>CANSNZ010001103.1:600000-1015000 GCA_947646795.1 Beta lomatogona | reverse complement strand
TATTATTATTATTTGTTATGTATTATTATTATTTATTATTTATTATTATAATTATTATTATTATTATTTATTATTTAATATTATTATTATCATTATTAATATTATTTATTATTTATTTATTATTTTTTTATTATTATTTATTATTTATCATTTATTATTATTATTATTTTTTTATTTAGTATTATTATAATTATTATTATTTATTATTATTTTTTATTTTTTATTTATTTATTATTATTATTTATTATTTATTATATATTTATTATTATTATTAATTACTATTATTGTTTTTTTTATTATTATTATTATTAACTTGAACTTAAATTAAATAGTAAATAATAATAATAAATAATAACAATAATAATAATAAATAATAATAACAATAATAATAATAATAATAATAATAATAAAAATAACAACAACAATAATAATAATAATAAAAATAATAATTATTATTATTGATAATATTATGTTAATACTTTTTGATTATTATCGATAATTATTATTTAAGAAAATTAAATATACAATTCAGTTCAGTTTCTCTCATTTCAGTTAATTTCAGTTAATTTAATTTAATTTCAGTTCGTTAATTTAATTTCAGTTCAGTTAATTTAATTTCATTTCAGTTCAGTTAATTTCTATTCAGTTAATTTAATTTCAGTTCAGTTAATTTAATTTCATCAGTTCAGTTAATTTCAGTTAATTTAATTTAATTTAATTTAATTTCAGTCAAAATAAGTTCAAAAGAACGGGGCCTAAGTAATTTGTTTTTTGGATAATGATATAAGTGGATTTGAGTTTTCAAGTATTATTTAAGTAAAATAAGGATATGCTAATGAATGTACGATTTTTTCACCATATACCCCTGACAAATTGGAAAATTCACCATTTACCCTTAATGTTTCAGAAATTCACCATATACCCCTGAGTTTTCAAAACTGTGCATCATGTACCCTTTTTGCTAACGGATGTTAACTTGCCGTTAGTTTTATTTACGATTTTTCCACCATTATATCACCTAACCCTAACTCTAACCCTAATCTAAATCCTAACCCTAATCCTTAACCCTAAGCCCACCCAGCCTAGCCTCTTCCCCAAACCCTAAGCCCCGGCCCCACCCCTCCTCCTCCCCTCCACCAGCACCCCACCCCTCCCCCTCCCCCCCCTCGTCCCCACCCCCCCCTCCCTCCATCTCGGCCCTACCCTTCCCCCTACCAAAGATATAGACCACCATTCGAACCAACCCACGCCTAGAAATCGAGCAACCTAGAATTCATGCCGGCTAGAAATCGAGCCACCCTAGAAATCGAGCCCAATTCAAAGCGGCGGAGGGGTTTTCGAATTCTACGGGGAGGGGTGGGGGTTGGTTTCGAATTCTACCTAGATTCGGGGGGTTGCGACGGGGGAGGGGAAATCGTTGGCGGGGGGAGGGGCGGGCCGCTGCGGGGGGGAGGGTGGGGATGGGGGCTGCGACTGGGGAGGGGAGGGGGGGGGAGGGGAAATCGGCGCGGGGGAGGGGGTGGAGGTTGCGGCGGGGAGGGGGGAGAGGATGGGGGGCTGCGATGGGGGGGAGGGGATGGGGAGGGGGTTGCGCAGGGGGTGGGGGGTGGGGATAGGGTGGCGGGGGGTTAGGGTTAGGGGTGGGGTTTAGGGGTAGAGGTGGGTTAGGGTTATTGTTTAGGATTAGGGTTTAGATTTTAGGTTTGGGGGTTAATTGTGGCAAATTTGTAAATAAAGCTAACAATGAGTTAACGGTGTTTAGGAAAAGGGCATTTTGTGAACGTTTTTTGAAACTCAGGGGTATACGGTGAATATTTGAAACATTAAGGGTATATGGTGAATTTTCCAATTTGTCGGGAGTATATGGTGAAATATCCGATGAATGTATTGAGTCAATTTCAACTTATAGGCCATCAAAACATGGTTTAATATGTTCTCTCCATTTATTACTCAAAGTTGCTTAAGTTACTTTTTTCTTGTCATTAACATGACCTGTCATGTGGTGGGTGGCTGATTGACATTGTCCTTATAGTTTCAAATTTAGTATGAAGTCTTTTGCACATAATGATGTGCCCAATGTCACATTGATGTCGTGATATCACTAGTGGAAAAAAGTTCAACCGCTGCGGTCAAAACCGAGCTTACCGCGCTCCGGTTTTAGGCCGCATCGGTTAATTTTTTTTTGCATTTTTTCATTATTAATCCATACAAAATCCATAATATATATCAATACTCATTTTATTAAGCATATTATGCTTAATTGAAGCATAAGCATAAATAATTAGATACATAAAAATATTAACTATAATCTAGCTAAGTCTGCATTGATTGATCATTTAAACTTGAGATAAACAGAGAGCCTTTCATCTACAACATCTACTGAACATCCAGCAGAAGCAGGAGCAGCATAATTCTCATTCCTACTTATGTAGGGCTACTAAAAATCATGTTCCGCTAGACAGAAGCATTACACTCCCTTACTGACAACAAAGTTGGCAGAGATATCCTGCCCAGAAAATTTTGAAAATGACATTATCACTAACAAAACTATGAAGCATAACATGTTTACTTCAATATATCAACCCGCACAACGAATGGACAGGCAATTCTTCACAAAATATCGATCTTTTTTCTATCACAGGATCAGGAATCATAAATTTACCACAAACGTATGAATATCAGCTATACCTGTCAGGGAAAGCCGCTGAATTAAAAGGGCACATATGACTGACTTCCTTAAGGTTGACATTACTGTAAAGTAACTTTTTGTTTCTGTTGTATATAACAGTTGGTCGATCAGAGGCTGCAAATACATGAGTAGCATTCTTGGAGGAGAATGTCCTAAGTGTAATAGGTTGTGTACCGAGTGATACCTTCTTCATGTCGGTTAGTTCACCAGTACCCATATTCAATATGAAGTTCAGAAGATGGCCATCTCCAAGAGCAATTGCCCCCCCACCCCCCCCCGCACCCCCACCACCCGCCGCCCCTCACCCTTTGCCTTGCCCCCACCCCCCGCACCGCCCCCACCACTACACCGCACCCACCCCCAACACTTGCCCCCACCCCCTGTTGCCCCCTTGCACTGCCACCCACCCCACTGTTGTTCCCGTGCTATCCATGCTTCATAGACAGTAAACACTCACCCCCAAAGCATTTGTAACCTCTGATGCCTCCGGAAGTAAGATGAAGGCAACTCTATTCACCTTGAGCTGGAAAAGCTGTCAATGCATACCCCAGTTTACTCGCCATATGTTATAAGTCACATTGTAAAAAGACTGGATATAATCAACTCATACTCATCAATCTAACTCCAAAATGCTCAATAAGCAAAGAAGCACCTACCGAATCATCAAATAAAGGCAGCAAGAAATCAATAAGCAAAGAAGCACCTACCGAATCATCAAATAAAGGCAGCAAGAAATCAATTATGGATCTATCCCGCAGGAACAATCACTGAATTCACTAGTAATCAAACAAATAAAAAAATGATTACAATAGTTCATCTTGTTAATAACTGATCCAACCAATGTTTCATTGTATCCTACTCAAAACCTTCAACACCCTTAAACTAAAACATAATGGTTTACAATACCACCTTTGCTTTTGGATATCTAGCACAACACCAACTCTTATTTCTGAGACGCGTTCCCCGCTTAAATGTAGCATTGCCCAATAGCTAATTGCACCAATTTAATGACCAATTGAGCTATCCCATTTTGAAGGGAAAAAGATATATAAGCGAATTAACCAACTAAATCAACTTCATATCATCTCTTGCCAATCAATCAATATTACAAATTCCATACATTTCGCAAACAAGCTATAAAATGGTCATTAATCTCAGTAGAAAAGGCGTAATTAAAACCCAATTCTTTCAAAATTATAACTAAAAAAACCCAAAAAAAGAAATCATACCTCATTGAAAGCAACAGGAACAACACTAGAGCCGCGGCGCATATCAGGGTCCACCAATCTCAACTGTCAAGAAGAATATCAGCATCTTCCTTCTTTAAACAAAACAAAGCTAGTGATTTTTTTCGAATTTTCCCAGAAATCAACACAAATTCCTCATTAGAATTGGTTAAAGCGTACACATAAACTCCAGCTAATCGTTCCTCAATCGCTTCATTTGACATACCACGGTGTTGTTGTTGTTGTTGTTCCTCCATTTTTATGGGATTTACAGTTAATGGCGGAACTCGAGCAAAAGCGTGAGATTAAATAGGAGAAGAAGATGTGGAAGTGAAATTAGATAGGTGGGTATTAAGGTGATTAGTGAAAGAAGAAGAGAAATTGTGTAGAAAAGATGAACATGTTGTAAAAGCTTGTTGAAAATGGGAACTTGGTGAAAATGGTGAAGAAGATGAGAATGGGGATTGTTCATGGTTGGATGATGTTGTGAAATTCATCATCTTGGAAAGTTTTTTGTGGGAAAAAAAGTTGAGAGATTTTAGAACAAGGGTTTCAATCACCAAGCAAATAAACAACTAACCCAACACCAACATCTTCATATTTCATCCAATTCAAATGTCATAAATTAACAATGGTATGCATTCTAGCTTTGCAAATACAAAGAGAAGAATAGAAAAATGAGAGAGAGAAGGGGTAGTACCAAAAAGGGTGGCCAAGTGGCGGCACCACCGTCATTTAGTGCAACTTGATATGCTAAGGTTGAATTATTATCAATGGGGGCAGCAGGGGGGAGGGGGTAGGGGGGGCAAGGGGGGTGTGCGGGGGGGTGTGCAAGGGAGATTAAATTAAGAGAGAGACACTTATAGTAGCTCAAACAGACAAACTAATCATGGACTTAAGTCTTCAAAACCCATAAATATGCTAAGGTTCTAGATTAAATAAAGGCAAATATCTAATTATGTATTTGAATAATAGTATTAGCTGCATTGATAAAGATACATTTCACAACAACTTATCCACTACAGCGATGCCAGATTTTGTATCAACAACAACCATATATGATATATTACTACATCAAAATGTGAACAATTCCCATACCTGAAGTGTCTGCCATAATTAAAAATTTAGAACTGGGTCTTCATGTGCGGGGGGCAGCAAGAGGGGGGTCTGCAAGGGAAGGGTGATGCAGGGGGCCAGCAGGGGGAGGGGGCTATGCAGGGGGCCAACAAGGGGAGGGTGGTGCAGGGGGGAAACCTTGTAGAGGATAATCCTTCGAAGATAAAATCAAACATAAAAATAAAAACTAAACATAGTATCCAACACATAATTATAAAGCAGCAACTGCATAGGTCAATTCTCCATATGAACCATATTAAACAACATTCAAAACAATGCAACAAGCGTCACAAACCACATGTTCATCATCAAAATAGAGAATATGAGCAAAAGGAGAAGGTTGGCAAACAGAGAACACAACTTTCAGGTTAAAGTCCTATTAGGACATGACATACATATATCATGTTATCAAAATTTTCAACAGAAAATACATAGTGGCCTCCATCAAGATCACACGAAATATAACCAAGATCGAACGAACTCTTCATAAGTGACATTGCATATCATCATTTATTCAAAACTAACTCACAATACTACTAACAGCATAGTCATACACATACATCATACATGAGCATCAACCTATAAAATTAATCACCTGCAAGCTCAACATAACATCCCACAAGACAGAAAAAGCCAAGTTCATAAAAATAAAGCAATCAAAGAGGAAGATAAGAATAAGCAACCCAGTAAGCTAATGATTATCCTCCAGTCTATATCATCTTTCATAAAAACTTTAATATCATCATCACATCTAAGAGTTTGTGTACAAGAATCTCATACCTTGCCATCAGAACCCGCAGAAAACACCTTATTGTGGGAAGGAGCGGCAGCCAAAGCATATGCATCACCTTTGTGAAGTGAGTGAGCCTGCAAAAGTGTTCCATGCTTAATATCCCATAACTGAACACTGCCCGTGCTATCAGCACTAACAAGAACCCGACACCTGGATTTGACAAAAATGTGTGAGTGAGCAGATAAGTTGAATATGCCACTTGAGACCATTGCAACGAGTCATACACAATGATAATGGTATGCTCATGTGTAGATGTACATAGCCTGAACTCCACTAATCAGATGCTATTAATGATGATGATTTTTCAACAAAAAAGATTAGTACCAAACCGAGCTCAACACTCCGTCACTAGCTAGCTTCAATAATCAACAACAAAGTTTAAAGTTAACATTAGTATAAATTAGCAAATCAAACAAAACTAAACAAAACTAAACTAAGCTAAACCAATAATCAACAACAACTTTTAAAGTTCAAACATAACTAAACTAGTTAGTAAGTACAACAACAACAACAACAACAACAACAACAACAACAACAACTACTACTACTACTACTACTACTACAACAACCACAAAAATAGCAACCACAACAAAGCCCTAGTTTTTTTAACCTAAAAATCAAACTAACTACTTTAAATAAAATCAAATTAACTTAAATCAATCAAATTTACACCTTTTAACTATTATACAACCTAATTTCACTAACATATATTCATAAAACTACAATTAATTATAAACTTGAAGCTTTAAACATGAGATTACAATAAAAGTTATGAAATTTTAGTTACCTAAGAAGAGGTGGAGGAGGAATGTAGGTGTTTAGGGAGGGTGGAGGTGCGGCGGCGGTGGTGCAGAACTGGTGGTGCAGCGGCGGTGGAGCTGCTAGGGCACGGTGCAGCAGCGGATGTTCAGGAACTGAAGAATAAGAGTTTTACGAGAAACCCACTGGATGTTCGAATTGTAGAGGAGGACGCAACTGGTGGGGTTTGTTGGCGGTAGCTGGTGGCCATCGGGGGTAGGTGGAACCCAATGGTGGTGGTGGTAGAACCCTAGTGCGTAAGTCGAGTGGTGTGTGGTGGAAACGAGTGTTAGCGGTGTTCGAATTGTAGAAGGAAGCTAAGGAGGGAGAATGGAATAAGAGCGGGCTGTTAGACCAAAAAAAATGAATATTAACCGCTGCAGTTAAGAGAATCGAAACGGTTAACAAAAACCGGATCGATTTTCTGTTAACCGGTTCGGTTCTCTAAGAATCGCATCGGTTTGTGTAGCCCAAATTCCCACCCAAAATATGAGGATTTACCGATTCGGTTCTCTTAAGGACTGCAGCTGTTGTATTTTGACATATAGCGTTTTTTCCACTAGTGTATTAATCTAGTAAACGTCATTGATTTAATTTTTTAGGCTTATTTTCCAAATCATCATAGTGTAGGCCCTAAATCTAAATGTCCAGGATTTACTTTTAAGGATGGTTTTCTGCTACGAGTGAATGTTAATTGAGATCTATTATTGATAGTTTAGATCAAATTACGGTTAAGTGGGGCTAATTAACAACTTGGTAAGCTCAGTTGTTACATATAAGAGGTTTAGACTTTAGATTAAGTTACTTTAATTTATATATGGAAAATTGAATACATGATTTTCAATGCTATCAATTACCCCCCTGTTTTTAATCAAAACTGTCTTTAATTATCTATTTTAAATACTATAAAGATGTGAGATTTTGATATATATTACATTAAGACAAATCCAATAAAATGTTACATATATAATACCAATAACATGTATTGTTATATACTATTAGCTAAACTTTTTCAATGCTATCAATTACCCTACTCCTTTGTTTTTTTTACTTGCTCCAATTTGACTTTCACGAGATCTCACAACGTAAAAATTGACAATTATTGTCTTTAATTACATATTAGTAAAAATAATAAATAAAGTCAAATTGTGATGGCACGCATTATGACAAGTCCAATAAAAGTTATACACATATATTTATATATATTTTTAAAATGTTGGGGTCAAAGTAACTATGTACATATTGCAAATGCTAATGTGGAGCAATTACATGAAGACGGAAGGGAGTATGAAGAATTGACACAGCTATACATGCATAAAGTTGTACCTGTTAGATGCTTTTGATATGAATACTTGGAGAGTATTTGGTTTGGCCTAAAATATTTTCCAAAAAAGCGGGTTTTTCATTTTTGTTTAGGGGTTTTCTAACATGTTACACCAAGTGTACGTATAGGTTTAGCTATTTATTTTTACACTTGATTAGCAAAACTGATATACACTACCTCTGTATTTTTTAGTTGCAACATTTGAATTTTTAATAGATTCACCAAAAAGACAAATGTTGCAACTAAAAAAAACAAAGGAAGTACGACATAGTCGTAAGGATATGATTCTCTTAATCGATGTTTAAGGAGATTGAAAGCAAGATGGAATTATCATATATGGAATTACATATCAATTTTTAGAATATTGTCGTCAATCAACTAGCTAAACTCATGCACAATTGGTGCATAGGTTAGAAAAGCCTTTTTATTTAACTTACTTGTAAATAAGGGTGGTGTGAATTGGAAAAAGAACTTCAAATAGTGAAAATCATTTTTTTCTCGTAGAAAGGGAACCACATTTTTCTCTTTAGTCTTCAATTCATATTCATCCCAACCATCCTCCCCAATTTTTACATGCTTGATTTTCTTCTTTAACTTTCATTGAAGGAACCAAATAAAGGAAAACTAACATACAATTGCGTTTTCCTTTAGAAAATCTTGTGGTCAAGGAAAATTATTTTCCACTAAGAAATATTTATCGTCCAACAAAACAAGCCTTTGATGATTCTAGAAGAGAATATTTGTGAGTTTGGGAGGAAAATCAGGTGTTGTTGTTTCTTTTCATAGACATTATAGGCTTGCTCTTAAGATTACACACTATAATTAAAATTTTAAAAGTGACTCATAAGATTTGAGGACTACTTTGAATTAGTATATAATTTTATGTCAACAAATTTTGCAAAATGTGGAAATTTAGTATATAGCATTTGATGGAGGTAATATCTGTCTTTTTGAAGGGGAAGGTAATATTTTTCTTAATTTTTGATAGAGAAGCTTGCACAATAAATTATTATGGAACAAGTATAATTTTTATCCAAAATGAATCACTTATGTAAATTGACCCCTTAAAGGTTACATACTTACATGTGAGATGGGGGTAAATGAATGCCCTATATGGGTCAAAGTGACTCCTCAAAGGTAAAAAAATCATATGTCAAATAAGGATAAATGTTTGCCCAAAATGGGGATCAAAGTGATCTATTCATTTAAGAGTAGCTTGTTTGAATTGAAAATTGATTCATTTTGACTTAAAATTTTGATATTTTGATTAAAAGTGAATTGGTCTCACAATAGAATTATTGTGCATTCGGTGTGTACAATATTAGTTGAATATTTTTTGTTGTATAGATAGTTATGAAGGAAAATGTTACATATGAAAATCGATTATAAGTCTTTAGTACCCCAAAATTTTTACCAAGAAGTCTCATGGATATCAATACATATTTTGTTTTTTCCAAGATGGTTTCATATACATTCATATTAAAATCAATGCTTAAAAGTTAAGTTAAGAGAACGAGTTGGGTACCATATTCAAATTTAATTTTCCTAATTAAAATACAATCCACTAACATCTCATTAATAGGGTGCACTCTCTTCACCTTAGAAAAATATGTTTCATATCTAATAAGGTCCAATCAGTTAAAAACATAAAAGTGAAATTAGGGTTGGTCATGTCCAATCAGGCCTAAAGTTCATGGCAAAGAGAACACACATATTGTATTATTACTGTATTTTATTTTTCTTGATTGGCACAGGGAATCACATACAAATCTCTATTATATATGGGAACTCTTGAGAACTTTGGTATCCACCCTTTTTTTACCAATATACCTTTGACTAAAAAAAAACTACAACACCTACCACTCTATTAGTTTAAAAATAAAAAAAGTTGAAAACCGATCTAACAAACTGCAAATCAGTTACCACTCATCCTTCGACTTTGTACGCATAACGTGCAGATAACTCACTGTAGGGCTGTTCATAATGTCCCGATCAGCGATCCAGGTGATCCGATTCGAAAAATCGGATATCTAATCCGATTTTTTAAGTTTCGGATATTTCAGATCTGATATCCAAACAAAAATCGGATCCTGTACGGATCACGATATTTATGTGTTCAGATATCCGAAATATCCGTTTTAAAAAAATGTATAATCTTGGATTTTACACATAAAATAAAAAAACCCGAAACAATAAACATTCTAATGGGCTAATGGCTTAAAAGTGAACTGAAGAGTTCATTCTTAACCCTAAATGTCGCACCACTATTCACTACTTGTCTCTCTCCACATTGCGACTGGTCGCCACCAGCCCACCAACAATTGGCGAACAATCTGCGATGGTGCCAGGCAACGTTCCACCTCACTTCTTCTTCTTCTATGCTCCGCGAATGAAATGAAGTAAATTACTTCTTTGTTTTGTCGTTGTTTCATTTTTAGTTTGTCACTTCTTCTCTGCTTAGTCACCGATTGGATTTTTATTTGGTTTCAATTTTTCGTTTTTCCTATTTCTGCAAGAAAAACGAAAAATCTAAATGATGCATACTACTTACTCACTTAGAACAGTTGGTCGATAGTGCGCACGAGTGTAGGTAGAGGATGGTGCGCACCATCCAACACGCAGCAACACAAGGCATAAAACGCAGGTTCATTAAACCAAAAACGCACAGAAAGAACATCTGTTGATCTCTAATGAACACCGACAGAAAGAACATATGTTCACCTCCAATGAACACGAAAAAACATGAAACCCATTTTTTGAATTCATTTATTTCATTTTCCCACACAAATTTTCAGAGACTTTCTCTCTCTTCTCCCCAAATCCTCCAACATCTCTCTAATCTCTCTCATCAAACTCTTCAAATTCTTCATTTTTTTGCACAATTTTCGTACATGAAGATGAACACAACAAGATGCAAAGCGAAATCGACAACATAAGGTATTAGATCTATGCATTTGATAAGAAAATAAAACATTTTGTTAACTTTTGCACTTTCATTTCTTATTTTTTTCCCTCTTTTCTAGTGAAAATCTTGATAGCGGTTTGTGAAAAAATGAAAACAACCTTGCAATTGATATCCGAATGAACAAAGGAAAGAGCCCAATGAACAAAAGAGATGAACGAGTTCAACATCTAGAAAAAAACCAGGTAATGTTCATTGTACTGTAAATATATGTTCGTTGTATAATTACAATGTATTCATTGAATTTGTGTTGGTCATATTTATTATATTTAGCCATATGTTTATTATGTGTTTGTTCATATATTAGATACAATTGTTTATATGTTCATTGTGTGTTTGACACATATTAATTGCATTATTAATAACAAGAATTATGGCATATGTTAATTGTCACGTTAGCATATGTTCACTGAAACACATGTTGGTCATATGTTTATTGCATTTTAGTCATATGTTCATTGTGTGTTTGTTGTATGATTATGTGATGTTTATTATACTATTTACAAATACAAGGTGCACATTTTTAGGCTGATGTTCATTGTATTACTAGCATGTTCATTTTAGTCACATCTCGTTATATTTGGTCATATATTTATTGTGTGTGGGAGCATTGTATTATTAGAATGTGTTAATTGTATATTTGAAAGCTTATGTTCATTGTATTATAAACTTGAATAATTTTGTTTGGCAATTTTGAATTTTGTAAAATTCGAAAACATACTGAATTTTGAAATTAGTCGAAAAGTTCAATCCAAAATTGCAATTGTTCATTCAACAGAAAAAATGTGTTTATTACACTAAATTTTTTATAAATGATCATTTCAAAATTCCAAATGTTCAATCAAAAATAGGGTGTGTTCATTATCCAATTTATTACTAACATGTTCATTTTAGTCACATGTTCGTTATTGAACAAGGGAAAAACTAGGTCGTTACTAACTCCCCTAATGTCAAATAAAAAACCTAACTATCCACCTAAACTAGTCAAGTGGTAAGTAAGGGTCGAACCACAAGGATCGGAGGTCTCACCAAGGTAGAGTCGCTACAAGTAAGCTAAGTCGAAGAAATCGTCAAGTTTTGGTTGAACTAAGTGATTAAAACTATTGGAATCAAATTAGGAAAAACACTAGGAATGGGAAATCACCACAATCATAGTTCACATCCAACAACCAAATAGAGATAAAGGGGTTGACAAGTATTGAGGATATGCAAAGGGAATAAACAAACCTAAACACCTCTAAAATCGTTGTTAGGGAGTTTAGAGTCCTAATTATGGCAACAAAACCTATGTTTCGAGGTGTTATCACCTAACTAGGCCAAGTTAGGAATCGAAATCAAACCCAAGTTAATACCA
Organism: Beta lomatogona; assembly: GCA_947646795.1. Taxonomy (NCBI): domain Eukaryota; kingdom Viridiplantae; phylum Streptophyta; class Magnoliopsida; order Caryophyllales; family Amaranthaceae; genus Beta; species Beta lomatogona. The sequence continues at coordinate 1,002,738 of CANSNZ010001103.1, read as the reverse complement.
ATCAACAAGTGGTGTGTAGCAACTAATCAATCGATCATGAAGGTCAACCACATAAAAGTAAACCATTAAATGGGCAACAAAAGGATCAAAAGGTGATGGAGCTCACATCAACTAAGTCATCAATCAACATTAAAGATTGAAATTGCACAAATCCCAAGCATAATCAACCCAATAAACTCTACTCATGAAAATAGGATGCAAACAATGATTGGGCTACTCCCAATCCTAGTTAATGAACTACTCACTACCCATTATACTACCAAACATCCTAAACATGGAAAAACTAGCAATAAATCACCAATCTAAAAATAGCAAAAACCAAAAATCAAGACTTTAAAGCAAAAACAAGATAAAATCTAGTGAGTAAACAAGAAGAATCTAAGAAAAGATAGAAACTTTAATCTAAATTAACTACTAAGCATGAAGATTAAGTAATGAAAACATGAAACTAACAAAGTAGAAATGCATAAAAACAATGAGAAAGGAAGAAAGGATTGAGAGGATTACTAAGGAAACAAGAAACTTCAAAGAAATTGTCACTTTTTCATTGATTTTCAATCTCCAAATTACACCTCTTGAGCCAAGTTTTCTCTCTCCTACACTAGTAAGTAAGCTGAGGGTTCTAAAAATTCTGGGATCCTTTCTAAAATAGGGTAGAGGAGTATTTATACCCCCCTAATTACACGAGTCGTAAAAGAAAAGAAATCGGGAAAAGGCCCAACGAACAGAGGCCCGGGCGGGCTAAAACGAGCCCGGGCGGTCAAGTTAGAGTCCCCCGGGCGGGCTCCATGGTAGCCCGGGCGGTGCAGGGTAGATGGGCCCGGTCTGGTACCCCGGGCGTGCGTTAAAAATCCAGGCATGAGGCAGAATGTTTGGCCGCTGATGAGCCCGGGCGAGCGATCACATAGCCCGGGCGAGCCATCACACAGGCCGGGCGGGCGAATTTGCTCGGGCGGATTTCCCGGAGCTCGGGCGGGTGTCTTTGCTCGGGTGGTCCTTGAGCTTCCCGGGCAAACTCTTGCTTCCCTTTTTTTGCTCCCCTCTTAGCTTGTAGAAGCTTGAGTTCCTACACATCAAAGATCAAATAGAAGAGTAGGGGAGGGGGATGCAAATACATGTACACACGTGCTAAGAGAGAGTTAGATAGAAAAAGAGGTGAAATTAAGAAAAAAAGGAACTAAAATGCAAAATAAATCAAGTAAAATAGCCTCAAAAACTACCCTAGGAGTGAGATAAATCTCACTCATCAGTTATATTTGGTCATATATTTATTGAGCGTGGGAGCATGTTCATTGTATTATTACAATGTGTTAATTGTATGTTTGAAAGCTTATGTTCATTGTATTATAAACTTCAATAATTTTGTTTTAACTACTGCTCTTTCCTTTCTTGTATCAGTTCAATTCGACTAGTTCAGATACATTATGGTGTCGAGATCTTACAAATCAAATCAATCGGAAATGGAAGGAAGCTCAGAAGCAAGAATATCTTCTTAATGAATTCAATAGTGTTTAATTAGCAATACATGTTCTTTTGTAAGACGTTGGTGTTCATATGAGATATATTGTATTATTTTGGTTATATTTCTACATTTGGGTACATACTACATTTTGAATTAATCATCTTTTGTAATTACTTATTTTTTTGATAATATATAACTATTCAGTTTGGTTATTCATTATAGATAGTATGTTGTTGATTGCAAAATCATATTTGTACATTACAAAGAATAATAATGACAACATAAATATTTATCACAATGAACATATAAGTAATTTGAAAGAACATTTAAAGAACTTGGATGAACAAACTAACATTTGAATCAACAATATGTTAATGAAGTGAGAAATGAGAAATATGTAAATTTGAAAAATATTTTGAAATTTGAATTTTGAAAATCAGCTGCAATTTTGAATTTTTAAAATTCAAAAACATACTGAATTTTGAAATGAGGCGAAAATGTTCAATCCAAAATTGCAATTGTTCATTCAACAGAAAGAATGTGTTTATCACACTAATTTTTTTATAAATGTTCATTCCAAAATTCCAAATGTTAAATAAAAAATAGCATGTGTTCATTATACTACAATAACCATTGGAATAAACCGGATGTTTATTGGTTTACAACACACATGGGGTGAAAAAGTTGAGGAAAGAGAAATTGAGGTGGGTCCCACAAATGTTCGTTCCAAAATTGCAAATGTTCAATGAAAATTAGCATGTGTTCATTATAGTACAATGTCCATTGGAATAATCTTGATGTTTATTGGTTTACAACGCACATGGGGTGAAAAATTTGAGGAAAGAGAAATTGAGGTGGGTCCCACAAATGTTCATTGAAAAACTGCAGATGTTCATTGGGACCCTGCGCACCTAGATGAAGGTACTTCCGTGCGCACCTTCAAATTTCGCACTTAGAAGAAGCTGCCACGAGACTTGCTGTACTTAAGTGAGTTACTGGAACATTGTCATTTTGTAATAATAAGGCCCAAATTTGACTTGCTATACTTAGGCTATGTTCTTTTGGACTGAATTGAACTGAACTGAATTGAATTGTCTGAACTGAATAAGCCTGAACTGAACTGAATAAGCCTGAACTGAACTGAATCTACCTGAACTGAACTGAATAAACCTGAACTGAACTGAAATGAATGAAAACTGTGAGAGGAAACCTAAATGAACTGAATAAACCTGAACTGAACTGAACTGAATAAACCTGAACTGAATTGAACTGAACTGAATAAACCTGAACTAAACTGAACAGATTTTTCATTAATTCAGTCCAAAAGAACATATCCTTACTGTCACCACTCCTTAATACTCAATGACTAACTGAAACATTTGGGCTAACAATATACATAGCCAAAGGCCCAAATTTGTAAGAAAAAACTGCCATGAAATCGAGTAAATTCAAGTGACAAAAAAAAATCGGATATCCGTTTATTCGATCCGGAAATTTCGGATATCCAATTTTTCGGATCGGATTCAGATCTCGGTTTTACCTATCCGGAATTTTTTCAGATTGGTTCGGATAATCCGAAATGAACAGCCATATATATAAGGCTAGTACATAAAAAATAGAATTCCTCCTCCAAGGCTCTAATCCACAATTTTTTTTTGGGAATCTTAAACTCTGTTCTTTTGGACTGAATTTGTGTGAACTGAACTGAATAAACTTGAACTGAACTGAAATGAATAAACTTGAACTGAACTGAAATGAATAAACTTGAACTGAACTGAAATGAATGAAAACTGTGAGAGGAAACTAATCAACTGAACTGAACTGAATAAACCTGAACTGAACTAAACTGAATTGAATTTGTCTGAACTGAACTGAACTGAATTTTCATTAATCCAGTCCAAAAGGACAGAGCCTTAGTCCCACAATTTTGACAAAAGGAAATACAAAATGCAAAAATAAAAAATTAAAAAACAAGAAAAGAAAAAGAAACATAATGTAACACCCCGTCCTTCTACTACTAAGATACTAAACAATATCTAATCAAAGTTAAAAAAAAAACGTTAGCGGAAATAACGTCATGACGGTTATGCTACTCTAAAACAATAATTAAAGATAACCTCAAACCAAAGTTTCATAGCTTCCAAAAGTAATATCTGAAAACATTATGGTTCTAATAAAAAGGAACATCCCAAATCATAACATAACATCATCCAAAACTACGAGACATGCAAGTCTCCAATTAAAACTCAAATAAAAACTAAATGTCTTTGAGACCTAGCATAACATAGGACTCCCTATTGTCTGCATAGAACTCATCTACCAAAAAGACTACCAGAAGCTTCCTCTCACTACCAACCCACACTCTGCTAGCCCAAGCAGTCACAAGTCTAGCAGTCATTTCCATCTGCAAGGATATATTAAATAATTCTACAGTCAGTGGGGAGTAACTAGTAGTTCTCCCAGAACAAAAGAAATCAAAGCATGATTCAGACATAGATTAATAAGAAAGGAAAGCATACGACTATGATAACAATAACATGCATCCAAAACCATAAAGCTCACAAGTGATACAAGTGATAGTCAACATCAGGTAAACAAGATATAGTGAGTTTCAACTCTAGAATACTTAAATAATAATAAAACAAAAGTACAACAAGTTATTGAGTCGGGAACCGAATGCCAGTGAATCGCAATTCACTTCCTAAGGTTTGTCAGATCGCAATCTCCAGGTCAGTCTATGGGCTTACGTTCCCCACTGCCTGTGTCTAAGAATGGCCAAACTTCCGATGCAGGGTAGAACACGCAGAACTCCCTGACCTCTCGGACGACAACAATTAACCCAGATTTACCCCTAGTTCGCAAACCAGGTGGTTGGCATGTTCGTCACCGGGGACTACATCTATCCCACCGGATGTTCTTATCTCAAAATAAAATCATAAATATCATCAAAGTATCATTCATCTCAAAAATATTCGTCAAAGGGATGTCACCCGATCTTATACCCATAATTCATCAAAAACAACTCTTCAAAATTCCTCAAAGATAGTAACTTTACAAACTTACAACAAATGTCTCCAACAATAAATACTTTGAACATCTCTAAGCATCAACAATGATAATAAACTAGTTTTTACAGCACTTAACAGTCCAAATCAGAAATGCATCATATCAAATAAGATCACCAATTAACTCCAAGGCTTATTAAATAAATAAAACGTACACAACTAATCATTTTTACATAAACCAAACATAAAGATAATGATACCAAATAATACTCACAGTAACCTACTAAACACCAGCTTCCAAGAACATAAAAGATCACAAATTATTTCTGATTAACAAGCCCTTAGTTAATTAAAAAGAATATCCTCAAACTCACAACAAAAACACAATAATAATTAATAAACTAATAATTAAAATCAGTAAAATAACACAAAAATTATCATACTACCCTTATGGCTCTACTGACATGGTACAATTTTTATTTATAATTTTCGAACTCTAAAAGTATTTTTTAAACGTTAATTTACAGAATACCCAATAAAGCCAATATAATAATTAAAAATAAAAATAAACGCCCAACAATTACCAAAAATTTATATAACATGCATAAACTCACGGTAATACATAATATACAAATAAATGAATTTTTTGGCCTCCAGAAATAATTTTCACGATTTATATACTGATAGACACGAAAATGCAAAAACAGATAAATCAATTAAATAAACCTGTAAACAGTAGGCAAAAAATATTCCAAGGCATGAAATACATACTACACATATAACATGATTCAAGAAAAAAAAAATTAGCAATTTTAATTCGTTCAATAATTATTATGCAAATAAGCCAAAAACGCACAAAATACCAAATAAATCGAATAAATACAAAAACTCAGACGAAAATTATTTTTCTATATACAATATTCATACAGCATGCATCAAGTATATTCATGTCAAATTTCGTCAATAATTTCATTCAAAAAGTATTTTAAACAATTCCTGGCGTAATAATCTAATACCGAATAATACCCTAATCACTATTGTTCTAAGATAAGTACTAGTTACCTGGATCGTCGGAGGCGAGCTGAATATTACTGAAAAATCCCATTATAGGCGTGCACCCTTCTCCTTCTTCAATCCCCAAGCACCACGTACAAGAAAGAGGCAGAACAAGTCACGAACAATTGATGAAGAGTAGAATATGAAAAATCTGAGAGAATGATGAAGATGATGATGGCCGAATTTTCTTGAATATGGCAGCAATGGTGTTCTGATTTTTAATCAGATTTTGGAGTGTTTAAAGGATGAAATATATAGATTCATTTAGGAGAAATGATGAGGGGATTATGGGGGTTACAAGATACAAAGAGTCATCAAAAATAAAATAAAAGAAATGAAAGAGGAGAAGTTTCTCCCTTCTCCCTCCGCCTAGCCGGCTGTCCAAGCCCAAGCACACCAAAAAAAATAATCTCGGCCCAAGTCATCAAAGATCCATGCATTAAAAGTCCGTCACGCGATAAATCGATAACTTCCTAAATCGCGCCTAAACTTTGAAAATACTTAATAATGAAAATAATTCTAATAAATTATATTATAAATATAAATATAATGCACTCATTAGCACGCCATAAAAATAAAAATAATAATTTGGCTCCCAAAATTATAAAAATAAAATCATTAATTTAGAGAAAATAATAGTTTTAAGGAAAACTTTTGCGAAAAACTAGGAGCAAAATTATGGGTTGTTACTAGAGCTGATCAACTCCAACCCGGCCCTATTTTTGGGCGGGTTTGGGCAGTTTTTTTTGGCCCGGTTCGGCCCAGTTTTTTTTTTTTGGGCGGGCTTTGGACAAGCCAAAAAACACTTTTTAACCTAATTTTTTGGCCCGGCCCGTTTTGGCCCGAAAAATCACGCTCGGCATGGCCCGAAATAACGGGCTTTGGGCACATTTTTTGGCCCGGATTTGGGCCCGGCCCGGCCAATGGGCAAATTTTTTTAGGCGCGGCCCGGCCCATGGTCACCTCTAGTTGTTACACATAAAACATAAGTAACTTCTCTAACCCTAACCTGGAGATGATCATTTGCGGGCTTGTACGAGTAATGGACGGGCCCACTACCCAAAAAACTGTCCAAGATGCCTAAAAATGTTGCCCTTACCCGTCCGCTAAATGATGTCTTGTTTATTGCTTTACTTTTTGATCGCTTTTAGTTGGTATTATAGTTGTTTTTGAGTTAGTTTATGCTAGTTTGTTAGATATTTCCTTAATTTGTACAATTTTCCTCCTCGTATGCACTTTCTTTGGGCGCTTTGATTCATTTCAGGACCTAGGAGCATGCTTGGAGGATAATTTTACAACCCCGGATATTAAGATCGAAGAGGAAGGTCAGGAAGCATCAAGGAAGCATAACCGAGTTCCGGGGGGCAAATATAAGAAGTTTTGAAAGGGTTTGCGCACAAGGGTCAACTTCAAATGACCATAACTTTCAGAACACAAAATATTTTTGAGGGATTCAAGTTTGATATGAAAGTTTGGCTCAATAGCTTTCCAACAAGTGGTCACAATCTCAATTCCGATGCAAAACGAGTGAGATATGGCCGTTTGAAAATAAACTGACGAAACTGAAAACTGATCAGAGCGCTCGGGTCAACTGACCCGCTCGGGTCAATCTGCGGAAAACTCAAATTTCAATCCTGTTGGTCCGACCCGCCCTGGTCAACCTCAATCCGAGCGCCCATATCACTCCACCCGCCCGGGTCGGGTTTTTCCAGAAATCTTTTTTTAAAATCCTCTTTTTGAATGGGGTTCAATTTGTAATTATGCCTAGTTTACTTTAGGACTATATAAGGTAAACTCCTCTCATTTTAGAGGAGGCCAATTTACATTATATTTTAATAAAGTGAGATTTGAAATTCTTGGAACCCTAAGAGAGAGAAAATCTCATATTCTAGAGAGAGAAGTGAGAGAAACTTGTTGAAAGCTTGGAATTTGAAGAATCTAAGAAGGAAACTTGAACATTTGGAGGCTCCTTGCAACTTTAATGAAAATTTTTTATTCTCTTTCATGTTTTATTGCTTTATTTTCTTATTTTCATGTCATTCTCACTCTATTTACTTCATCTTAGATTATTGTTTTAGTTCATGTTAATAGTTGTTAATGTCTTTTAGTTTATAATTTTTTATGATTTGTGAGTAGCTATTTCTTTGGGAAGGGTTTGAAGCCATTAATGAGTTCGTGAACCTCTAAAGTCTAAATCCAACATTGGGTTTTGACTTGGGATAATTTTGCTTAATTGATTTGGCATTTTCATGAATGTTTGTGTGATTGGCCATCATAGGAGCATAATTTAGGTACCCTTAGTGAAGGATCGAGAGATGATTGCCTCAAATAGATTATTAGGCTTGAAGGACCATGAGAATAGGGACTACCTAGCCTAGGGGACTTAGTTTGCTTGTTTAAGTTCATCATGTTTATGGATAAGCTTGGTTGAATGCCTTAGCCATGAGAATAGGTCTTCGGTAAGAGACTAGGCCAATCTAGCTAGCTCGAGAGAGTGGTTAGAGTACCAATGGATGAACATTTCTCCTCAATTGATCCCCATTGTTGATTCCCATTGTGATTTTTTGGTTTGTGAATGAGTTGATTGGTGGATACCCCCTCCCAAAGTCATTTTTCTTATTGTCTTTTCATCTTTAACTCTTCAAAAACATAGACTTTGCTTAGCTTATCATAAATCGATACTTATTGGTGCTTCCCTTAGTCCTTGTGGATTTGACCCTTTACTTGCCTTATATTGGGTAGTTTAGGTATCTTTGACGTGTTTACAACGAGCGCGTCAAATATTAGGCGCCGTTCACTAGTACAAAATTAACGATTTGCGTCGGACCTGGGACCACCATTTGCATCGGACATTGGTCCGACGGCACAAGTCTCGTCGCAGATTTGAGAGATATGATCTGCATCGGATTAAGACACGACACAGATTTAGTGTCATTTGCATCGTATGTATTGCATAGTCCGACGCAAATGGCCCTTTAGCCCCAAGCCTAGCATCACCATCTGCGTCGCATGATAGTCTGTGTGCGACGCAGATCATCCATTTATATTAAAAAAAAAGTCAATCTGCGTCGGACTTTGAACACCATCCGACGCAAATGACTGTTTTTTATCAAAAAAAATTATATGTCGTTCCAAACATTCAGATCAAAACCCTAATTTTTTATGTTTCAATTTTTGTGAGTTCCACATTTTAATCGTACTTTGATCAACGGTTTGATTTCGAGGTAATCGATTATTCTCGCGTTTATAATAAACAAGCATAATCAAGAAACGAAACGATGCAAAATTAAATGAAACCCATTTATTTATAAACGAAACGAAACGAAACGAAATTTAAAAATCACATTCAGATCTAACATTTTTCGGTACATTTAGTTATAACAAAATTTAAAAATCACAAACATTCAGATCTAATGAAATTTAGAAATCACAAACATTCAGATCTAACATTCAGATACCGAAAAATATAATCACAAATTAAACATTCATCTTCTTCCTAAAAAAAACGAAATTTAACAAAATTAACAAATTAAAAAAACGAAATTTAAAAATCAGATCTAACATACAAAAAAGAAATTAAAAAAATTGAACCTAAAAAAAAATCAGATCTAAAATACAAGAATGAAATTGCACAAAATATATTTTAAAAAAAAAAACCTAAATCGCCAACTTCGTTTTCGTTCTTCTTCGTTCTCGTTCTTCCACTAGTACTGGCCATGATTTTGCTCGAAAACCAAGGAGATGCTTGTGTTGTTGACGAAGATTTCGGAAACTCGGTAAATTAATCATCTTCTTCGGCAAAATTTAGGGCTCAAACGAATCAATTTAGAGCTCCATTTCCAGCGTTATCACACAAAATTTCACAAACTCTCAAAACTAATGTATCATTAGAGTGATGTGACGACGAAAGGGCAGATTTAATGGAAGAAATATTGGATTTTTTTTATGAGAAATCAATTTAGAGAAAATTAAGGTGGAGAGGAGGGAGAGTGAGGGGTTTGGTTGGGAGAAACGACAGTGAAGGAAGGAAGAGAGAGAATGAGGTGTGGGGAGTTGGGTCAGGAGAGGGAAGAACAATAGCGGCGTGTGGTTAAATTTTGTAGGGTTTAGGGAAAATAAAGTGTATCGGGGTAGCTAATGGGAGACAACTCATTTGCGTTGCATTGAATAAATAAACGATGCAAATCGTACAACAAATATGATCTGCGTCGCGTCTATGGCCCATCCGACGCAGATCATGGCCCAAAACTACTTTTGTTTCTACAGCATTTGCATCGCATGTGTATCAGTATATGATGCAAATTGTTTTCCCCTATTGGCAGTAGTGATTTGCGTCGGATGGGGAGCAATGTCCGACGCACATTACTTGAAATTTGCGTCGGATAGGCGACAGATCCGACGCAAATGATCCATCTGCGTCGGGTCCTTAAATGGTCGACGCAAATCCGGAGACACAAATTTGCATTTTTCTACTAGTGGTTGCCGGGGACTTCGGCTTGCATTGATTCGTGTTGATTAGATAAGTGTAGGCTATTTGTGAATATTTTTTTCCTTTTTTTTCTTTCTTTTTGTTTTTAAAAGAAAAAAAAAGGCAAATACTTCTTTTCCTCAATATGAAAATGAGTCTTTTTGGGTTTACTTTGAGAGACTTGGAGAATTTATAAAGTTTCATGGCTATGATATTGGGGAATCTTGTGAGATTACTTATTGTGGACTAAATGAGCATACTAGAGGAGTTGTTAAAAATATGTTTAACGGTGATTTTCGAGCGACATCTTCAGATGAAGCTTGGAATTTTTTTATGTGGTTAGCTAGGGATTCTTATTATTCCAACTTTTATGCAAATTATCATGATTGCTCTAATGTTGGCATGAATTTCTTTTATGAATCAAATATTCCCTTATATGTTTGTTGTAATGAGGTAGACTCTAATGTTGATGATATTCATGCTACTTCTCGATTTTAATCAAATTTATGCATGAATTTCAATAATGTGCCACATGTCCCTAATATTGATTATCATATGCTTGATTGTGATCCCTCCCCCAAAATTGATTTTCGTGGTTCCTTGCATTCCGAATCATCGAAATTCGAATTGGAGCTTACTCTTGAGCGATATCTTAATGGGGCAAATTCTAGTGCCAAGTATGAGCCTCTCCCTAAAGTTGATTCCAAACCCATTGAGGATCTCTTTTTACAATTGAAAAGTGGTTTGAATTCGCTTAGGGAAAATCGGGGTTGTAAAAATGAGATTCTCAAGTTTGATTATGTTGATTCGAGGGATGTTGAAAATGAAAATCAATTGGGAAAGAGTAGCCTAGATATTGATGATGGTTTTTGGAGTAGTGATGATGAGGGGTATGCTTTTGAGGAGAAAATGCCCATTATTGAGGATGTTATTGAAAGTTAAGATGTTTGTGAATCTTTGCATTCTCTTTTTGTGTATGATGTTCCTAACTCTAGTGGGTTTAGCCTTACTATGTCTCCTTCCATCCTAGAGCACTCATCCTCTCCTACCAATTTTAGCTTGAGTGAAGATCTTGGCCAATTAGAAAGTAAGATACCTCATTTGGTGGTTAATGATGATTTTGAAGTTTTGATGGATAATGAAAATGTTGTTGATAATAAATCATTGGTGGAAGAAGTCTCTTTTCTTAAGTCTTGTGATGTGAGTGAAGTGGTTAGTCAAAACTTTGTTTCTATCTCTTTCCCTCATATTCCATTTAGAAGAAGGATCGACATTATTCCCTCTACTCCCATTTCATATCCATTTTCATCTCTCAAAACTCCACCTCTTGATGAGTTTCTTGCCTCTTTTGACATTCAAATGCCCAATTTGTTTATTGTTGAGGAAAAGAGCGAGATTGCCAGAAAAAAAGAGTTTGTTGAGGAGAGTTTGTCATTTCATTTTTCTTCTTATTTTGATTCTTCTTCTTCTTATTTCTTTGTTTTTCCTTTTGTTCTTTCTTTTAGGCATCCTTCTCCTCATTTGCATGGAGTTGCATTACACTTTATGCACACTTTGAATTTTGTCATGGATTTTTTGGTTAAAACACCCTTATGTTTGCTGAATTTTAAAACAATCCCCCTTTTTTTTTTAAATGAACCACCAAACGTTTTATAATTATTTTGGTTGCACCCCCAAAACCTAACTTCCGTCAAATCCAGACGTTTGTGGGGCCCTTTTTTCCATTTTTCCTCCTAAATGTTGTGTGAAATGACATTTGTATCCTTGGTAATAAAACCCTTCAACTAACCTCTTCATCTCTCTCATTCAATTCCTTCGTTTCTGATTTCATCTCCCTCACTTGCTTCAGTCAGAAATTCATCCTCTCTCTCTTGTCATCATCTACACCTTTTCATCTTCTCTTTCAGTCTCTCTCATCCAGCAACACTCTCTCTCTCCCTCGTCATCATGGAGAATTGTGCAATGACAGAAAAAGAAAATCTTTTATGGACGGTAAAACAAGAGCATGGTGCCCAAAATAGGTAATTCACTGTGCTTTGGGTGAAATTACCTTTATTCTCATTAAATTAGATTTTTTAATTGCTAGTTTGTTGGATTACTGTAATGGCGCTTAGAAGCCCTAATTTTTTAATTGCTTGTTGATGTTAAAAAATGATTCTTTGAAATTTGCTTGTTATTGGTAACCCAACTCTAAATTGTACTGTCATTTGGTTAAAAATTAACAAAAAAATCCTTATTGAACTCACTTGACTTAAGTAGTTTAACCCCCATTTTGTAATTGCTGATTTGTTGTTGCTCAAATATTCTAGGTGTAATCCTACTTATCTGCTGCTGGTTGTGCATTTGGGTGGTAAATTTAAAATGGTTGATGGTAAATCTGTTTATGTGGGGGGTCAAATTTGTATGAGGGAAGGTGTGAGCTCCAGAGAGTTAAACATGGCAACAATAAGAGGTTATGTCATGCAATCACAGAAAAAACCGAATCTAACAAGCGGTGAAACTTTCAGTTTGTGGTATAAGAAACCTAGAATGGAATTGACAAATGGCAGAAAAAAAATTGAGAGTGAAAGTGATTTTGAAGAGTTTTACCAAAGTAGGGACATTCATGAAAAACTGGTGTTGTATGTGATTGATGAACCTAAACCTAAATTAGTTGTGCCATCATTTAGGACCAAGTTTGTGTCTTACTCACCACCAAAGCCCTACTCACCACCAAAGCCCATGTCTCATGCAGCCCAAATGTTCCTCAAGTCCTGCTCACAGCCCATGCCCACACATAAATTGCTGCCTGGTAGCTCATCACAGCCCATTCCCAAACCCAGATCCATGCCTGGTAGCTCATCACAACCCATGCCAAACCCCAAACCCATCCCTCCAACTAGGAGAAGCCCATGTTTAAATGATCCAGAAGTTTGGTTTTTAGGGACCTCTCAGTCACCACCTTCCTCATCAAACACTATCCCTAATACTGACCCTTCTACTGTGATATCTCCACAAAAAAAATCTATACATACATCACCAGTTGAGAAGAGATCCACATCTAGGGTGAAACAGGAAGCTAGGAAGAAGAAAAGTAAAGATAAAGGGGGAAAAAGGAAAGGGAAGGCAAGTGAAGAAAAAGAAGGGAAAAGGAAAGAGAAAGAGAAGAAAGGTACTAAAAATAAGGGAGGCAGGAAGAGGAAGAAGGCAAGCAAGAAGCTGTTTCAGGATGAAGAAGATTGGAGTGGGGATGGTGAAAATAGCTCTGGATCTGAGCTGAGTGATACAGATAAGTACTTTGATGAAGGTGAGGAAGATAGGAGTGAAAATGTTTTGAATGAGCTTTTTTCAGCTCTGCAGTAAATGGGGAGGAGTTGTTGAGGCAAGCTGAAGGTTTGTTTAAGCAGCAAGGAGAGAGTAAGAAGAAGGGAAACTGGGCAGAAGAACAGTATGTGTTTGAGAATGTACAGGAGGTTGAGTATGACTCAGATGAACCGAGGAGCTTGGATGGATCAAATGAAGAGGTTGACACTTACCCAACCTTCAACATTGAGAAAGATTTGAAAGGGCAGGTAAATCTGACCTATGGCTTGAAGTTTAATTGTATATATGATTTGAGAAAGGCATTGCAACATCATAGCATTCAGAATAGGTATGACTACTACTTTATGCATAATGAGACTGGTAGATTAACTGTGCAGTGTAGATATAAGTGCAACTGTCCTTGGAACACAAAGAAAGGCAAGTTTAGAAAGTGTAGTTGTACTAAAGAGGAACTTAAGTGTAGATTCAAGGTTCATGTTGTGCAACTGAAAATGTCACAGACTTTCCAGATTAGGACAATTAGGTTAGAGCATGAATGTGGGTTTTACCATTCAACTAGTAAGGTCACTTTTGCATATTTAGCTGAAAAGTACCTAGATGAGTGGAAATCAGACCCTGATTGGAAGTTAACCAAGTTCATTGACAGAGTTTACAGAGACTTAGGAATCAGAATTAAGTACTATAAAGCATGGTTTGCTAGGGCTAGGGCAAAATATATTTTGTATGGGGATGCTACAGAACAATATGCAAGTGTATGAGTATGCCTTTGCACTGCTCAAGTACAACCCTGGTTCCTCAGCCCTTGTTTCTGTTGAACATTCTGAAAGTCCACCAGTTCATTTCCAGAGGTTTTATGCATGTCTTGAAGCTTGCAAAATGGGGTATAAGCAAGGGTGCAAACCCCTCATAGGAGTTGATGGGTGTCACCTTAAAGGGGCTTACCCAGGAATGATTTTGATGGCTGTTTGTAAGGATGGAAACAATAATATCTACCCCATTGCATGGGCTGTAGTGGATGTTGAGAATACAAACAGCTGGATTTGGTTTTTGGAGCAGCTAATGCATGATGTAGGACATGTCAGAGGTGAAGGTCTGACCTTGATGTCAGACAGGCAAAAGGTGATGGCATCTTATACTTCAATCTTTGTTTTCATTCTGTTATGTGATGTTTATGCTAATAATTTTGGTTGTTTTTGTTGATATGCAGGGGTTGTTGGAAGCCATAGCCTTGGTAGCTAGTAAGGCTGATGTCAGATTCTGTGTTAGACACATTTGGGCTAACTTTAAGCTCAAATTTGCTGGCACAGTGTTCAAGGAACACTTTTGGAAAGCAGCCAAAGCAACAACCAAGGTACACACTTTGTTTAAGCCCTTTCTTCCATATTAACAGTTGTACTAAGCTTATTTCTCACTAATTTTGTGCATAATACTACTTTGACAGAGTGAATTCACCAAAGAGCTAGAAAAAATAAAATTCTTGGATGAAGATGCATACAACTACCTTCATGCAATCCCATCCAAGCACTGGTTTAGGCACTCTTTTACTGCAACAGCAAAATCAAACATGTTAACTAACAACATGTGTGAAACTATGAATGCTGTGATAAAAGAGGCTAGGGATAAACCAGTTCTGACTTGTTTGGAGTGGATAAGGAGGTATATTATGAAGAGGCATGCTGATAAATGGGAGGGGACTGAGAGTTACACCGGTAAATTTATGCCATATGTAGGGAAGGTTTTGAATTGGATCAAGGAAGGGGCAAAACATTGTATGCCAGTGCATTCTAGGTTAGATCATTGGGAGGTTGACACTATTGATGATAGGTTCATAGTCAGCATAGGGGACAGATATTGTAGCTGCAATCATTGGATGTTGACTGGAATCCCATGTGCTCATGCTTGGGCATGTATAGTGGCAAAGAAGGAGAGTCCAGAAGATTATGTGGATGAGTGGCACTCTAGGGAAAAGTACATTAAGGCATATGAAGCACACATCAAACCTATGCCTGGTGCTAAACAGGGATCCTTACAATTATCCAGAGCCTCTACCTCCTGTCATAAGAAGAATGCCTAGTAGGCCAAGCTTGAAGAAAAGGAAGAAGGAGGCAGATGAGGAGGAGAGGGGAAGGAAGAAACAAAAGCAAAGGTGCTATAACTGTGGTATATGTGGTCACAACAAAAAGAAGTGCAAAAACCCTACTGTCACTAAACCTCCACCCAAAAAAGGAGGCAGACCCCTATTAAATGACCCTTGGGTGGTGGCAACCAGAAAGAAAAGAGAAGCTAGGGCTCATCAGGTACAAATTCAAGTTCATTACTTGTAATTATTTACTTGTTTATAGTACAAATACAAAACTAATCTCCATTTTTTGTTCAACAGATGAATTATGTTGTTCCTTCTGTGAATGAGGCTGAATCCGTGTCACAAAACCTCTCTTGTCCTCCTCCACTATCAAGTCAAGCATCAAGCAGTCAAGGTAGAACCACCAAGCAGCCAAGCAAGGGCCCTGCAATATCCCTGTCTCTGTCCTCCAAGCCAGCACCAAGACCCAAGTTGCCAACCAAGTCACTGAAGAAGAAAGCTTAAAATTGTGGACAGTTCATCTTGTAATAGTGTTTTAGACTAGTGAGAAACTTTAAGTTCATGTGTACTATGACAGTTTAATTAGTTATGTGTGCTATGAAATGAAGACTTTTAAATTCATCAAATAGCATCATCTTCATTAATAGAGTTAGTTAGATACAACCTACTAATATTGCATTGCTAAACTACAACAACAACTGAAACTAACCACTAACCAGTACAACCTTCCACTAATTCTACATTACATTAACAATGAGGAATAAAATGAAAAAACTTGCAACTACCCCAACAAACAATCCAGTGATAAATCCACAATTTTTTGGTGCATTTTGCCTTTTTGATGCTCCTGATTTTTTGTTCAACACCACTAAATTTTCCACCTTTGGCTTAGTGTCTTGAATCCTTGCGATTTCACTCTTTAAAAACGTTACTTCATGTGTCAACAACCTCTTTTCCAGCACCAGTTCATTAATGACCACCTTCTGCCACTCCTCCTGATTCTTGTCAACCCATCCAAAGAATCCACACCCTTCTCTTTCAGTATGAACATCTGAGAATTTGCAGGCATAGAAACTCCTCCCAGGATTGTCATGCGTCCATGACCTCAAAATCTTAGCAGGAATTCGACAATTGCATTTGGTTGCCATAACCCTAATTGAACAATTAACCCAAATTAAAATAAGCAAATAAACCCTAGAATCGCAAAATTACCCAAAATTTAATGCCTAGAAATGAATGTAACACTTACTTGATTTGAAGGGTGTCAGGAATTATCAATTGAGAGTGGAATTGCAATTTTCCGTTCGAAATTTTGGATTAGCAGCTTCAATTTGGGGGTGTCGGAAAATGACCGTTGTGAGAGAGGGAATATCCTGATTTGGGGATGAAGTGGTTGTTATATAATAGCATAGGTGGGCCCCACAAACGTCTGGATTTGACGGAAGTTAGGTTTTGGGGGTGCAACCAAAATAATTATAAAACGTTTGGTGGTTCATTTCAAAAAAAAAAAAGGGGGATTGTTTTAAAAATCAGCAAACATAAGTGTGTTTTAACCAAAAAATCATTTTGTCATTGCATACTTACAATGGAAATGTGTGCTAGTGTATTTGACAAACTCTTGCGATCTTTGAATTGCTATTTACTAGAAAGTTCAAGCTTAGGATCTTAAATAAGCCTTTCTCGGGAAGTAACCCGTGATTTATTGCTTTTATTTTTTTTATTTTACTCTTTTTTTTTTATATCTTTGATTTTGATTTAGGCACATAGTTCAAATGATAACCATTTTCAATAGTACGTGGAAAGCAAATCGTGGTTTTGAAGAAGTTTATTAGCAATGGAGAAATTGGGTCATTTGCGGGTATTTGCACCCACCTAATATTCGGTAGCTTCCTTCCTTTTGCTCTTTCTTCAATGCTCTATGATTTGTGAAACATATGTTTGTTGGTTTAATTTAATGTTTCTTCCCTCCCTCCCCTTGATCATCTTGTTCAAGCATTGAGGACAATGCTTAATTCTACCTTGGGGGAGTAGCTATTTACTAGCTTGGGGGAGATGTATATAGTTTTTTTCCCTTTTTTTCACAAAAAAAATCTAAAATATTGTGTTATTTTCATTTCTTTTCTTTCTCTTTCAAGTTTTGATTTCTTTCTCTTTAGTTCTAACAAAGTCAAAAATGAAAAAAAGAAGCAAAAAAAGAAGTGTTACTTTTAAATAAAAATTTGGTTTTCTTGTCCAAGAAAGATGCTAGTTGATGATATATGTGGATTCCTTGCTTTGATTTTGAGTATATGTTTAGAGGCTCCTTTTAGAAGAGTGTGAGCTTGAGTTGTGGTGCTTTAGGAGGTGATTAATCTTGATTGCATTAAAATAAACCAAAATGAAACCAATGAATGCTCAATTGGATGCCTAGTCTTGAATCTTGACTATGTTGCTCATGCTTGGATAATTTAGCTTCAAATTTGTGGTCCCTAGTGTCCCTAGATATGCTCATCATGTCCCCAAACAAAGCTCTACAAGAAGCTTAGATTTTACTTTTTTTTCGTTTGTAATAAGTGGTACAAAAAGCCACAAAAATTTAATGGTTCTCTTTAGTGAATAGTAACTCCCCATTTGTATAGCAAAAAAATCCCGTAATAAGGGAAAAAGAAAAAGCCAAAAAAGTCAAAAAAGGCATGAAAAATGAAAAAAAAAGGTGAAGAAAAACGAAAAGCAAAAAGAATAGAAGAATTTCAATAAAAGAGGTTAATTTGTGGATGCCTCCCACACTTAGTTCTATTTTTCTAAAGTTTTGAGTAGAGCGGAGTTTAAGGCCTATTTGTGTGTCTATGGATAGTGGACTAGTGGCTTAAGCTTATATAACACTTGAAGAGCCTTAAGTCTTAGGATAGCTAGGTGTTCTCTAATGAGCGAGTAAAAAGTCTAATTAGGTGTCCTATTGCAATCTTGATTAGTCTTTTCCTCTACCCATAACCTATGAGTACACTTGGAAAGTAGTTGTCTTGAAAGTTGCTCTTTGTTCTTGCTTGTGAACCATTTCATTGATAGTTGATTTGGGCATGAATCTTGAGGTTGTTGAATAAATGGTTGATGAAAAACTAGAGTTGTGGGTATGAAAACTCTTTGGAAACCCTCATGAGATCCCACTCGCCCTCTAGAGCGATTTAGGGGTTTAAAGAGCTTGTTGCATATGCTAAATGCAATCGTGATTCCTACGAAAATGAGTTACTGTAAATTCTTTCTTTCTCCTTTTTCCTTTCTTCTTTCTTCTTGATCTTGTTTTCAAATAATACTCATTCTCTTACCCTTGTGTTTAATTCTATTTTGCTTGGGAACAAGCAAAGATCAAGCTTGGGGGAGTTTGATGTCTTGTTTATTGCTTTACTTTTTGATCGCTTTTAGTTGGTATTATAGTTGTTTTTAGTTAGTTTAGGCTAGTTTGTTAGCTATTTCCTTAATTTGTACAATTTTCCTCCTCGTATGCACTTTCTTTGGGTGCTTTGATTCATTTCAGGACTTAGGAGCATGCTTGGAGGATAATTTCACAACCCCGGATATTAAGGATCGAAGAGGAAGGTCAAGGAAGCATCAAGGAAGCATAATCGAGTTTAGGGGGCAAATATAAGAAGTTTTGGAAGGGTTTGCACACAAGGGTCAACTTCAAATGGCCATAACTTTCAGCACACAAAACATTTTTGAGCGATTCAAGTTGGATATGAAATTTTGGCTCAATATCTCTCCAACAAGTGGTCATAAGCTTAATTCCGATGCAAAACGAGTGAGATATGGCCGATTGAAAATAAACTGACGAAACTGAAAACTGACCCGAACGCTCGGGTCAATTTGCGGAAAACTCAAATTACAATCCAGTTGGTCCGACCCGCTCGGGTCAACCTCAACCCAAGCGCCCGGGTCACTCCACCCGCCCGGGTCTGGTTGTTCCGGAAGTCTTTCTTTTTAAATCCTCTTTTTGAATGGGGGTTAATTTGTAATTATGCCTAGTTTATTTTAGGACTATATAAGGTAAACTCCTCTCATTTTAGAGGAGGTTAATTTACATTATATTTTAATAAAGTGAGATTTGAAATTCTTAGAACCCTAGGAGAGAGAAAATCTCATATTCTAGAGAAAGAAGTGAGAGAAACTTGTTGAAAGCTTGGAATTTGAAGAATATAAGAAGGAAACTTGAACATTTAGAGACTCCTTGCAACTTTAATGAAAATTTCTTACTCTCTCTCATGTTTTATTGCTTTATTTTCTTATTTTCATGTTATTCTCACTCTATTTACTTGTTCATCTTAGATTATTGTTTTAATTCATGTTAATAGTTGTTAATGTCTTTTAGTTTATAATTTTTCATGATTTGTGAGTAGCTATTTTTATGGGAAGGGTTTGAAGCCATTAATGAGTTCATGAACCTCTAAAGTCTAAATCCAACATTGGGTTTTGACTAGGGTTAATTTTGGTTAATTGATTTGGCATTTTCATGAATGTTTGTGTGATTGGCCATCATAGGAGCATAATTTAGGTACCCTTAGTGAAGGATCGAGAGATGAAGTTAAAGGGTTGCCTCAAATAGATTATTAGGCTTGAAGGACCATGAGAATAGGAACTACCTAGCCTAGGGGACTTAGTTTGCTTGTTTAAGTTCATCATGTTTATGGATAAGCTTGGTTGAATGCCTTAGCCACGAGAATAGGTATTCGGAGAGAGACAAGGCCAATCTAGCTAGCTCGAGAGAGTGGTTAGAGTACAAATGGATGAACATTTCCCCTCAATTGATCCCCATTGTTGATTCCCATTGTGATTACTTGGTTTGTGAATGAGTTGATTGGTGGATACCCCCTCCCAAAGTCATTTTTCTTATTGTCTTTTCATCTTTAACTCTTCAAAAGCATAGACTTTGCTTAGCTTATCATAAATCGATACTTATTGGTGCTTCCATTAGTCCTTGTTGATTCGACCCTTTACTTGCCTTATATAGGGTAGTTTAAATATCTTTGACGTGTTTACAACGAGCGCGTCACCAAATGAGATATTGGTTGCCTTACCCGCCCTTTATGTAACGGGCGGGCTGCCCGTGGGCTAACGGACTTACTAAAGTGTATTTGAATTTTTTTTCCAAGGCTAAGTTGTCATGGTGTTACAGACCAATTTTGTAGCAAGAGTTTTTAATCAATAAAGAGTCTACCACGGGTACCAAGCCTCATAGAAATTAGTGAAATTACAAAGCGACATTATCCAACTTCAAAGTTCAAAAACAGAAATTACATATATAGTATTCCACAATTAAACAAGAGGGAAACATCCATGGTGTTTAAACAACAAGATTTATCCATCCAACATCTTGTTCAAAAAGCATTATCACCCATCTAGCTTCATCATTATCTTTGTCAGGAACTTTTATGACCTACAACAAAAAGTAAGACTGCTTTACTAGGCTTGATATATTTAAAATAAACAAAAAAGTAACTCAAATATGAGAAAAATAAATTTTCAAACATACCTAACCATCATTACTCAACAATAAGACAATCATCATCATCTTCTTCTTCATCCTCGTCAAAAGATACTAAATTATTTAGAAGAAACATGCAACTAAATTGTAAATTGAATCGCGAAAACCAAGACCCACAATACTCAATCCACTCGAATTCAAATCAAATTCAAAATTACAACATACCCAAAAATAATCTACCATCAAATCAAAAAATACCAAGTGACAAAATACATAAAAGCTAATAATAATAGCAAACAAAAACAGATCCACAAAACGAAGAACAGCGGGAAAATGGTAATACCCACAGCATGAAATCAATGAAGAAACAAAGAAGACTAAGAAAAAGAAGAGGGAATTCGAAGATGAAAAAGTACCTGAGATGGAGAGAGAAAATGCAGTGAACTCAGCTTGTCCGAGTAGATTTGTTGATGGAGAAGAAGAAGAGATGAGTGAGATAGAGAAGAAAGCGGCTCTGGCTTGGTGAAATGAAAGTTGAAAATGTTAGATTTAGGGTTTTTTACTTTCTTTTATACAATAAGAGTTCTTTTCCTAATTTTTCATGATGGGAGTGGGCTGGGCTTCTCCAACAACAAACTGAGAAAGCTAACAATCATAAATTTTTCCAACTTTTAAAATTTAAGCGAGCCGGACGGGCAGCCCGTTTTTAATTTTTCTGTGCCGCTGTCCGCCCGTTTTTATTAACGGGCCGGGCCCAGCCCTCCCAACTTTCATTTTTTTTATAAAAGCTTTGTCTAAGCCCGCTATTTAAGCGGGCCGAGCGGGCCGGGCTTAGCGGGCTACCCGCCCGTGATCAGCTCTACCCTAACCCTCCTATCTGTAAAAGCTGCACACACACAATCAACAATCTGCGTAACCCTCGATTCCGATTTGCATCTCTCTCTCTCTCTCTTTCTTCGTCGTTCATTCATCTTCAATTTTCGATTTATAAAGTCGAGAATCATCACACACACAATTTCGTATTTCGTATTTTCAGCATCGATTCAATTCAAGTTACGTTTCTGGAATTTGAGGAGTAGATATATATAAGAAGATTCAAACTTCAAAGTTGGATCTTTCGATAAATTGAAGGTTTGTTTTGGACTAATTTTACTGCTATAAGTTTCAGGATTTAAATTTTGCAGCTTACATAATTTATTTGAGTAATAATTTAGGATTTATTTGTTGATTTAGTTGTTTATTATTATTATTTTTATCTTATTAACTGATGAGCTAAAATAAAATTTAGATTTTGGACTGAAGCAGGAGGCAGTATTAAGTATTTAATGAAAATTTGTGAAGAAAATCACGTGTTCGGGGATGAAGTTTCATTACCACGGGGATTGATATGGTTAATTGTTTTGCAAAATTACACATGAATTGATTAGGGTTATATTACCGGCTATCGTATGAAAGGAACTAGTTTTTGATGATATATTAAGAAAGAGCTGCTTAGGACTTAGGAGTGGCAACAATTCTGATTGACTTGCAAAGGGGTACTGAAACTTAGGAGCATAATCACTAGGCTTACGCGTGCTCTTATTGCTCTTTACTAATCAGAGCATTATACTGAAAGTTGAGCTCAAATAAGAACAATATCAGAACACGGAAAACTATGGATCGTTAGTTGTTTATTAGAGTTTGATATATAAGGCAAAAGGTAAAACTACATATTGTAAACTGGAAATTTCAGTTATGGCTCTTCTTAAAACAATGCATTAATGGAGAATAATACATGTGCATGCCTAGGTGCATTACAGTGTGGGTTTAGTGAAGTGAGGTGGCTTTGCCAAGCTTGCAAATGATCAGCTCTTTACAGCTGAATTTTTGAATTAATATTCTAAGTTATTAATGGCTTGTTGAGTTGGTTCTTATGGAACTTTGCATGTTTGTCAGGAGCTATTATTGTAAACTTTGATTCCAGTTCGTAGGTTCAAACGCCAAGGATGGGTATGGATAATTTTGCTCCATTATCTCTTATTCATTGTTTTCACAGAGACCTTGTTTATATGATCATAGCTTTTGGGGGTCATCTGTATGAGGCTTTCTGCGTACATTGTAATCCTTGATCTCCTATCTTCTATAATTACTGTTCTGTGTTGTTTTCCTACATTTGTTGTTTGATCTATGCATTAAATTTTGCAGTTTGATTGTTGAAGTTCTCTTGTTAGTGCCTTAGTGGCTTATATGCCTGAAATTGTAGACTGCCTTTATATGTTGATTCAAACTCGTAATATTCCCTATTCAAATTTACAAATTATTAATATATCTTTCTTTTGTTCCATTAGGATTATTGGATATATCTTAATTTTTGAAGTGTCTTCTATTATTGCTACTGAACTTGAGTTAATAGGGAGTAGATCTTAATATCTTAACTTCAGCTCTTCCTAGGATGTTTATGAGTATGGTTGCTTACATAGTTACTTCCACCTGAACTCGGGGATTTATGTTTATTCTGTCTGTCACTTTTTAGACCCATCCTCTTACAGATGGTAGTCTGTTTCTTCAATGCTTTTCTTCCTCCCCTTGGGGAAGGAATAGAGGGTGGTCGAAATGCCGAGTGCTAGATTTTTTTTTGTGCATTCAGAAGAGTCATTTCGGAGGATTGTCTACTTTCTAAAGCTAATAGAATGGGTCGTCTGATTGCATATCTGACGTATGAAGCTGGAATTATTGCAGCAGATGCTTGTATGCTTTGTGGTAGTTGTAGTCTGTATGCAGCGTACATTAATTTGGTTTAACTGAATCAAGGTTCAATATTCTCCTTCAATGGCAGATATTTCGGAAGAGATTCGTGCTCTGCAGCTTGATTCATCTGGTAATTAAGGAGGCTGGATATGCAAATTTATAATGTCTTTTTTTATTTTACTTTCACTGAATTTAGTTATATTCTGCAAAGATAGTGGTGCAATTGATGTGGAGGAGACTAGGCCAAAAGAAGCTGATGGTGTAGTTGAAATGGAGGAAGGTAAATTATTTTCGTACCATTCCTCTTTTCCTTTGTTTTGTCACTGTATAGTCTCTATTACCCTCTTAAGACTTCGTTTTGGTAGCAATCAATCAATCATGGAGAGACAAGAAGGGGAGGGAAGGAGAGGCAAGCGGAAAAAAAGGAAGGGGAGGAAAAAATGACTTTACATCTTCCTTCCAAATCTTTTCAACTTTGGAAGGGTTTGGTTTATTAAGAGTGGAAGGAATTAAATCCTTCCTATCTTCCTTTCCCTTCCCTCATGTTATATCAAACGAGAGAAAATGAATTCCGCCCTTTGCTTCCAAATTTCCCTATCCAAACACAAAGTAACTGAGTTCTTGCCAGAGTGACATGGACAAACATTGGATTTTTAAGGATCTCAGTGTTATGCTTTTAGATCTGATGGTTTTAACAAACTAATGCTCTACAGAGATTATGAGACCTTAATATTGCTGCTAGTGTGGTCTTATTGTGCAATGGTTTTTCTAACCCATGAAGCCCATATTGTACCAAAAGAAGAAAGAAATCATTTATGTGTTAAGTGGCTATGATACCCGTACAGGTCCTCGACAATTTTCTAGTCATACCCTTGTTGACACAATTTGACACAAGCATGCATATGAAATTTGTGAAACCTGACACTTTGCACTCGGACATGACAACCTAGAAAAGAGAAACAATCAATACTTCATCTGTTCCAAAATTATTGCAACACTTGCTTTATTTAGTAGTTTTTTAATTAATGCGACACTTCTATAGATGGAAATAAAGATATACCCACACATGGGACTACTTACATTAAACAACTTTTCTCTCTCCTTAATTTAACATATTTATTAAAACGATACCCCACTTCCAACTCCCTCATAAATCTCTGTGCAAAAGGCAACTATTACGATTTACGCATATGATATTTAGAACACATGATGGAAGTCTTGTTTATAATTTTTGCAGATGTTGAGGACTCTTCAAATATTGAGCAAATGCAAGTGGAACAAAAAGGTAAAGTTGAGGTCTGGGATGAAGATTATGATTATGTTTTTTTATGATTAATGGTTTTAGGCCATTAAATTGCTCTTTCCCAAATTGTAGCTTTTACAAGATTATTTCTCAGATCTTGTGTTTGCTCTCTTATTGGTAACATTGTAATGGCAGAATGGTGGTCCTATTTGGTTATACTTTTTTAAGCTCATATATTCATTTATTGCTCTCGAAAGATTAAAGTGTTATGTAGTCTTACTTGTGATTCTAACTATATAGTAAGTATTAAGTGAACACTTTTGAAGTTGGATGCATTTGTTGAAGTAAGCTAATCTTAATGAGATTGATCTGTCAAGCTAATCTGATGAATTGATCTGTCAAGCTAATCTGATAGATTGATCTTTTCAGAGAAGGAAAAGGTGCAGGCTCCTGTTCATGAAGCAAATGAAGCAGTTGATATTGTCGAAGAAGTTACGAACAAGAAACGCCACCTTAATGTTGTGTCTATTGGTCACGTTGGTGAGTCAACTTCTGATGTTCTTCCTCTTTCTCTCTCTCTCTCTGGACATGCTTTTGATGGTATATTGATATGTGTGTGTGTCGACTCATATTGTTATGGAGCTTGATGATCATTTTTTGATCTTAATTTATGCTCATGTATGAGCTGCCTCTATTTCATAGTTATTATGTTTGTCATTTGTGGGCCTTGTGGATGTCAAATTTGTCTAATTTTCTATTACCTTTTTGTTCCCTTTGAAAATATGCTTTGCAGACATCCGTGCTATATGTTTATGGTAGTGGAAATATATTCTCTCTTTTATTCTTTGATTAAGCCACCTCCCAACTTATCTGGAGGTGTATTATTTTGATGTTATCTGTCGTTACGTCGTGGGTGCAGATCCCTTCTTAGTCTTATATCTTCTTCTTTGGGGAGCAATTCTTTTGGATGGAATGATGCTTACAATCTTTGTCATTCCATTCCAGAGACTGTTATGACATGTAATTTGCCTTTTGATCCTCCCTTGTAATCCTTGTTTTTCTTTCATCTTTGGTTTCCTTACATCTCCATCACTTCTGTGTATTGCACAGCAATTTGCATAGTAGTTAATTGCTAATGCTTATGTGGGTATCCAGCGCTTGTGTTAGTAGTTAATGTCCTTATGAATATGCCTGGTATGTTTGGTGCTATATATATGCCTCGAGATCTATACATAGGTAAAGAATACCCGCAAATGTTGAGAAAGTTTGTTTTCTTGTATTTTTAATAGTTAATTGATTATGTTCCTATGCTGTCTTTTTGTCTTGCTTCGTTTCCTGTTGTTATTTATCAATTACACGTGGTTGTCTATTGCCTATAAGGTTTGAATCTGTGAAACATTTGATGGTTTTTTTCTTGTACTTTCATCCTTGGTCTTCCTGTTCACTTTTAAATTCCCATGAAAAATGCCTTATGTTTGGGTTTCAGATGCGGGTAAGTCGACAATTGGTGGCCAAATACTTCTTCTTAGCGGGCAGGTCGATGATCGCACAATCCAAAAATATGAAAAAGAAGCCAAGGATAAAGCGAGAGACAGCTGGTTAGGCATTTTTCTTAGTAGCTATATTAGCATAAATGCATAATCTTACGTTATTATTTTTTGATGCTTGTAGTTAGAAAGAATGCTTGAATTTTTCATGATAAATATGTAGGAAAATATTAAAGATTTTTTTATGTTTGCTTATGGGAAAGAGCTGCCGGTGTTTTCTTGAATCCAGGGCCCAAAGTGGCTACATGTGGGAAAATTATTTATGAATTTTTAAAACCATATTGATATGTGTACCTATCCTTCAAATTATCTTTTTGCATGTTACACTCATGAATGTGATTCTTCTTTTCCTTGTACCCTATTTCGCTTTAGTTAGAAGTGGATACCATACTATACCATTTATCCCATTTTTCAATTGATTTATTCTGCAGCAGCAAATGCTCGTCACAATAGAAAATTCAAGAAAGCAAATCTAATCATTAGTAAAATCGAGCAATACCATTAAAAAATTAAATCCGCGAGCTCGAGGATATAATTATATGATAAAAAAAACCTATGTATCACATAACTGTTGTTCCACTCCATAATATGCAGTACTACGTACTGTCATCTATTTTTCCCGGAGGTTTCTAGCTTTTGCGGCGCTTTGAGCCCTCAGGTGGCCAAAATATAGATTTGATTAAGCGACAAAATAAAATGAAATCTTATGCTTATAGTTTAATTTCTAACCTTGTATGCTGTTCTGTGTATTTTAAGACTGTTTAACAAATTCATGGGGTTGGTTTTATGAACGTCTCTTGGTTACGGATTCTCATCATATTCCAGACACCATCTACTCTGTGTCCATCTTTGAGTTGCTGATGACTGGACCATCAAACCTTTTACAAAAACCTTTGCCTTCAACCTCTTCCACCTCTGTAAGAGGGTTTGGGGGTGTGTTTATTGAATTGGTGTTCATGCGTGTTATATATGTACTCTGTTCTTTTGAACTTATTTTGGCTGAACTGAACTTATTTTATTTTTGTTGAACTGAAATATTTTTGCTGAACTGAACTTATTTTTTTTGAATTGAACTTATTTTACTTATTTTGCTAAATTGAACTTATTTTTGCTAAATAATAATAATAAATAATAATAATAATAATAAATAAATAATAATAATAAATAATAACAATAATTAATAATAAAAAATAATAAATAATAATAATAAATAATAATAATAAATAATATATAATAAATAATAATAATAAATAAATTATAATAAATAATAAATAATAATAATATAATTATATATAATAAATAATAATAATAAATAAATTATAATAAATAATAAATAATATTAATAATAATAAATAATAAATATTAAATAAAATATAAATTATAATTATAAAATAATATCTAATAAATAATAAATAATAATAAATAATGAATAATAAATAATAATAATAATAATTATAATAAATAATAAATAATAAATAATAAAATAATAAAATAATAAAATATTAAATATTAAATAATACATAACAAATAATAAAATAAAAAATAATATATAATAAAAAATAAATAAATAAATAATAAAAAATATATAATAAATAATAAATAATAAATAATAAATAATAAGTAATAAATGATAAATAATAAATAATAAATAATAAATAATAAACAATAAATAATAATTACTAAATAATAAATAATAAAAATAAAAAAATAAAAAAATAATATAAAAAAATAAAAAAATAAAAAAATAAAAAATAAAAAATTTACAAATTCATCGTTATTATAATTATAATATTAATAATAATAACAATATTAATAGTAATATTGAAAACAAAAATAATAATTACAACATTAATAGTAATACTGAACTTATTTTTGCTGAACTGAACTTACTTTTGTTGAACTGAACTTATTTTTGCTGACTGAACTTATTTTTTACTTATTTTTGCTGAAAATAAGTCGAAAAGAACAGGGCCTCACTGTATGAAATTTTCTTTGAATTTACCTGATTCTGGGAGAGACAACTGGAAGATCGACACTCCTTCCATTACATTTTTTGGAATTCTTTTATTACTAATTTGTCTTAAATGGCAATTACTTGGTCATCATTGTTTGTTATGGTATTGTATACATTTATTAAAGCGGTACTTATCATGGTATTTTATTCCATTGAATTTTTTCTTCAGTTCTTGAACTTCTAAGCTCTCATCATGTGGTTTGAGATGTGTATTTCAGTGTTTTCTCATACCTTCATCCTTAATCTAGTAATCCCTCCGTCCCAAATTCACTTTTGGCACATTTACAAATAGAAGTGGAAAACATAGAGAGAAAAGAGTGTTTGAGTGAATGTGGGTCCCAACCGTATAGAAAAAGTCGAGAGAAAAAGCTGAGCAAAAAGGATTTTTTGCTGTTAATCTGGGACATTCCGGAAGGAATATGTGGCGACTAAAATTTGGAGAGAGTGAGTACTTATCTAGTACTAGATAATACAGTGCCAAGTTTTCCTGCTTCTCTAAAACTGTATAAAACTTACTTTTTTATAATGTGGAGTCGGATAGGGTCGGAACCTTGGAGTTAGTATAAATCATTTTTGGTAGTTCACTTAATTAATTTTGTATCTCTGTCTCTATGCTAGGTACATGGCATACATCATGGATACTAATGAAGAAGAACGTGCTAAGGTATTTGTCTTGAGCTGCTGGATTTTGAGGCCTTGATTGGTTGAGCTAATTTCGGGTTCTTCATTGCTAATGCTATCTAGAAATATTGGGCTATTTGTTGCGATGACATAATTAATAGTTAAAATGCTTATGACAGGGAATAACAGTTGAAGTTGGAAGAGCACGTTTTGAGACTGAGACTACTAGGTTTACCATTTTGGATGCACCGGTAATCATATTTTTCTCAGCTGATTTATCCTTATCCTTCATTTCTATCTGAGGGCTTAACAGTAGATTGATAGTGAACTTCCTTTTGATGTGGCATTTAGCATATAGCCCCACAATTTAATAACACAGATGGTATATTTGTGTGAGCTTGTGATGTTAGATGAGCTTTTATGTCTTCTTCTTTGTAAGACTTTCAGCTGGTACATTTGAATTGGCTTTATGTACTAAAAAATATTTCTTTTGATCATGTGCTGCTCTCTGAATTTGTGCTCTTTGTTACCTGGATGCATAAGAAAAAAAGTTCAAGAGAGAAGGTGTTTAAAGTATTGTTAGGTTATTACAATGTAACCACTGACCTGAAAATCAATGGATCTTCATTGAACTCTGTGTCGAGTAGAGTGTTGTTTAATACTTCATTGTCATGTTTTTGAGTGGCAGTGTGTCCTTGTTTAGGTGCAAGTGATATACATGCTATACTTTTTGAACTGGTCACGCATAAGAGGACTCTTGGTCCTCTTTCTGTGGAATCAATTCTTCAATATCTATTTAAAAATGTACTTTCACCTAAAAATAGCTAACCCCTAATAGGCCGCATTTATAAATATATGGAGTACTTCCTTTTTGTTTGTCCCTTTGAGCCTTTTCACCTTTTATATATTATGTTAAGTTATTATGAAAGACAAAATTGGTGGGACGAAACAGAGCGAATGTGAAAGCAAAGTTGAGGTCCGTCATGATCATTTCTAAGCAACAACAACCATGTTCAAAGTTGCCTTCGTCTAACAAAACATCATATTCACATATGCAAAGAAACATCACTTGCCAGTCTCTAGATTGGACTTTAGCCAAAATCTTACAAATATGAGTAATAAATTTGATAGGCTGATAGGTTTATTATCTTGACCAAAATTCCATCCTTGAAATCAGGTTAATGGAATTTGATTTACTAACACAACAATTACATCATCAAAGATTACCTTAAACTCCATAGAACCTTGTTATTATGATTTTTTCTTACTCTTTTGACTCCATTCTATTATAAAAGTCTCGATGACCATATTCAGCTTGTGTTGGTGTGCTGTTTTGGTTTGGCTGTCTTGAAGTAGCTGTGATGTATTCTACCATTTATGTTAGTGAAGTCGTGAACACGTGTGAAGTAGGTTTTAAATATTTTGTGTAAACTTGTGTACTAGTAACTGCATGGACAAACATTAAACAAATGTCAGATCTGCCTCTAGGTAGGCTTTGCTTGACTTTATATTGTCGCCAAGTAAACATAGGCGGTTGGTGAAAACATTTCTTGTCTGTGGAATATCGTTTGAGTGGATTAGGCTATGGTAAGCACTCTAGTCAAGTAAAATATAATGAAATGAAATTGGTAATTGAGATGATCTTGTTTCCCGATAGAAGACTTAGTTGAGGAGGTTAAGTTAGTAATTTCTTATCAATGTTTTGGCACTAAGCCTCTAAATCCTGCCGGAATGTCAGTAGTGAAGCTATAACCTATAATCGTGGTCTAATGTGTTGCAATGTTTCTACAAGAAGGTTTCATCTTTAAATTCAAGAGTTCTGTGTGGGCATTGGAGAATAATATTTTCTTTAAGTTTTTCTGAAACTTGCCTGCATCCTGTTCTGCTTTTCTGTTTTTTTTGGGTGCTAGTATTTATATTTTTTAATTCTGCAGGGTCATAAAAGCTATGTACCAAATATGATCAGTGGTGCATCGCAAGCTGACTTGGGCGTTTTGGTAAGTCGCAAAGGGTCTTTTTGTTCTTTATACCAAGTGCGTGGACTTTGGATCTATGATTTTTGTTCCTTGCTTCTTTTCACCATATTGGATCTATGATTTTTGTTCCTTGCTTCTTTTCACCATATGTGCATACATATAGGTGATATCTGCTAGGAAGGGGGAGTTTGAAACTGGATATGAGAAAGGAGGACAGACTCGAGAACATGTCTTGCTCGCGAAAACATTGGGTGTTTCTAAGCTTATAGTTGTTGTTAACAAGATGGATGAGCCTACCGTGAACTGGTCCAAGGAAAGGTCTGTGATTGCCTTTTCAATTTAAACCAAATTGGAATTTCTATATGCTCAAGGAGATGTCTCTAGTTATATATATAACTGATATTTCCCTCCCTTCCTCTCTTTTTTGGTTGTTTGGGGGGGAGCAACGGATGGTATGAATTGTTATATTTTTCTTATATTTCATATGTGCTATGTATATTAGTTACTCTTACTGTAGAACTGTGTATTATGCATGTCAGTCGCTCGTATATACTTGGCAAACTCATTCCAGGACTATTGTGATCATTTGAAAAGTAATCTTCTAGAGATGGTATAGTTGAATAATCCACCTGCATGAACGCCCTACAAAAAATCATTTCTTTTTGTTCACCAACGCCCTACAAAAAATCATTTCTTTTTGTTCACCAACGCCCTACAAAAAATCATTTCTTTTTGTTCACCAACGCCCTAAAAGGTTAATTCCTAATTGAAGTCGTGGAAATCTGAGGGGTCATGTCATTGCTTCAGAGGTGGCAGAGGACTTGTAAACTATTGCAGCGAGACCCTGAAACCGTACTTAAGTTTAAGCATCAGCAAGGTAGATTCTTAATGCACTTTTCTTATAAACCAGATTGCAGAAATCTAGACCTGGCTGCCAAATTCTTTTCCTTATTGAGCTTAATTTTAAAAAGCGCAGCGCGGGTCAAAACACATCTGAGGTGCGTGCTTTTTGCCGCCTTTGAGTGGCGCAAGGCGCATCGCCTTGCCGCCTTTAGTGGAGAGCACAGGAGAGAGAATATAGTGGAGATCTGAGTTGAAAAGTTAAAAAAAAAAAATTCGACTTCAAACTTACCTTGGCTTTAACTTAGCAATTTCAAGCAAAAACCCTTTGTTAATTGCATTAAATTTCATCAAATTGAACCCTACCTAAAAAATCCTAATTTGGGGGAAAACCCTAATTTCTGATTTGCTGGCAATTTATGGCCGCCAACTTGCTGGAGGTTACAGAGACTGCTGGCGAGCCATCCACCACCAGTCCCACCCATCCCCGGCGATCAAGCATCAGGTCAGTCTCTCTCTCTTCGATGCTTTTTTTGTTATATCTTTTCTTTCTCTTTCTTCTTCTTCCGTTTCTTCTCTTCTTCTTCTTCGATACTTTCCTCTTTCTCTTTGATACCTTTTTCTTTGAAATGTTTTTTGGACTTTACTGTTTCTCTCCGGGCTTCTCTTTGGAAGGCTGCCAACTTTTTCTTTTTAGAAGGCTGCAATTTTTTTGTTACATTAACTCTTTTTTTTTTACGCCATATCATTTTTTAGGAAAAAAAAATAAAAAAATAGAAAAAGATAAAAATAATAAAATCACAAAAGCAAATAATAATAAAATAAAAATGCGCCTTGCCTACGGGATGTTTTCGCCTTGCGTCTCTCGCTTTTTTTAAGACTTAAGTTTTTGAGTAATGGGAATAGGTCCATCTCATCCGCATAGACTGCACACTGTGCTTTTCAAAATGCTTCCAGATCCATATTTAATGTAACTAGTGTTTTCCAATTTCCATATTTCCTCTTTCTCGAATCTACTTCTTTTTTGGCTAAGAGACGAAGCTCTTCTATAAGCATTATTATTCAAATATATATATTATTTACTGGCCACCTATCTTGGCAAATGTTAAAGCCAACTCCAGTCTTAGTTTTGAAGGCACGAGGGGGTCAAGGGCTTTGGAGAAGGTGCAAAACGAAGGCGCACATCCTGAAGGGAGGCACACTTTTCCTTGTTTTTTACTAATGTTTTTCTATTGCCTTTGTGGTATATATTTCAATATATGAGCTCTATCTTTAAGCAAAATTCATACTCAATAAATAACATCCTTCCAAAAATATAAAGAAAGAATAAGAGGGGTTTACATCCTCTCTGGTCAGGGAGACTATAGGCACTAGGCAGTGGGGACACCTTTTGACTTGTATTGCCCACACACACACTCACACACATTACCGCAACTGTCTCATTTATGGACTTAAGGCAATTTTTTTGACTTGCTAATAAGTAACTGCGGATATGTAGAGCTAGAAGAAATGTTTGAAGTGGGTGTTCAGAAAAAGATTGAGCAAGTAAGTAACCCACGAGTTTGTATCGTTTTGCCTGGGGATATCTGTATTTTTAGAGAATGGTATATGTGGGTGGCCCTAATGGCTTTAGGAAGAGTGACATAACTGGTCACATTTTGCATATGCTGATTTTCATCTTTTTTAACACTCCACCTGCCAAGTTATCCTTGGCTTTCAATTCTCCCATGCTTCTAAATCTCAAAGCCTGGTCCATATCTCTGTTTCCGTCATGAGCCATGTGATATCTTCAATGTAAACTAAGTGTTATGATGATTCATTGAGTCTTATTTTATTCTCTTTTACGGTAGCTCGGATCCTCCGAATTGACCATAATATGCGTTAAAGCTTTAAGCGTTATCTCTATTACTTCCTTGTGCATCTTCTTTCTGTTTATTCACGAGGGCCTTTTTGTTCCCAGGTATGACGAAATAGAGTCAAAGATGATTCCTTTCTTGAAAGGTTCAGGCTACAATGTTAAGAAAGGTAGTGGACCTTAATGTTTGACTTTTTACTGAATACTTTTTAGCTGTTGATACATGAGTTACATCTCAGTCAAAGATCTTGGTGTATGTTTTGTTGCATGGGCTCTTGAATTTACCATGCTGTATTTTTTTCTGGCATGTATTCTCATTCCTTATGTTGAATGGATGGAATATTTGAGTATATTTCTTTAGTTACAATGTGACCACACTGAAAAGCTGGATGCATCTATGCTGGATATTTCGTAGGAGTTCAACTCTTTTGATCAATCTGCCTAATATAGGCTGTGTCTGATTGTTGACATTCTATTGTTGACTATTTGCAGATGTCCAGTTTCTTCCAATATCAGGTTTGGTTGGATCAAACATCAAAACAAGAGTAGACAAAAGTGTTTGTCCTTGGTGGAACGGTCCATGTCTTTTTGAAGCACTAGATTCCGTTGATATTCCTGCACGGGATCCTAAAGCCCCCTTTAGGTAAATCTTGTTGAACCCCGCTTCCAAGATTATGTCTGGATTGTATTCTTCTCTTTCTTATTTGACATGGTAGATATATGCATATTCGAAGTTTCTACGGCATCCGTATAGGTCCCTGTAAACTTAGATTTAGTTTTTGTTAACATGGTCTACTGGGTGTGAAGTTAGACTCACACCAAACATGAATTATTGGTTATCCAGTCTTGTTGTCTTTTAGTTTAAATACTTCCTCCCCCCCAATCTCCTCATCCCCTCTTCATCAACACAACTGTCATCAACTCCTATCTTCTCTCTCCCCCTTGTCTACACTCCCTTCACTCTCCAGTCTCCAGCATCCTTCTCTCTCCTTTTCCTTCTTTAATTCGTTAGGCTGTGAGCAAGGGTGGTGAGAAGTTTAGCGAAGGGTGTCCTCTGCCAGAATCATTAAAGAGAGACGGTAGAGGATGGAGGAGTGCATTTCTTCTCTGATGAGATATACGTGAAAAGAAATTTCCATGTCGAGTTTCCTTCATTGACGATAAGTCACTGTCCTCTGCCACTACGCTTCCCTTTATCGCCAAAAACACTACCATACCGATGTCTTTAGCTGTTTCTTTTTTCAGATCTATGTTTTTGGGAGTTAGAAATGAAATTTGCTGATTGTGATGTGGAAACTACTAGCGATGCTCATGTGATAATTAGTAATGGTTTGAGTTGTGTTGGAGATGAGAGTTTAAGCGGTTGGTGAGAGTGGAGAAGGTGCATGTGAGGGTGTAGGCTGCGAAGTCGACGACAATTTAGCATTAGGTGGCAAGGGGAGAAAATTAGACAAAGCGGTGGATTTGGGTGGGGCTGACGGGGTCGAGGCCATGAGGGTTTTAGGTTGGGTGGTCACGACATTTTTAGAGATCTGGTTTGATAGGGAAGGTGGAAGGGGGAAGGGGAGGCAGGATGTACTTAATTTAATGGTGTCATTGAACCTACCATGCCTTCTATTAGAAATTGTGCCAAGTGCCAAGGTGACTTATATATTGAGGAGGGGGTATATGTGGGTTAATGTACATCTTTCTTGGCTTTATGGTGATTGGTAGATACTTTTCCAGGATGATTATGGTGAGTTACGAGATGTCTCATAACTAGGTTTAGGTGAGAGTTCAATCTTAGAGGTGCTTAGTTAGGGAAACAGAACAGTGTTACCTAATTCACTATCTAATTCGCCTTTTGAATTCGCCAATTCGCCCAAATTGGGCCAAAAATGAACCAAAACCGACCATAATTCGCTTTTCTCAATTCGCAATTCGCGGGGGAATTAGGAAATTAGGTAACACTGAAACAGAATATCGGAAGATTTAAGCTAGTTGTTCTTTCCTTAGATTCATTCTATTTAATGCCTTCTCTACCTCTATTTTTTCAATTCATCACATATACTCCCGGTCTACTTCCTACCTCTCCATAGAAATTTCTCATGTACGAATATCATCTATGGATTGTCTTTTCAGATTGTGCAATAATTACCTTTAAGGTTTTGCACATCACTTCCTACCTCTTTTTGTAAAACTAAAATTGTGCAATAATTACCTTTAAGGTTTTGCCACCATTTTCATGGATGACACATTTTCTTGGAAAAAGGGAGTGTAAATACCTTCTCTAAATGAGCCATGTGCTTCTTTCTCATTGGCCAAGAGACAAAAGCAAGAAATTGGTCATGTTTTGGGTTTGTTCAAGTGGATTGTCTTTTCAGGTGACTAGTTAAATGGATTAGTTATGGTTTGAGGTCAAGAATAATCTTAAATATTCACCAAATGGGGCTGATTGAGCAGGAAAATTATAGGAGAGAGAGGGAAGGGAAGGGGGCTTGAAGAGTTTGAAGAAATAAATCACGGGGTATTTGTTTGAGAAAGGTAATTCCGGCGATGGACTTGTTATAGTCATTGGGTGCTTGCTGATGGCTGGAGATGGAAATAAGAGATATGGTCGAGGAGGGGAGGGAAGGCAATAATTTAAGCTGCTGCTGAATGGGTCGAAATTATGACATCGCGTGTTTGTTTTTCCTTTTAAAATTTAAACTATGTACTTCCTCTTGAGGCAGGAACAGATACTTATTATCTCCCCCACCACATATGCGCAACCAAAAATAAAAAGAAGACCTGTTGCCAATCACTTGCCCTTTCAAATTGAAGTAGGAGAGTTTCAATTGGGCTTCTTTTTTTTTTTCTCTTTCCCCTGTTGTGATTGATGTACATATCGGAAGCTTTTTAATTTCTCTTTCTTCTAATGGATAATTTATATTGCAGGATGCCCATTATAGATAGATTCAAGGACATGGGAACTGTGGTCATGGGGAAAGTAGAATCTGGCTCTATACGTGAGGGTGACTCCTTGGTTATCATGCCAAACAAGGTTAACTTTTGACATTTGGATTCTATATATACTTGAATGGAGATTGACGTCACTACTGATGACTTAATTTATATGTGGCCTGCAGGTTAACGTGAAAGTTCTGTCCATATATGTTGATGACAATAAAGTCAGATCCGCAGAACCTGGTGAAAATTTGCGGGTTAGATTGTCTAATATTGAGGAAGAAGATATATCGTCAGGCTTTGTGTTGTCAAGCATATGTAAGTTCATCTTGGGCACTCTAACGTTATAGTCTCCTGAAAATTTTAAGAATATCTCGTTCAAAATTAAAATTGAAAATTTATCTATTGATGATATTTTGATTGATTATGAAGTTTGCTGATGCATATATATTGTATTCTACATCTTTTGTGAAGTAAATTATGCTTTTTATTTTATTCACAAGGAGAGAAAGCTATTTAAGAAAAAAGAAAGTATCGTTCCCACGAGCTTTCTCTTGCTTCAAAACAAAGACTTCCACCTCCAAGGTTACACATGTGTCCCTCGCTTCCTTTTCGGTGTAAAGTTGTGTGAAACCGACCTAGTTAACAAGCATTAGATCCTTTTGGAAAGCAGGTGATTTTCCCGCGTCTTCTAGTTTGGCTATCTTGTTACTACTTCACAATCTAATGAGATTTAATGTAAGGTTGAAATATCTGCTCTTGAGGATGGAATCTCTGTTAGATGCTCTTTTGTGTTCAAGAGAAATCAACTACTCTGTCATGACTTTGACCTAATTTTAGATAGGTTAGATTACTATGTCCATTCTAGTTTTTAGGACTTCTTGATGTTTATCGTAATTCTAGTTCCATTAGGCTTCAATTGGTGTATGATAATGTGACTCTTCTACGTATAATATGACATTTTTTATTCTTCTCATATTTTGTTTTAAAGCTGATTATTATGCATTCCTTTGATATTTTTTGTTGTGTTCTTTTTTTTTTTCCCCTCTTTCGTGGACAAATTTGATCTTATGCATTGTTTCAATTAATTAATAAATCTTGACATTGGTTATTGGGATGGTTAATGTCCTTAGTCCCGTGGCCTCCTCTTTTGGATGTTCAATCTCTAATGTAAATGATTGAAATGGGGAAACTTATGGGTAGAGAGAAAATTCCTTTGCAAGTCAT
This sequence comes from Beta lomatogona, assembly GCA_947646795.1. Classification (NCBI taxonomy): domain Eukaryota; kingdom Viridiplantae; phylum Streptophyta; class Magnoliopsida; order Caryophyllales; family Amaranthaceae; genus Beta; species Beta lomatogona. The sequence goes on along the minus strand of CANSNZ010001103.1, from coordinate 964,931 downwards.
TTGTTAGGAGTAACTTGTATATCTGTTAATTTTTGGAACTATCATTGCAAAAAGCTGTTGAGTATTGCTGCCGTGACTAAGAGCATCCACATTCATTAACCTCCCCATATTTTCTCTCTCCTCACCTCATTAGTCCACATCACTTTCCATCAGCTTTTTCATCTACCCTTCCCATTTCACAATTCCATACCTACATTTATGAGGTTCCCCATTTACCTTCTCTCTCCTACTTTTCCATACCCCACTACCTATTCTCTCTCCTACTTTTCCCAGCCACATGGTGCGTTTTGGTTCGTCCTTAATATGAGAACCCTCCTGTTTGTTGGTGCTCCATCTTTATGGGGAGCAACCAACAATGGTGAAAAAGTTCTTTTCCCCCTTTTTCTGAAATGGGGAACATGGTTTCCCACCATTGTGGTTGCTCTAAGCATACATTTGAGAGTGAAAAATTTGCAAATTATTGTCTAGCACTATAGCAATCTTTTCTTGTCCCTTGGCAATTTTGGAGGTAGACCTGTCTGGATTAGTTTCACGCTGACCTCAGTCATGTGGGACGTCATTTATGGTTCAGGCCAGTGTTACATAGTCCGCTCCTAGCCCCTGCGAACTGCCCCTGCGAACTGCCCCTGCGAACTGTGTTTCAGTTCGCTTGTTCCGAAACGCGGTTTGTAGGCGACCCAAATCGTTGCGGTACGCGATCCAATCGGCCAAATTGGCGCACCAAAATTCAAATGGTCATACTCTATTTGTAATTTGTATATAACAGGACGATTGAGAGAGAAAAGACTTTAATTGAGGGAACTTCAGAGTTAGGGTTCGAGAAAACAAACCCTAATTCCCTTAATTAAGCGTAAAACGAGAATATATTGTAACGAACTTTTGGGGATTTTGTTAGAGAAGTTGTTTTCGAGAACAATGATGTAGTTTTTGTCACCATTATCAATTCAAGAGCGAGGAAGAAGAATTGCTAGAATTTCGAAAACCCTATATCTGATAATTGAGCCATCTAATCAAGGGGAAGGAGAAAGGTGACTTGGTGGCTGGTGCTTTAGGTCGCCGTGGTGATTCGAGTTCACCGGCTTCTTTGCCGGTTACCGGTTGTCGGCTGCCGGTTGCTAGAAGAAAGAGAGAGGGGATCTGATTGTTCGAGAGAGAGAGAGAGTGACAGGGTCTAATGGGGTGGAAGGTGGAAAAATCAAAATTAATCTGAGGTGGGAAGGGAAAAGGCACCCACATGATATGTGGAGAGACTTGTACACTACAACTCTCTCTCTTAAACTTTTACTGCTTTTTTTGTTTTAGGCAACCAAAATTCACATGCTAGAAGTTGATTGGGTTTTTATTTGAAGTTTTTATTCTATCTATTCACTTGTTGACATTTTTGACTTTTCAACTTCATATTTCTTTTTTTTATTATTGAAAAAAAACTTCATATTTCTTTAATTAGGAAGGAATATGACTAGAAAAATGCATGAGCGAACCAAATAATGCCCTAAAGCGAACCATGACCCCAAAAAGCGAACCGAAAAAATACTCCCTGCTATCCGAAATTCAGCCAACTAGCGAATTGCATTCCCGTACCCGTTCCGCGATCTGAAGCGATTCACGAACTATATGACACTGGTTCAGACCTTCATGGTGCTTAGATGATTGTGCTTCGCCTTGGGGTTTTAAAGCTTGGCCTGACTGAAGTATTATTCTGGTGACAATGGAGGCGAACTTGTAAGGAATGCCAATAGAAGATGTGATTGTTTTATAGAATTGCTTTGATTATTTGATGTAATTGGTGATGCTTGGTCCTTGATGCTTACTCTAATTTTGTGCAGCCAAGCCTATTCCAGTTGTTAATGAGTTTATTGCTCAGCTGCAGATCCTTGAGTTGCTTGATAATGTATGTTAGATGTTTTCTTCTCTCATTATTTTTTAATTGTTTTTTCAAGATCAGTCCCTTCCCTTTGCATCATATTATTCTTGTATCCTAATTTCTAATTGTTGTTACTTAGGCTATTTTTACGGCTGGCTACAAGGCAGTCCTGCATATTCATTCTGTCGTTGAAGAGTGTGAGATTGTAGAACTACTGCAGCAGATTGATTTAAAGACTAGGAAACCAATGAAGAAGAAAGTTCTTTTTGTGAAGAACGGCGCTTCTGTCGTGTGCCGTATCCAGGTTTGTTTTTCGTATATATATTGTTTAATGTAGGTGCTTCTGTAGCCTTTAAGATATTAGCATACTTACATCTACGTTATAACAAACAATCAATCATGTATCTGGTTATGTTGAAAAGTGTGTCTCATTGTCTAACTTCCACTTTGAGATTCTTTGCGTGATTCAAATGCAAATGTTAACGAGTTCTGTATGAACTATGATGTATGTGTATTGCATATTTTTTTCGTTTCTAAAAACTAAAGACCAAGAATCCCGGTTATGGTTGACCTCAAAATAATCCCAACAATCGATTAACTCAGAATAAACCCAACTATTGGGTCCCCCCTCTGCCATCTCAAGCGTACCACCTAGCCATCTCCACAGCCTAATGCCTCTTAAGTGCCACAATCATCTTAATTACCCAACCAGACAGCTACTTCCAAGCTGAATGGGGGTTTTTAAGGACGCGATAAAGGTGGTTGTGGTGGTATTTTTGTCAGGTAGTGGTGTTGGGCACAGAAGTGGTGAGGGTGGTGTTGGTGGTTAGGGAGCGAGGGGTGGTATGGTTACGTTGGAAAGGGTTTGGGGTCGTGGGTTGGTGGTGGTGGGGGTGTTAATTTGTTCTGCTCGTATTTTTGGGTCTAGTTTCTGGTTTATATCTACTTGTTTGGGAGACATTAGCCCACTGTCATAGATCAGAATGTAGGCTGAGAAGCATTGATGCTTGTGAGTTGATGTAGTTAATATTAATGCTTTGCTACTCAATTCTGAAATCTTTTTCTACTGTACAAAATTGATTTGTTGCTAGGTAGTGCTTTCCATGGTTTTCTCTGTGGACTACTGAAGCCTAAAGGTATCAAAAGCTTGATGCACTGTGGCTATGGGAGGGGGTGGGGGAAAAGGAAGGAGAGATGGAAAAAAATGGGAAGTCGTAAAATTAATTAAAAAAGAATGAATTGTTTTAATGGGTTGTAGGTAAGCATGGACTATTTTGGGAAGGGTAGGGTAATAGTTGGGATTATTTGGAGTTAATCGATTGTGAGGAATTTTTTGAGAAGGTCAACAGTAGTTGGGATTATTGTTGTTTATTTTTCCTTTTCTTTGAACACCGATGACTACCCTGCGACCAATAAAGCTTCTCTTTTCCTGTTTCTGATGTCCAAGATGTGAGATATAACTAGTATTTTGGCCCGGGCGATGCCCCGGGTCAATTACAATATCAAATATATATTATTATATATAAATTTCATAATTGATTTTTTTAGCCTTCTGTAATTCTTAGTCTATTGCGAAATTGAAAAATGGACGTTATGACTTTGTGACTTGACTGATCAAAATGGTTGTGTTTCTAGTTAAGCAACATGATATGTGTAGAGAAGTTCTCTGATTTTCAACAGCTTGGAAGGTTTACTCTTCGAACTGAAGGTGATGCCTTTGCTTAAAATTGGTGAATTTCGACATCAGTAGCTCAGTATATGTTATGTATCCTAATATGTTTTCTTCTACTTTCAGGAAAAACTGTAGCCGTGGGGAAAATTACTGATTTTAATGCTTAAACAGTTTTGCTGTTATAGGTGAGATTGATTCCTGGATTCCTTTATTTTATTTGTGTGGGAAATGCAAATCCTCAAAAGCTGTATGCTGAAGAATTGTAGTCTTAGTTAATGTCTTATTCTTAATGATATTGATGACTTAATTAAGTATGCTGCTTGGACTTCTTAATTGGAATGCGTTTGCTAGGCTTAGGGCTAAAAGGGAGAAGAACCATCAGCATAGTTTAGGGAAAAGGCTTTTTATTAAGATCATACTTGTCAATACGTATTCTAAAATATTTATTGGTATTATTGTTCATCCTTATAAACATCATGGTGAGAAAGATATCTGCGTTTTTTTGCTATTCCAATTTTTCCCTTTTTTTGCTCGCAAATCTTTGACATTCACCAAGATGAGGATTAACTTTCTGCTGTTGTTGGCAGGTAGAGCAGCCGTGAGAATAGTATATTATTGCTAGACAAGGAAATTGCATTCCGTTGGCAGCTCATCACTGTTTTTTGGTATGAATCTTCCAAACGATGCAATCAGGGGTCTACTTCCGGCATAAAATTGCAAAAGTGAATTGAACACTAGTTCATTTCTTTGAGAAATTTGTTTGTTAGGGGTGTTGTACTGATATACATCTATGTTGTCACTATGGCCAGGATGTATACTTGGTTGATGTATAAAGCTTTTTTTTATTGGTACTGGACCAACCAACCAGCCAGCTTATAGTTTTGACATTATATTGCTTCCTATTAGTCACTTTTATTTTGATGAGATTCCAGTTCACTGTATTTTTGGACTTCAAAGTGCTCTTTGTGATGGCTTCGACCTTTTGGCAAAACCTTTTTGTTATAAGAAACTAGTCTTCTGTTTGGTAGGAGGCATGCTGTGATGAATGCAATATGATGGCGCGAAGTGATGTTTCTTTTATTGTTTTCATTAGTTGATTCTGGTTGTGAGAATTGTGGCCAAGTTATTGAGCTTGATCATTGTACAAATTTTGGGAATAAGAACGGTCAGTGCAGTAAATGGCTGGCTAGATTCTTTCACGGCCTGTTCACTAATTGGTAATAAAGTGTTATAGGTAATACTTTTATGTGCAATGTTGTGAGGAAAATCTCAGATCAATGCATGTCCTTTATAAGTGTATTATTTTCTTTCTAGAATTTTGTACTATCCATTAGTACTTCAAAGGTATTATCGAGTCTAGGGGAAATTTGTTTAAATAACCTATATGAGGAAGAGTTTCACTACCATGAGTATTGACATGAGACTTCATTTACAAAGTCACACATAAAAAATTTATTAAGTAAATTATATTGTGGTATTATCATTTTTAAACTTGAATATTCTAGCGGAGATAAGGAATTAGATATTCTAGCTCAACTCAAGCTTCGAAATGTGAGTTTTAGGAATTTCAAGTGTTCCATCCTGTCCTATGACTTGATAGGACATGGCCTTGATTGCAATGGAGACCTATAAGAAATGCGATAGGGATTTGTTGTGATTTAGAAAAAGTGCTAACTAGTTTGTGCAATCAACAACAATCAAGAAAAACATGAAATTGGAATAACAACCAAGTAAAGCAAAGAGAGAGAAAACAATAAAGAACACACCGAGATTAACGTGGGAAACTCGAGCTACGGGAGAAAAACCCAGAAACTTGCACTATGGAATCAATGGACAACAATGGTGAACATACAAATCTCCCACAAATTCACTCTCTCTCCTAAAACCCTAGAAAAGATTAGGCTCCAAGTTTGAACTATGAGATATGTGTGCTACTCTCTTCTAAAACCAGAAAATAGAGTATACTACAAGGCATAAAAGCAATCCAACGGCCACGATTAAAACTTAAATCGCGAAATATGTGCACAAAACTGGGTTCTTCCGCCTGGGCTTGAAAATCGCCCTCCAGGGCCAAGCCACCCTCTTTGGCAAAGTGCTTGCCCACCAGGGGCAGACTTATTGGAAGTTCCTACCTCCAATCTTCCTTGGCTTCTCCTCATGCTTTGGCCTTTGCTTCATCATCTCCACTAAGCCGACAATCTCCCACCTGGAGATTGGCTAAGCAAGAGAATATCTTATCATAAATACCCGAACCATCACCATTATCTCTTCATACATTGACCATAGCCAATCCCGCTTCCTCGCCACCAAAGAAAGCAACACCGAGGCTTCAACCAACCCCGATCCAACATCTCTCCAAACCCATCACGGTCATGCTCCCACCTAGATGCAAACCTGAGCATTACCACCATGCTCCCACCTAGAATAAGCATCCCCATGATAAAACACACCGATTCTACACCAAGGAAATGACATTGAAGTTTGCACCAACTCCAATACAAAGACATCAAAGTCTACACCGACTTTGATTCTCAACAACACCACCTCCAAAACATTGTAACATCCCTACATAAACCTACACACCCTCCTAACCCTAAGGTCGGTTCATCTAAGAGACACCACAACAAATTGAAGACCTTTCCTCTCTAACCAAGGAAGATAAACCACTTCCTCTCCAACCAAGGAAGTCCATTGAGGTCCAATCCAACCCCAACAAAACAATCATCACCTAAGCTAAAGAAGCTTCTCATTATTCTAGACACAAACTCACATTGCTCCCACCCGAACAAAACACCCTTTGCTCCACTTAGGATTTCCGGCACAACTTGCTTGTGTTCCGCCCTTCACCTTGTACGCTTCCGGTCAATTTGCCACCGGGACACGCTTCACCACGATTCTCATCCCTTGGCCCACTATCGATAGATTATCGACCCAACGACACGCTTCACTACGGTTCTCATCCCTTGGGCCACTATCGATATATCCTTCTCCCCCTACTTTCATTACTATAAGCACCATCTAATGATTTACCGGACTCTCTCATTCGAATGCTCTCACTCAAAATCAAGTCCCTCACATCATCATACTTCAACTTCTCTTTGCCGGAGGAGTTGCTAATGGCGGACACCATAGTTTCCCATGACAAGGGCAAATAAGCCAATAAAATCAATGCCTTCACTTCATCCTCAAACTTAATACCCAACCAAAGACTAATCTCATTGATGTGTTCGGCGGCCGAACTACCATCAACCATCTCCATATCAAACAAGCGGCGCATCAAGTATACTATGTTGATAGCCAATGGTTTCTCATACATACTTGACAAGGTTTCCATCAAACCCGCCATTGTTTTCTCATCCTTAACATTGAAAGCCTCACTCTGGGATAATGTCAAACTCACAACTCCAAGTGCTTTCCTATCGAGAGCTTTGCAATCATCCTCAAGCATACCACTTGGTCTCTTTCCCTCAAGAGGCAAGTAAAGATTCTTTTGATACAAAAGATCCTCCATTTGCATTTTCCAAAATCCAAAATTTTTACCATCAAACCTCTCAATCCTCAGTTTCCCTTCTTCCATTGTTAATTTTACCCCAAAAATGCAAACTTTGATTTTTCTACACCAAATTAAAATATCCAAACTTTGATTTTTCAACCATAAAACTTAGTTTTCCACACAACACTAAACCACTTTCCCCCAAGTTAAACCTTAGCTCTTGATACCAGTTGTTGTGATTTAGAAACAAGTGCTAACTAGTTTGTGCAATCAACAATAATCAAGAAAAAGCATGAAATTGAAATAACAACCAAGTAAAGCAAATAGAGATAAAACAAGAAAGAAAACACCAAGATTAACGTGGGAAACCGAGCTCTGGGAGAAACCCCCACAAACTTGCAGTATGGAATCAATGAAGAACAATGGTGAACATGCATATTCTCCCACAAACTGTCTCCTAAAACCCTAGAAAAGATGAGGCTCCAAGTTTGAACTATGAGATATGTGTGCTACTCTCTTCTAAAACCAGAAAATAGGGTATTTATACTACAAGTCATAAAAGCAATCCAACGGCCACGATTAAAACTATTATCGCGAAACACGTGCACAAAACTAGGTTCGTCCGCCCGGGCCCGAAAACCGCTTGCCCAGACAAAGCCCCCGCCCCGGAAAAGTGCTTGCCCACCCATGCCTTAGCCTTTACTTCACCATCTCCACGAACCCAGCAGGATCTACATGATAGGAAGGGGTATAAATGAGATGAGACAACTCGCGAGCTACTGGATATCGACTCGGTCAAAGCTCGACTCGAGAGCTTGATTCAGAGTCGAATTGAGCAACTTGATACTCGACTCAGAAATTCGTGAGAAGTTCGAATATCCAATCATCTATATGAAAATACCTAAATTCAACATATTTTTTACATTAGGGTTTCTTGTAACACGAGACACTTGCAAGCCACTCGACATCTACTCAGTCAAAACCCGACTCCGTCAAAACTCGACTCAGTCAAAGCTTGGTCAGAGTTTACTATAGTGAGCTCGACTCAATTCGAGCTCTACTCAAAATGCTAACGAGTTGATTCAAGCTCGCTCAAACTCGAACTCGACTCGCATCATTTATACCCTTATGATAGGTAAGATAGCTTTTAATGTCTTAGGAGACATGAGCTTGCTAAATGCTAATACTCTGACCTCTCAAGTCTCAACTGAGCACTAGTTCACGTAGTAGCGACGATATGGTTGCACCCCTTCATCCAATGTCGATGAAACAATCACGCGCGTTTTTCACTGACCATGGTTGTGGACTTAGAGTAGTGGTGCTAGATAGCATTGAAGACATAAATACGTAATGGCTACCACTTACCTAGCACATTACTAATGAGTCAACCAAGCTTGCTTGGTGGAGGTGGTGGGGAACTCACCTTGTGACTTTGAGGTCACAAGTTCGAACCCCACTACCTACTAGTGCTTGGGAGTAGGGATTCCCTTATTTTTCCCCCCTACTCTCAAGCGTTGACCTGTGTAGCTGGGCTGGCTGACCTGCGATAGGTGCTGGTCCAGTAGGGTCCTTCTTCTTACCAAAGGTTCCCCAGTGGGGGCCAAAAAAAAAAAAAAAAACATTACTAATGAGTCATGTTCCGTTTTCTCATGTTGAAAGGGAGAGATTTATGAATTTATGGTAGTCCATAAATTAGCCAAACCTATTGCTAATGTTGGGAACCTGAGGTATGTATTGAGGAAGCCCTGGATGAGGTTAAATTATGCTGTGAACTTTGATATCCTTTCATTGAGTGAGAACTTTATCCATTTTACCGTTTTAAAAAAAAAAGTGTAGTATTTTATGGTTCTTTTCATTAGGAGATTCTTTCCTTTTGTTTGAAAAAGTATAACTTTCACAATTCTAAACTAGACTTCATATACATTCTTTCAATTTCACAATAATTTTTTTTATATATATTTTATGATTACTTTAACGATAAAAGCGAGAAAGATAAATAGCAAAAAAAAAAAAGTAGACTCATATGATAGAAGAGAAAAAGAGGAGGAAATAAATTGTAGATAAGATGACGAAGCAAACGTTGAATTATCATATGCTTTCTCCATTTCATTTTTGTTGTTGATAGAATTCGTTTCATATTTCTAGTCACACAAGCTATGTAATATAAAAAGTAAAATCTCGAAACCCCATTAAGATGTTCCCACTTATGCATATCTAGTGGTCAATCTAACAAATGAATCTTAAGACTTGTTTGGTATTATTTTCAGTTTACAATTTCTTTTGAAAGACTTTATAAGTCAAGATGATACAAGTTGTATAAGGAACTTAATGTTAGTCAAATTTATCTAATCATGTTTATTTTGTAAACAAAAAAAAGTTACAAACTACTTTTTTCTTCTGGTTTTCATACTTTTGTTTTCGAAATTTTTAAAATTTGGAAATAAATAAGGATAATAAGAAACATGCCCATATCACCATATGTGTCCTCCAAAAAGTAGAGAGGACATCTATGATTCTATTCTTAATAAGGGTTAAAACTTATTGAGAAAAAGAAGTAGAAAATCGAATAAAAATTGAGACACATGTTGAAAACGACTAGTTAAGTTGAAGCTGTAATTGTTTTATAGTGTTTGATACTAAGAGGGTAAGTATCATTGGTACATTGCACTTTGCATCTATCTCCTTGAATTAAAATAATCTAGTACTATACTTAAATATACTTTGAGGAAAAGGTCAATTCAACAAATGCTTTTTTTTTTTCCATACAATGGAACCACCTTTATTATTCTTCAATTTTTTAAGTAAAAGAAGCATCCAATAATTAAGAATCAGAATTGATGTTAGAGGTTAGATAAGCTGTGGTGATTAGGAAGCTAGCAATATAGCATAACTCATCACACATCATACATGTGGTACAGTGCGTCACAGGCAACATTTACATCTTTGATTGGATTTTAATTAGCTGTTCATCTTTCAGGAAGTGGAACCACAAAGTTATCCCTTCTGTTTTTATTTTTATTTTCTATACTTCTTTTTCCTGGCTAATAAAGGCAAGTTATCCCTTATGTGCTAGCTTATTAGCTATTCACACATATTGCCTCCACTTTCTTCTGTTCTTCCTTAATACTTATTTTAGAAATATTAAGTTATATCAAAAGTTAAATTTTTACCCCATAATGAGCTATTCTTAGCTATAAGATCTTTCTTAAGAATCTAATGATATGTATTCGACTTAGTACATTACATTTCTCACAAGGTTTATGAATACATAATACTTTATTAATGTAGTCTCATTTGATATGAATCTAAGTTGTAGTAGTTTGGATTTTTTTTTAATTTATGTATAGTGTTTTGGTTGAGTATAGAAAGTTACATGAATATTTATATGGAAGGGAATTTGTTTTCTACTTGAAAGTATGAAAGTTATTTGATTGAGTACAAGAAGAATAGATCGGCATGAGAAGTTCTACTAAAGTAGAGAAAATTTGAAAAGTAATTAAACTCTATATTTTAAGGGAAATAAAACTTTACGATTTGCCTTGTGTTTCCGTCAACCAAACACTTCCACTCTTTTATGTTCCTCGAGAAATTTTCAATTCCGGAATTTATGTCAATCAAACAAAAACACTAAATCGGACCGTTTAATTAAAAATGGAATTAATAGTAACTCACTCTGATCTAATTTTGTACTCCCTCTTTTGATTCTTATATGCATTTAAATTTTTTTATAAAGTGGTCCAATAGTCAAGTTAAAATAGTCCATCGTGACACTAAATTTGAAAATAGTCATATGTCAAATTATAAACATTACAATTGAAATAGATGAAGGCAAAATTGAAAGAATGGTCAAATTTATGCATTTATAACGTAAAATGGACACTAGCTCAATTCAAATAAGAATATTAAGTTGATTTTTACTTTGGATTCGAAAGAATACTGATCAAACATATAATTCATTCCAATGTCTAGATCTAAATTTAAACTTGACTTCCCTTTTATCCAAAGTCATTTAAACTAATCCAAGAACTTATGAGCTTTCTATATAATTATGTTTTAAGATAATCTTAAAAGTCGTACTATAGAAATTCTGTCAAAAGAAGGAAGGGTTTTGATTCATAAAGCTATCCATCATAAAACTCTTCATTAAATCAAGGAAATAAATTGTGAGATTAGTGTCGTGACAACGCAAATCATTTATGCCTTGCTCCCACATGAAGGAAACAGAGCATGTTATGCAATGTTATCTTCATTAATTAAAAATAGAAGTATAAGGAAGAAATGCCAGATGATAATCAGGTTGGCAATTTTGGTACAAATACCAAACCAACCTTATGCAGCTTGCCGCCGGCTTCTACACCCTACAAACTACTAAACTAGTACTCTATTATATGCCTGACAAGTGACAAATCTAGCCTTAAGCAGATGTAAATTACTTCTAGTAAAGTATTAGTTGCTTTCTTAATTTATGACTAGCTCATAACTTTTTCATTATGTTTTATTTTACCCCACTCAACTTTTTTTTTTTTTCCCTAAATAGAATAGTATTTTCCTGGGTAGGTAATATGAATGGTCCTAATAGATCAAAACTTGTTGCTGGTCAATCTGATTCAAGTTAGTGGGTTAGACACTGTAGGAGGGGAAAGGGTAAAGGATTAGAAAATCCCCACTCCCAAAGTAACCCTAGTGGAAATTGAATCTCCAACCTTGAGGTTTAATGGTTCTCTATTTTTGACTAAGTCAAGTTTAGCTTGGTGAATGCAATAGTGATTAGTACATACACGCTAGATTGTCAGTCTTGACACTTGTAATATCAAAATGTTACTATGAACTCTCATCTTTAAGATGAGGGTATAAGTACTTGTAAATATTATTGATAAATAGATTTTTGTAAATGTAATAAAGGGAATCCCTTTAAAATTATGGACTATGAGGTTGGATGGTTTGACCTAACCTAATATATCCAACTTAGGTATTTCAAACAATTATTTTCGAAGTAATGTCGTTGGGTCTTATGGAGAGTGGGGGTGAGAAAACAGGTCTCCCCGATATTCCCTGTTAAGAACTAATCTCGATTACTAAAATAAAATATGATGTCCCTACCATTAACTCATGGTTCAATTATTATAAAGTGGTTATGCTTTACCTTAAGATTTATCCAAAAGTATGGTTTTTGTTCAAAACAAAAGTTACATTGATTGCTTAGGTTTTTATTATATAATAACCAAAAGCTCATATAAAGATTTATCTCATAAATTAACACATATCCACTAATCTTTTTTCAGGGTTAAGCAGTTGAAAATCAAGGGTTGCTACATTCTACCATCTTTACAAAAGTTATGTCCTAAAACTTAATTAGAAACTCTAACATCAAACTGAACTCGGGTAGTCACATATTAAATCTCGATCCACACTTCACAAATTCTTGCAACATAACTCTAGATTCAAGACCAAGTCATTATTTTATCTCAATTTCATAATTTCCAACTCAATAACAGTCATAAACTCAAAGTTCGAATTCTCGATTGCCTTATTAAAAATTCATCGGAATTCCAAATCATAATTCAAATCTTTATTGATTCCATTGATACACCTCGATTCATTTCTTCACAATACAATACTAAAAAAACTCTAAATCTCAATACAAACCTTCAAATAACTCAACCAAAAATAATAGATAAACCCAAAATTTTCAAACTCAACTCCATGTATCTCATTTATCAATATGAACAATATTCAGTAATTTATCTTCGTGAACAATGTTATAATGATGTTTTTGTTTCTATTCACCTACTAATTGACTTTTAATTTTATTCAACAAAGTGTCATAATACTTGCCTTTTTTTTAATTTAAACAAGACATGCATATATTCTATTCAAGAAAAAATACTTTCATAAACTTGGTGCGTTCTCTTCACCTGAAAAAACCTGAGTTTATCTGAACTGAACTTATTAGACCTGATTCACCCTTATTGGAATTTATTTTTGAGTATTGTGTTAGACCTGATCTGAACTTATTGGACCTGAAACTTATTTTTTTAAGGTGAAAGAAAAGAACACACGAAATGAAAAATTCCACTACACAAAAAAAAAGAAGAAAAAAACCCAAGAAAAAAAGAACAAGGTAAAAAAGAGGTTTATACTTATACACTCCAACTTTTGAAATCCAAACTTAAAAACTGGCAAGTCACCATCTTTCTTCGTCTCCTCTTCTCCACGAGAGGATAGCCAAGCTACCTCTTTCTCTCTCTCCTCTCTTCTCCCATTTCTGCCCATTTATTATTTTTATCCCATCTTATTTTGCTGCTTTACATATACCCTTTCTTCTCTTCCTCTTTTTCTCAAACTTATTTTTCTTTCATTTTTTTTCTCTTCTTAATCAATCACCTCTCTTAAGAAATTGTAAGAACATCAAGGAAAAATTTAAAAACCAAGAAGAAAAAAAGAGGGGGGGTTGAGGAGAGAGAAGAAGGGAGGAGCTCATCTCTCTCTTGTTCTTGTTTATGCCTCCTCTCAGATCTTGAAATTCATCAAATTACTAAATTTTAATCTTGGGATTATTACCCACAACATAATTCACAATCTGGTACTAATTTTTATCCCATTTTAATTTCAAAGTTTTGAACTTTGATTATGTGATTGAATTTTGTTGGGTTTTTGTTCATCGAAATGAAAATCTTAGATTATGGGTTTGATTGATCATTGATCTAAGACTGACCCATGAAGGATCTGATTTTTTTGATTTAATTAGTACCCAATTGGTCAGAATTCTTAGTTTATTTATGGTCTGATTGTTTGATATGATATATTATATGGATTGTGGCATTTTGATTGCTCACCAACTTGGATTATTTACCTCATTAAGATGGTGCAAGTAACTTTTCAATTTTTTTTTTGGGTTAATTTTACTGTTTTTGGCTTTGTTGGATCCGGTGTTTTTATGTCTTTTTTTAGTTTGTGATGATGGTTGTGTTTGCAATATACACAAAGATGTGCTTATATTTTACTATTATATGCAATTGGACTTGTTTTTTGGGAAATTAGAATATATCAATTATTCCCACTTGAACAAAAAGATGGAATTGAGTGGAACTTTTTGTAGAGTTATATGCCTTTTTAGTGTGTGGATATGTGATGTTGTTTGGATGATTATGAACTTTGGTAGATTGGAAGATGGAGCCAGGGAAGCTTTTCATTGGTGGGATTTCCTGGGACACAAATGAGGATCGTCTGAGGGAGTATTTTCAAACATTTGGTGAGGTCGTGGAAGCTGTGATCATGAAGGATCGAGCAACGGGCCGAGCCCGTGGGTTTGGCTTTGTTATCTATGCTGACCCAGCTGTCGCGGAGCGAGTTGTTAGGCAGAAGCATATGATTGATGGCAGAACTGTAAGCTGTTTGCATACCTTAAATTGTCCTTTTGCTGTAGATTCTTTGTATTACTATCTGTTTGTATATCTATTCTAGGAAGCGCGATTGTGATGGCTTTATGATGGAGGAGGTATAGTTTGGATTATTTATGTCTGAATGTCTTATACATTGGTTAGAGATGTCAGATGCTCAGTTTCAGTTTTCAGATCAATTTTTACGTACATGATAGCCATTTTTACATGGCGAATCTATTGTTTGATGATGAAGGAGCAAAACGATGTAGAGCGTGTAATTCAACAATGATTAGATGCAATATGAAGCAGTCTAAGATGACATTGTTGTCTTTTTTAAACCTTTTTGCAACTTTAATGGAAGCAATAGCCTGTTTATGATGTCGAATGTGCTTAAACTAGTTTACTTTTGATGCTCCTGGTTTACAACAAGATCTAGCATTTCTCTGATATACTTCTAAGCATCTTCCTTGTAAAATGCCAATTAGCTTAGTTCAAATTTAAGGTGTTAACTGATGTTCACAATGCTGTGATAAAGCATTATCACAAGTTTCTGGTTTACTTACAGGGTTCAGTAAATTGTTTTTGATCAGGTTGAGGCAAAGAAGGCAGTTCCTAGAGATGACCAGCACATCCTGACTAGAAACCACAGCAGTCCTAGTGCATCGCCAGTGCCTGCTCGGACGAAGAAGATATTTGTGGGGGGTTTAGCATCTACTGTGACAGAAGGGGACTTCAAAAGGTACTTTGATCAGTTTGGGACCATTACTGATGTTGTTGTTATGTATGATCACAACACTCAAAGGCCAAGAGGATTTGGATTTATCACCTTTGACTCAGAAGAAGCAGTCGAGAGAGCACTGATGAAAACCTTTCATGAACTTAATGGTAAAATGGTTGAGGTCAAACGAGCTGTTCCCAAAGAGTTATCACCAGGGCCAAGCAGGAGTCCTTTAAGTGGTGGTAGTGGTGGACTTACTAGAGTCAATAGCTTCCTCAATGGCTATGCACAGGGTTACAATCCAAGCCCTATTGGAGGACATGGACTTAAAATTGATGAACGACAAAGTCCCATGCCTTTTCCTCGAGGTGGATTTCCTTCGTTTAGCCCTTCTAGTTATGGAAGTGCCATGAATTATGAGCCAAGAATGGGTCCAAGCTTTGGCGAGACTGCAAATCTCTTTCCAAAATTGAGCTTTGAGCAAGGATTAAGTGCATTGCATAATAGCAACGTCAACAGGCATGATGGCTTTGCTGATTTTGATGGGGTGAACAGGGGTAGTGCTTCTAATCTTGGCTCATCTTCCTGGAGCCTGTGGGGGAATGGGATCATTAATGACACTGCTTTCTCTGGAAGTAGTTCTTCTATAAACTTTAGAGATATTGAGGCTGATGCTCTGAAAAATAGTGAATCAATTTGGAATTCTTCTGCCATTACTGTTCAAGGTGGAGGGCGTGCTTCTGTCTCAAATGGTCTCAGTCTTAGCTATGGCCGTGAGGAGAACAATCTTGGATCAGCAATGGGATTGTATGGCAGAGACATGAGAACCAGGACATCGCCTGTATCGTCTTTTCCTTCATTGGATGGTGGGTATGATGCTAAGTTCGATAATTTCCTTGGTGGTGGCAGTGAGCAATCCTTGCTTTTGCCATCTTTGGGACTGAAGGGATCTGGTTCATTTGAATTTGGACTTGGTAATTCAGTTTCAGATGTTCCACTCAATAATCCTGCTGGATTATGCTGGTAGTTAAAGAATTTGTCAATAGCAACTTAGAGGTAAGAACCTGTCCTCTTTGTGACATCCTATGCACAATATCTGCACATATCTGGACATGCCTGTCATCATCTTTACTGATTTGCTTCTTTATTTGGAATAGCATGCTTAATGAGCTCCAAATATTCACTGACTTAGCAATAATATGTTAATCGTTGCTATGACATCATAGCGTTATGAAAATGGGCAATGTAATTATTCAAGCCACAACTTAGTTGCAAGTAATTTAAATTTTAAGACATGGTTAAATCATGAAGGATGTGTCCAGTACTACGAGAACTAGTTCATTTTTTACAAATCATGTCATTAGTAGTTAGTCATAATTATCTTAGGAGAAGCTATACTCCAACTTTAAATGAAAATGTCAGGATTTATAGAATGTATTAATGAGGAACTTAGTCACTTCAATTTTAGTCAAGAGCTTGTTTCAAGTTTTTTGATTTTTGAGAGTATGTCATAGTCATACTGATGTCCAAACTTAATCTAGTGAAGCTCCTAACATGTAGCACTTCATTTCTTATTACTTTTCATTTTGAATAAGATTTGATACTTCTCAATTAGAAGTCTGGAGAATTTGGTTATCTGCTCATTTCTCAACTTGTAGTTGATCTAGATGTTTGAAAGTGTATTGCTTATCTTCGAAGGGTATATGTTGGAGAGTGTCCTGTCCATATCAGTGCCATATGCAGCATAACTACCTGCTGTTTTTGGTTAATGAGTAGGTAGAAAGGCCTATATGTTAGCTGGATTTTGAACTTAGTTGTCTGGTACAATGTTCTAGATGAAGATAGCTTACAAACTAAGCTAGCTAAATCCGTTGAACTTCTGCTGTTATGTTAATTCATTCCATCAAAAAGAAGCTCCTTTTGTATCTTGTCCATTCAATGGTGGTTTAGTTATATGGGTGGTTGACAAAGTGCAGTCATGCCATAGATTTGTCATAGGAAAGTAATCATCCTCTTGAACAATGTCTAAAATTTACCCATGGAAGATAATGCGACTTGGGAACTGGGAAGTTTACTTTGAGTGAAAAATGATGTTTCTTCTGTTAGTGGTTAGTTTAAGTGTTTAACCTATGTGCCGACTGACCTGACCCCTCCCAACCTTCAAATTGAAGTCACACACTGTCACACGCACACACGAGAAAAGAAGACCTATACAACTGTAGGATAAGGCCCGGCCTTCCAATAGGAGCCTCGTGAGGAGGTCTTTATTAATCTATGATTAATCACACCCCTGGATATCGCTAACCCCCCCCCCCCACCCCCCTCCCCCAAAAAAAAAAAAAAAAAACTCCAAATTAAGCCACGGAAATTACACACAATGCCAACTAGTTATGACCCTTATCACAAATCTTAGTGATTAATCTATCGTCTCTGCAATTAGTGTCATTGTGGTAATGGTTCGTTATGTGCAAAGTGAACTGACTTAGTTTTGTTTAAAGTTCAATGCTAAGCTAATGACACAAAGAAAAATGATTAATCATAATTGTATTTTCCTATGTTACTCAGACTCTTCATTTCACCTTAAGTACTTGTGTCGGATCCTCAACAATTTGACATGGGACTTCGACACATTATGAAATTTTCATAGAATAGCCGAGTCGGACACTTTGACATGTACTAGTGTTTGACACGAAAGCCTAAGTTTGAGTAACATAGGTATATTCTATCTTACAATGTATATACATTGAGCTTGATTTTCATGCCTGTTTTCCTGTGTTGACATATACTTTCTGTTGTGGTTAGTTTCAGGGATTGCTGCCTAGGAGAAATTATTCAATTGGATGTCAAAGTTTCTGTAGGTGAACAGAGTCTGCAAAAACTGTTTTCTGTAATTCAGTAAGTAGGAACTTGGGGTCGTAGCATTGATCAGAGAGGTGCTGCTTGGATTCAAAGTATACAAGTAACAAGATCGGATTGGCACACACTTGTTGGTCATTTTATCATAGCTTTTTTTCTTCCTCGTTTTTGTCTTCGTTCGTTGGAATTTGTAAATTTGAAGCACGGGGTACACTTAGTATCATCCATTACTTGCAACACAGCGGCGGGTACATAAGGAAACTAAGAAGTGGATGGTTTTTCTGATCTTCTCCTCTCATATAGTTTTTTCCAGCCAAGTTGTTTATATTCTTATGAGGTATTTAATTGCTGTAGTGAACATCTTGTCGAGTTTGTAATGTTTAAACTCTTCAGAATGCTTGTCATAGAGCTGCTTATACCCTTGAAAAGAATTTTTGTGACTTCATATAGCTACTCTAATGGAGTATGTGTTATGCAATGTTATAGATGGGTAAAATGCTTGTGGGTTGGGTTAGCTGAAGTATCTAGCTCAAATTGATCAGTTCAATCAATTTCATTTGCCTTTCTTTTTCTTGTTAATGCTACTTCTGCCCAGAATTAGGTATCATGTTTCACAGTAATTAGTATTATTGCCTGACAGTTAGGCACATAACAACTGGGAAAATGTTACAAAAATTATTCTGAATGACAATTTGTCTTTTTCATTGACAAACTATAAATAGGGAGTTGGTTCAACCAAGGCTTGGACATTCTTTATCTTTTTTAGTGCTTGTTATGCCTAATGTCTAAGGTTGGCCACTAGCTGAGCCAAACTCTAGCATGATTTAATTAGTTTGGTTTGATTTGATTTTACCGAGTTTGAACTCGAACTCAAACTCATCCTGAGATTGAATACCTATTTCAAGTGTGGCTAGATGAAACGATCTTCGCTTGATTAACAATAATTAAACAAATATCATTGAATTACTAAAATTGCTGCTGCTTGATTTTATAGTAGTATTTAATTTAGGCAAAACATCATAACAATTGTCGTTTCTTTATAAATTCATTAAATTGGAAGTTCACACCTCGAGATAAGGGATTAGAAAAGCATGTATTATTTTCCTCAAACTAACGAGCTCATCAAACCCGCATGCGAAACCTAATGGTTTTCAATTCAGCTCACTTCAAACTTGAACGATACTATCGAGTTCGAACTCGATTCATTTACATACGAGTCAAGTCGAACCGAACTTTCAGCCAATTTGAAGCTGAATTGTTCTTGGGTAATTCTATTCGCGACTACTCCTACTAATGTCAAAATACCTACAAGTATTGATATGATTTTTGAAAAAACAAAAAACTCTTATAATGCTAGAGTCATTTTAATCATCTCCTTATACATAAATTTATATAGTGACATTATAAATTTTACATAACAAAATATTTTGGACATTCTAAAGTAATACTATATGTGAGACTATATGACTTATTAGAAATATTTACTAAAAGACGTTTGCTTCTTCAAAACAAACATGGTTCATCTTTTTTACCCTCCATTGTTGTCCCCTCACACTTATCAGGGAACAAAACACATGCCCTATTCCACTTCGCATGGAGATAAGCAATGAATTAGTCTATAACATGCTTACAATCTTGGAAGTTGGATCCGATGAAATCTGGCTGGAAGGCTTTTTATGGACATTATATTCCAAGTTGTGTATTAATTTTCGAGTAAGAATGATGTTACAAAACATATGTGCTAGCTTTAACCACCGCATATTCAAATTAAATTAACATTTCTCGTAAGAAGAAGAAAAAATTACTTCATTGAAGGAATACATGTTAATGTTTTTACTCAAAAAGAGAAAGAATACATGTCAATATGTCATTGTAGTACTGTACTTGATCTGTTCTCTTGTGAAAACTGACAAGACTTTGTTTGGTAGTATTAGTTGAAAAATTAGCTAAAAAGATGAAATGTTATTGAGTTTGTTAAATGTATTATAATTCTTTACATAATTAGATACTTCTTATACTAGTTGGAATATACAAAATGATGTAAGAGGTGATGTTTATATAGATACAATTACAAATAGATAGGTATATTGCTCACATTTTTGAATATGATGAGGTTCAAAACGAAACCATTTGGCCAAACAATTCTAAACTAATAAACCAACTTCTCATTTTAGTCATATATTTTGCCAAACAAATGAACAATATAATGCCTACCTTAAAAATGAGCTTATCGAAAGAATCCTCTCCAGCATTTCTTTTAGATATTAAGCCTTATATGCATACTATGCGTGCGAAATCATTATCAAAGTTAAATTAACTGCATAATAATTTGTAAGAAAAAATGTAATAATGCGTGCGAAATCATTATCTAGTAATAATTTGTAAGAAAAAATATTTACAAAGTTTTGTTATAGAAAGCATCTTCATAATGCAACAATGTAATAACAAAGAAAGTAAATGAACTTATAAAATAGTGTTTTTCACCTATTTATTTTCCTTTCATGGTGCTTGCCTAATCACATGCACTCTTCCGTCTAATCAATATGCATCACATATAGCTAACGGTATAAGAATGTTTTGGATTGTACTCTCCACTTGGTGAAGGTAAGAACCAAGGAAAAGCTCTGTATCCAAGTTTTGAGAATACTTTTGCGAAGAATCGAGTGCATCCATTTGGCTGCATAAATACAAACAATTGTGAACATTTTATTTTAACTGCAATATGGGGCTAAAAAGTTGGAAGAATATTTAAATGCAATACGGGCAGCTTAGCTTGTAATAGATGGAGAACCTGCTGAAACACTAATTTTATGTCCGTAGCTTAGCATCCCAAAGCGCGTTATGCAAGGTTATGAAGTATCGTGGCTCTTAGAATACCACTTTTGTCATACATTATAAGTGGAATTAACAATGATCAGTTAATAACAATTTCATTAAATCTTGGGCGTTCAATAATAATGAGATTCATACCTTGGAATGGTTACAACATTCATAAGATTGCAAGATTGACATTTAGGAACTACTTGAAAAATGAAAACTTTTTTAAGACAATGGTTACATGTTTCATTTATGATATTATCAATATACTCAAGACAACATGTACTAACAACAATAAATCAATTTATCATTTTAGTCATATCTTTTGCCAAACAAATGAACAATGCCCACCTTCAGGGTTAGTTTGTAGAAAGAATCCCCTACATCATTTCTTTTAGATATTATTTGTATATATTCTGAAAGTGGCATGTTTTTTTGGGTAAAAAATTTGAAATAAAAGAAAAAATGAGAATTCTTTTTGCTGATTGGAATTTTAAAAGGAAAAAGAAATTTTAGGCCCACTGAAAAGAAATGATTCTTTTATGTATATAGAATATTAGATTTATTAAATGTATTTAAGAGCATATGCTTTGAAATATATACTTCCATATATATATATATATATTATGATAATTATTTACGATAAAAAAGATATCTATTCTTATATCATCCTTTGTTATTATCATATTACCTAGAAACATATGCAGTATGCTCACAAGTACGCAAATAATTTATTGCGAATTTGATTCAGGCATTCCGTGGAGGATTATTTGCGGCCTCTCTTTTAGATAGCTCTCCCACAGAGAAGAGTAAAAGAAAAGAAGCTAATGCAACAGTTTACCCTAGTCACAAGCATTTTAGTATTCGTGCATGGTAACTTGATGGGTCATAACACTGATTGATACGATGCAGTTAATGTGGTAATAATCAGAGTTAAATGAAACGTTACAAACTGTAACCAATTAACCATTATGAAGGAGGAGAGGTGGTAGCTCAGTAGAGTGTCACCTTGAATTCCAGGGTATTGCCCAGGCTTCGAATCCTCATCCCGGTTCGAATCCTCATCCCAACAATATGCTGAGTAATTCACTAGTGGCAATGGACCTTTAGACCTGTTGTCTTATGGGCTGTTTAGCCTTGTACCTAGCCTCTGAGCTGGTGCGCCCTGCAGGCTAGTAGTCTAGTAGGGGTTGGTCTTCAAACCAATTATCTTTCCTAATAATAAAAAAAAAATTACCATCATGGAGAACTCCACTATATAAATTGGGATAAAATCTGTCCACCACCAATGTTGAACAATACAAAAAGGAGTAAAATAAACTTCTCAAGTTGGACCAACTATCCCAAACTTTCCAACGTCCTAATGTTAGATATAGACTTTCAAAATGTTTATGAATTAAAATATTTGATAATGACTCAAATTTTTTTAAAATTAATTAGGTAACTTAGTTTATTGCAAAGGGAGCATTCCCATGATAAGGAGAAAAATGTGTCCATCTTACTTTTTTTTTTTTTTTTGATTTGGTAAGATGATTAGCATTTAGGCTGCCCTCGCACAGGGCCCAACCCATAGGCCCATGCACTTGGAAGGAGGGGGAGTTGTAAGGGGAATTCTCCTCCAAATGCCACTCACTTGGTGGGATTCAAACCCCTAACCTTGAGGTCATGAGGTGGAATTCCTACCAATTGAGCCAAGCTAAGCTTGGTATGTGTCATCTTACTTGGGCCCATGGACATATCTAATAAGGAATAATATGGGACACAAGGGTGATATTTGTGCTAGGTAGTATATATATAAATTTATATGATTAAACCAGTCAAAGAAAAAATATTATATGTTTAAAGAATAGATTTGATGCAATGACACGCCCCTTAATTTCTAAGCTTTGATCCCAAATCAAGTTTTTCTTCATGTTTTTCTTCTCCTACCTTAAAACATAGGCGAATTCACATTGTCAAAGAAGGGGGTTACTTGGTCCTACTCAATTTTTAAAAAATCTGAACTTTTCTTCTTAAAATTTAAAACCTTCAAAAGAGTTATTGAAATGAACATTTAAACCCAATAAAATTTCATCAAATTTATTTTGCATCCACTAAATACTCTTTCTAGATTCGCCATTGCTTTGAGATCCGCCACTGTCAAAGTAAACGACTTTAATTACCTCATATTATACACACAAGACATTTAATTAAGCATTAGAAATACCCTTTTAATTACAGGGTTAGCTTGCATTAATGGGCAACTATATTTGCCTCATAGTTAAAATCATGAAGGACATATAAAGACACATTCTGGATAAAATAAGCCCAAAAAATAAATTTTGCAGGGAGTTGTGTGAATAAGAAGCCGTTATCTTAAGATTTGATCTGACTTATCCCAATTCAATGGCTATCAAAAAAGCCACGATCTATTTTTAACATTTCATTTTCATGCAATTCCTGGTCAATTGCCCGGCCCCATACAACACACAGATTACACAATAGCCTACTTGAGAGTTGAGACTATGACTGGACCCATTTTACTCTTAGTGTGTGGGCCCACTGAGCTCTTATTGGTAGATCAACCTCGGCCACATTTAAATTGAGATCAGTGTAAAATGGTCCACTTGTGACTTTGACATCTAATATAGTCCACAGATGAAGAACTACTTATATGCTATACCTTTTTTTATTAGTTAACTAATCTTTGTCATTACTTTTCCTAAAATTAAAAAGGTAAAAGGTTGCAAGGAAGTTTTAGTCCACAGAGCTCAATGTCAAAGACTTTTTAAGATGCATATTTTTGGTTTTGATAGGTTTAGTTCTGTGTTCTTTTTTAAGCTCCTATCTTAGGAATGTTAGGAATCTTTGAAATCTTGAAGAAAACTATACTAATATATTAAAAGCGTTCCTAGGCCAGGAACGATGCCACGTGGCGCCTTTGCTTGGATTATTTTATGCTATGTAATCTACATACATAAAAAAAAAAATGCGTTATGTAAGATTCGATCCCGAGATCGAAGCATATATATTAATGTCTTACCCACTAAACCAAGTGATACTTTATGTTATTATTTCAAAGTAAAATATTAATAAATGAAAGATATAATTACCCGGGGCATAGCCCAGGCCTAAAAACTAGTTTTTTTCTCTTAAAAATCGAACCAAATGTAGTATATTGCATCTCTTCAAAACCGAAGCAAATTAATACTTACTCAACTAAAATATGTTTTGAACTAACAATATGATAATTTATTGAGGTTTGAAATATATAGAAAATTAACTTTTGAAGATGATATGTTATAGAGTTTTTACGGGGATATATCAGGGTAATAGGGCATTTTGTGGGGACTCACTAAATTTTTTTTGAGGGGATACACCAACCTAAATTTAAGTTTAGTTTAAAGTTACCAAAAATACTATCTCCGACGGAAAAGTCAAATTTTCGGCCTTTGACTTGGTAACTTAACCCTAATTTATACTCCCTCCGTTTCTTTTTAATCTACACACTTTCCTTTTTGGTCTGTTTCTTTTTAATATACACACTATTGCTTTTTCTATTTTAGGTAACATGTCACATCTACTTTCTCCTCTTTTTCCACCCATGTCATCCACTTTTTAATATTTTAACCCACTTTTTACTTTCTCTCTCTCACTTTTCAGTTTTCTCTCCACCTTTTCAGTTTCTTTCTCATACTTTTGTACTTCCTCCTTGGTTCTCCCCCAAAGTGAAGTGAGTAAATTAAAATGAAACGGAGGGAGTACCCTATAGCACAAATTCAAACCACAAAGTACAATTGAATAACACAAGAAGTAGATTGAATTGAGATTAAAGCTAAAATCAGACATCATACCTTGCAATTGATGATTTTGGGCTGCCCTTTCTTGCTGAATTGAAGAGCGTTCTTTTTCAAGATTTAAGGAGAGAGAAATGTTAAGGGAGGGGGTGGTTATTAAGGGAGGGAATTCTTAACAAAATTATTAAAAAAAACATTTCAATAATATGCGCGTGGTTGAGGGGGTAAAACACAACATTTGTTGCTCACTCGTGAATTCCTACCAAGTCAAAGGCCGGAAATTTTTCTCGCCGGAAATAGTGTTTTTGGTACATTTTAATAAAACATAAATTTAGGTTGGTATATCCTCACAAAAAAAAATTATCCACACAAAATGGCCTATTACCCTGGTATATTCCCGCAAAAATAAATTTGTTAGAAACCACCTTTTAAAACCACTTTTTAGTTGTATAAGAAAGGTGTCTTCGCGCTAAAAGAAATTGCGATGAGCCACCTATTGTCGGATTCCGGGTTTTGACTGACATTTTCCGGCGTTGACCATTATTGAACCTATTTTTCCCCATTTTCCCTCAAGTGTTGTTGGAACCCTCTACATTGTCTTAATATGCCTTCCACGACTTATTTTGTATCATTTCGTCTCAATCTCGATATAAGCTTTATAATGGTCTCCATTTTTTTTTTTAGGTGATAAACTTATTTACAAATTATTTTATTAAAATAAGGATATGACTCTAGGAGAAGAAATTTGGATAACTTTTTATTAATAAAAGCTATCCCAAAGGAGTATAAAAGAAATAATATATTAATAGGATATGCAACACTTGTTGTTCGACACGTATTTTATAAGGTGATAAGTTGTAGAATGTGAGTTAAATAAAATTAAAATTGTCTATGCATTAGCAATTATTTAAAATTATTTAAGCTTAAAAAATATAGATGTATAAAAGGACAACCAAATCCTCATTTTTTTTTTCGGAAGAAACATAAATCAATTACCAAGTATTAACTATTTCAAACAAAAAAATTCAAAAGTAATATGTAGAACCACAATCGACATTAGTTCATCCAAAAAACAATTAAGAAAGGAAAATTTGAAATAATCCAACTTTGTATGTTCAAATTTTGGAATAGCTTTTTAATAATAATCCAAACTCTTACGTTTTCCCCTTAACAACGTCACGATGCATATTGGACATATTGTATATAGAAAATGAAGAGCTCATATTATTTCGTTAAAAATACTAATTTGGTTTTCAAAAAATTTAAATTTGACATTATTATAAAATGGGTAAAAATTGGGTTATTTGGAACAAATTTTTCCAAAAGAAAAACAAGTAAATCTCTATAAAACTTAAAACTAAAAAAAACTAAAACAAAATTTAAAAGTAGAGGTTTATCTTCATCAAAAGAAAAAAAAAAAAAAGTAAGGTTGTATAGAAAAAAAAAAAAAAAAATTGAGATTTTGCCATCAAAACTAAAAAAACAACAAAAAAGGAGGAAAAGGACGAAAGAAATGGCAACAGTTTGAATTGAACCGCGTGTACATGAGCAAGCCTAAGTTTGCATCTCAACAAACCACTAAGACAAACATCAAAACAAGTGATACAAGACGGTGCGGGATGATTAAAAGGGTTTTTCTATTTTGGTTTTCCGTCGCTTTTTTGCATGGGCCTTGGAATATCCGAAAGCGTGAATATAACTTTCAAAGACTTTGGAGCTATATCTCAACTTATCTGGGCCGAAACTTATTTTTTATTCGGGAATCGAGATGCATTGGGATGACTATCTAGTGATTGAGAAGATATACATCGCCTGAGAATGTCTTCCACCACTTATATTGTATCTTTCCATTCTGACTCGAAAACAGATGCAAAGGCTACTATATATATCCGTTTTTAAGACATGAACCCGCCAACTAGCCTTGTTTAATTGCATAATATATACAACTTAGACTTGTGGCCCGTGTTATATTGATAGGTTGTCGTACACCTGTCAAAAATAATTGCTAGCCAACCTTCTAACAATATAGTAAAGTAAGTAAGGTCGAATCCACAGAGAGATGGTCGTTTTAATCTAGCTTCTAATGTATGAGAAAACTAAACAAGATCATAGATATGTGAATTAAGGTTCTAAACTAATAAATAAAGAAAATCAAACTAAAAGATCTAAGGCAATGGTTCACCATGTTCATATATATAATTTATCAAAATATCATTAATAGTTCAATTAATCAGATATCTAGAGCACAGGTTAATCCTACGGTCGGGTCTTAACGCCCTCAAATCAATATATGCAGTACGGTCGCTAACATAATCAGATTTGCTAATTGTAGGTAAGCCTCTAAAGACTACTATCTCTCGATCTATGACTCAATATTAGTAATATTTAATCAGACATTTGATCAGATTGCAAGATTAACAATAAAAACACTAATCAATTAGAGATGTCAATAACTAATCAAACCATCAATAAATATCAATCAAGATTCATAGCATATAAACATGGATTCCCAAACCCTAGAAAATAAAACTACTCAACCATGAAATAAAGAATAAAAACTAAATCTACAAGGGAAAGCATAATCAAAGAAATCAATGAAAGAAACTAATAGAACTCATGAATTATTGAAAAAGAGTAAAAACTAGGGTTTACAAAAATCTAGAGAGAAAAAAGAAGAAGAAACTAAACTATGAGCTTGAATAAAAATAACGTAAGAGAGGAGAGGAGAGGAGAGGAGAGAGTTTTTCCCTAATCTAAATAATATTAAGTAACCTAATATGACTAGCAAAGTAATTTACAAGATTTTGGTGGGGCAACTGGAAACTTCACTGGAAAAACTGGGATTCCATGTGCACTCTCAAGTGCTTTGGTGGTATGGGTTTCAAGGATCTAAAGGTCTTTAATGATGCTCTTTTGGGTAGACAAGCATGGCGGTTAATTCGTGAGCCCTCCTCTCTCTTTGTCCGAGTTATGAAGCGAAGTATTATCCTACATGTGATTTTTTGAGTGCCTCCCTTGGGTATTCAAACAGTTACTCATGGCGGAGTATATGGAGTTCGAAGGCTTTGATCAAGGAAGGAGTTGTTTGGCGAGTTGGTGATGGATTCAAATCAAGTTGTGGGATGACCCTTGGGTTGTGGATGAAAATGGCTGGTTTATCACTAGTGGGCAGCACACACCTTTCACTATGGTGAGTGATTTGATTGACTCTGATCGTATGGAATGGAAGGTAGAGGTTATTGAAGATGTTTTTAATGAGCATGATTCTAAGTGCATCCTTGGCACCCCTCTGAGATGGTATGAGTTGCAAGATGAGATCACTTGGGCACTTACAAAAGATGGCTATTATTCGGTGAAGACGACTTACTTTCTTGGCAAGGGAGGTAACCTTGACCTCTTTCACCAAGCTTGGATTGATATTTGGAGTATGAAGGTTAGTCCTAAGGTACATCATTTTCTATGGCGCATTTGTACTCAAACTCTTCCTGTTAAATCTCTTTCAAAACATCGACATTTAAGCGATGATGATTATGTCCTTGGGGGTGTGGTGAGCCTGAAACGACTACCCATGCTATCTTTTCTTGTCCTCGATGGATCGAACTGTGGAGAGAGAGTGGATGTGCTGGACTTTTTAGTGCTGATGGACAAAATATGTGTGAACTGCTTGTGAATTGGCGTGAGATTGATGGAAAAATTAAGATTAAAGGAGCTTTCCTAGCCTGGTGCATTTGGGGAGAGAGGAACTTCATGGTTTTCAATAATAAAACTACCCCCCTTAAGGTCATCTTAGACCGTGCCACAAGACTCTCTGATGAGTATGGTAATTATTTGGCTCGCATTTACCCGAAACCTGCTGCACCCCAAACCTCAAGCCCTCGTCAGTGGCTCGCCTCACCTGCTGGAGTTTATAAACTCAATGTGGATGCCTCTTTGATGGTGGAGGGATGGGTCGGGTTGGGAGTAGTTGCCCGTAACTCCAATGGTGACATCTTGCTCGCAGCTTCTCGCCGAGTACGTGCCTTCTGGACACCTGAGCTAGCTGAAGCAAAATCCATCTCAATGGCTGTGCGCTTGGGAAAGAGATATGGCATCCAAGAAGTCATATTAGAGTCGGACTGCCAGGTTGTTATAAATCGCCTCACAAAGCATGCTTTAAACCTCTCTGACCTTGATGTAATTCTCCATGAGATTCTCGCCTCTTATGCTTTCTTTAAGTCTATTGTGTGGTCAGATGTTGCCCATCATATTGCAAAAGTAGTTCCTTTTGGAGGTGAGCAAGTTTGGGAAAACCACGTTCCTGCGGAAGTGGTCCGTCCCTTATGTATTGATGGACAATTTGTCTTTGAGCTAATATAATTTGCATCTTTCCCCTCAAAAAAAAAGTAATTTACAAGATAAGGAAAGTCGAAATAACATTAAATGGGCAGAATTAGTAATCCGCGCGTACAATAACAGATTCCAGCAGAAACAGTGCAAACTTTCGAAAGGCATAACTCCTTTACTACAAGTCTTCTCGGGGCATGCCACCTATCGTTGGAAAGCTCTTCAAGTCTAGTTCCCAAATATGCTGGAATTATTCAATTCTCATAAGCACATCAAAAGTTATGATTAGAAGAGTAGACGTGAGTCCTTTTCACATTTCTTCCAATGATTTTCCACTTTGTTTTCGCTCAAACTCGTACTATGAAATATTCAAACGATCCTTATGCATTGTAGCTTCCTTCCAAGTGCTCCTAATCCTTAAGCTTAGCTAATTATACTCCAAATACGTTCTCAATACCTGAAGTTCATCAAAAACACGAAAACATACCGAATAGGAGTAGAATAACATAACTTAAGAATATAATGCGATAATGAACCTAAATATGAATCTAAATGCTCTAAATTAAAATGCAACCTAAATGAACCTAAAAACTATATATAAATATGACTTATCATATACATGACCTAATTTTTCTTATACAACTAATATATATCCTCTTCGAAAAAAAAATAGTAAGATTTCATATTTTCTAATAAAATAATCGTAAGAAGTAATTAAATAATACAAAAAATTGATCATGACTACATATCATATAATTATATATGATAAGTAATATCAACTATTTTCCCTTTTTAAAAAAACTACTTTCCATTTTTATCTAAACTTTCCTATTTGCTGTGATTACATATGAAATTATGTGGAGATTATATATGGTTAGTCATATCAAATATTTTCCATATACTTCACTATATGTTTTGTTTCCGTAAGATGTAAAGACTTGACATTAAAAAGAGACATTAAGTATCAATTCTAAGTGAATATGTTCGGCTATATATATCTATACAAATATATTAAAAGGTGTTCCTATCAAAGGAATGGTGCCACGTGGCACTCTTCTCAATTAAGCTTCTAATGCACATGTTTATGATCTCATTAAAAAATATTAACAATGTGTAGCTAATAGGAATCGAGCACATGACCTTTGAAATGAAATGTAAGAGTTTAACCACCAATCCACTACAATTTCAATGTTTAATCAAAGTAAAGCATAATAAAGTCTTATAATTATATGTAACTATAAAGACATATACAAGCCTTTTGATCTCTAACACTTTTTTGAAGGTAATAACATTCTCTTACCCCAATTCTATTGACATTGTTATTTTATCCCCAATTCCTTGGAAATAATTTGTAAAACTTCTTATCATGCCATAAAATCAATTATGAAAAGCTAATAAATCAATTATGAAACTTATAAATATAATATATTTGATAATAATTGTAACAACCCGGGGCATCGTCCGAGCCAAAAATACTAGCTATATATAATAGGGATGTAATAGACTCACATGAAGTATGCGGGTTATATTACAACTCTATAACTTAAGGAACCATTTAATGATGAATAAATCTTAGACATTTATGTCATGTATTCTATGGCCTTATATGACCTGTTTTTTTCCTTTCAAAAAAAAAAAATGACCTGTTTATTTGCCATTTTCCTAACTATGATTTGCGCTTAGGACAAATATGCAATTGAACTAATCATGAATGTACTTAGCCAATGCTTAAATCCAGCCCTAACTAACCTTTTCTAGTTCAATTCAACATTTTCCACTTAGTGTGACTTTTTTTATTGGTAACAAGAAGGATCTTGTCTAGATTTCAACCTACACGATGTTCTTGGTTTAGCATTTACAAGTCAAATACTTAATAGTATAGGAGAAAAGTAAGGGAAACCCCTACCCCTAAGTAGGGCAGTTGGGAGGATTCAACCTCGTGACCTTAAAGGTTAAAAGGTGAATCCCCAACAACTACACGAAACAAGCTTGGTCCACTTGTGCGACTATTGCTGAACAAATTTTAGATATCAAACATACCTCGTCACAAGGTAATTTTAATGTGGCCAATTTTCCCTCTTTTACAATCATTTTCGCTATAGCAACTGCTGTTCTAGCTAATTGTCCATCCTTTTCGAGTGTGATTTCTATGTTATGTATGATCGTGTCTAAGAGCATATCGGTCAAAGGTAGGACATTTCACATATTTTATAATGAGGTAAAACATATCATAATTTCAAGCCACGAATCAATTTGGGTAGTTATTGAATTAATATCTTCACATAGTTGTAGATAACTATGCCTAGGTTACTAACTAATATTTAGCTTATTGTTGATAATATTCTCTCTAAGATACCTTGTATATCTTCTAGTATTATCTTCTTGTAACTATTTGTTCTTATCTCTTAGTTTACATAGCTACTGTAAGTTGTATAAATATCCCTACGGGAAGTAATGGTATCTAAGCCACGATCTAACCCACCAAATTTTTTTCCCTCATGGCACCCGACTCTCACTCCCTTTCCAACACCAATGAACCCTCTCTCACCGTTATGAATGCTCATTCCGTTCAAAAACTTACCTCTTCCAACTATATCATATGGAAGGCTCAACTTGAAGCTTTTCTCATTGGCTATGACCTCCATTAATTAATTGATGGCTCCTCCAATATCCCTCCACCGAAAATTCTCACTGATGATGGGACCTCGACCCTCAACCCCGCTCATATCACTTGGGTTCGCCAAGATAAATTGCTCTTTGGCGCTCTCGTAGGTACCCTCTCACCCTCCCTCGGCCCTCTCATCTCTCGTGCCCGCACTTCTAAAGAAGCGTGGGACATTCTTGCTCACACTTATGCCAAACCTTCCCGCGGCCATATTAAACAACTGAACTCACAACTAAAATCTCTCTCAAAAGGTGCCTCGCCCATTGAAGACTATATGCACAAAGCTCGGCGTATAATCGATGAACTCGCCCTCCTTGGCGCACCACTTGATCCTGAAGACCTCACCGACCACATCCTTGATGGTCTTGGTGATGGCTATAAGCCTCTCATTGAGGCGGTCCAAGGCCGTGAAACTCCCATCTCATTTGATGAACTCAATAAGAAGCTCATCCGATCCGCAAGGAGATGGATCTTGCCAAAACTGCTACCCACTCCTCCTCCTTTCCCCCTGTCGTGAACTCCGCCAGCACACGCCCAACCAACTACCGTCCCTCCAACTACAACCCCAAGCCATATTCCAACTCCCTTCCTAACCAAAACTCGAAAAATCCCTTCAAAGGAAAATGTCAATGGTGCAACACTCAGGGTCATACTCTCACATATTGTCCTATCTTCAAGGACTTACATCCATCTATTCGTCGCCCCCCACGCCCTGTGCGCCAACCAGACAACTCCCCTCTAGCCCATATGGCTATTGTTCCGAATCATGGCACCTCCCCCTCCTGGCTCCTCGACAGTGGCGCCTCCCATTACGTCACTTTCGATCTCGCTAACCTCTCACTTCATTCCCCGCATGATGGCACTGATGAGATAATAATTGGTGATGGCTCGGGGCTCGCTATTTCTCACATTGGTTTGACCACTCTCTCAACTTCTACTCACTCTCTAACTCTTAAAAGTAACCTGTGTGTTCCTTCCATGCACAAAAATATCATATCTAATATTTCACAGCTTTGTCTCGATAATAATGTTCGTATAGAATTCTTACCCAACTCTTTTTGTGTTAAGGAACAAGTGATGGTGGCAACTTCTTCTCACAGGACCAACTAAGGAAGGAGTCTACTACTGGCCTAGCACCATCCCTCCTCTTGCTCTCACTACCACCACCAAGAAAATAAATTGGCATCACCGTCTTGCCTACCCTTCTACTTTAGTTCTAAATAAAATGTTGTCTACTTTAGCACTCTCTACATCTCATGATTTTCCATATAACTCTTGCCATATTAATAAAAGTCATAAACTTTCGTGTGCTACTTCATCTCTTACTACTACTATTGTTCCATTAGAAGTTATTTTTAGTGATGTTTGATCCTCCCCTATTTACTCTCTTAATGGCTACAAGTATTATGTCATTTTTGTGGATCACTTCACTAAATTCACATGGCTCTTTCCCCTAAAAAAAAAAAGTCCGACACAGATACTACATTTCTAAACTACAAAACTTTTGTCGAAAAGCAATTTAGTCACCCCATTTTCACTCTCTACTCCGATAATGGTGGTAAATTCGAAAAACTCGACCCATATCTCGCCTTCCAAGGCGTCTCTCATCTCACCTCGCAACCCCACACACCCGAACACAATGGATATGCAGAGAGACGACATCGTCACATCACCGAAACTAGCCTCTCCATGCTCACTCATGCTGCCATGCCTCTCACCTACTGGCCATATGCATTCCAAATTGCCATCTATCTCATTAATAGGATGCCTACTCCTACCCTCAACTATGAATCTCCATACTCTAAACTCTTCGGCACCCTTCCCAAATACACGCATCTTAGGAGCTTCAGAAGCCTTTACTACCCGTGGCTTCGTCCTTATGCTCGCCACAAATTCGACCCTCGCTCTGCTGCGTGCGTCTTTGTCGGCTACTCACCCACTCAACATGCCTAGCTATGTCTCAATCTCTTCATCGAACAGTTTTACTCCTCGCGGCACATTCGCTTTGTCGAGGATGCCTTCCCCTACGACCAGCTCCACGCCTCACAAACTGCCCCCCATACCTACTGTCAACGAATGGTGCGCATTCTCGTGCCCTCTCGCGCTCCCCCAACCCCCACTGTACCTCCACTTAGTGGTGTTCATGGGTGGTTAACCGTACCAAAACAATATTTCGGTTCGATAACCGAAAGTTTCGGTTCGCTCTTTTTGCGAACCTTAACCGTAACCGTTTTGACCGGTTACCGCCTAAGCGGTAAACCGTTTTTTCGGTATTTACCGTTTTCAAGTTATTATATTATATTTTACTTAATGTAAATATATATTTGTTTTTTTTTGTGCATATACTTTAACATTATATATACTCTAATATAAAGTGGATAATAAATCCATTGAGAACATAATAACACTAAGAATTTACTTCATTTCCTAATTATAGTGTTTAAATTAGTATTAACGTTTTCGAATAATCACTTACTTCCTCTAATTGTTGTACTTAGTAACAAATATTAGAATTAATGTAGTAGTTGGAAAATATTTCACCTTAATTAGATAGAGGAAAAAAATATTTCGGCTTTTCGGTTAATCGTTCACTCAAAAATCATAACCGTAACCGTATCGTTTAACCGTTAATTTTACCGGTTCGGTTTTTTTGTCGGTATGGTTACCACCCATATGAACCGGTTTTTCGGTACAATTTTTTGGTTTCGGTTTTTATGAACACCCTTACCTCCACCCCCCTCCTTCTCCCTCCCCACCCGCATCTCCAGTTAACCCTCCTCATCATCCCTCCCCACCCGCATCTCCAGCCCACCACACTCCTATCCCGTCCGACTCTCCAACACCCCACTCTCCTAATCCTCCCTCTCCAAACGCTTCCGCCCCTACCCAGCCCTCCTCTTTCACTTCTCCCCGCATGTCCCAGCCACCTCCACCCCCTCCTACACACTCCTACTCAACCCGTGCCTCCCACTATATATACAAACCCATACAAAAACTCAACCTAAATGCCCAGCTCATGCCCCTTGAGCCCTCCACCACCAAAAAAGCTCTCGTCGATCCTACTTGGAAGCAAGCCATGACCCAACAATACAATGCCCCAAAACAATACGTGGGATCTTGTTCCCCCCTCCCCCTCTCAAAATATAGTTGGTTGCAAATGGGTCTTCCGCACGAAATATAATTCTGATGGCTCCCTTGACAAACACAAAGCTCGACTCGTTGCCAAGGGATTTCACCAACGGTCGGGTCTTGATTACACGAAAACCTTTTCACCTGTCATCAAACGTGCCATCGTGCGTCTTCTACTAAGTGTTGCAACCACTAACCGTTGGCCTTTGCGCCAACTTGATATTAATGATGCCTTTTTGTAGGGAACTTTACAGGATGATGTTTTCATGGCTCAACCTCCTGGTGTTGTGGACTCACAAAATCCAACCCTGTGTGTCGGTTAAAGAAAGCAATCTATGGCTTAAAACAAGCTCCAAGAGCTTGGTACACTAAGCTTTGAAACTATCTCCTTCGTGCCGGCTTCCACAACTCTCTATCTGATACATCCTTGTTCTTTACCAAAGGTCCCCAACCACTATATGTCCTAGTCTAGCTACGTTGACGATATTATCATCACTGGAGCTTGCCCTACTATGGTCTCTACCTTCATTCATAACCTCGGCCTACAGTTCTCACTCATAGACCTAGGTCCCCTCTCATATTTTCTTGGTGTTGATATCCAATCTACACCTACTGGTATCTTTCTAAGCCAAAGAAAATACATCTCCGACCTACTCACTCGCACCAACATGTTGGATGTTGAACCTGTCACAACTCCCATGGATCCCAACTCAACTCTCACACTTACTTGTGGTGACCCTCTTCCTAATCCCACTGAGTACCGCACCATCGTCGACAGTCTCCAATACCTTGGCCTCACTCGTCCCGACGTTGCGTTCTCCGTCAACAAACTATCCCAGTTTATGCACAAACCTATACATTGGCAAGCCACAAAAAGATTCCTTCGCTATCTCAAAGGCATCATCTCTCATGGCTTAAACTTCTATCACAACTCTCCGCATACTCTTCATGCCTTCTCCAACTCAGATTGGGCTGGTGATCGAGATGATTGTCTTTCTTGGACGCAATCCAATATTTTGGAGCTCCAAGAAGCAACGCTCAGTCGTTCGCTCATCCACTGAAGCCGAATTCAGGTCTGTTGCCCAAATTGTTGCTGGACTTGCGTGGCTAAGTCATGTTCTCCAGGAACTTGGCTTATCATCCTCCTCTACACCAACCATCTATAGTGATAATATTGGCGCCACGAGTCTTGTTGCAAATCCGGTCTTTCATTCTCGCATGAAACATCTTGGCATTGATTTCTATTTCATACGTGAAAAAGTACAAGATGGTTCTCCGAGTCACGCGTGTTGTAAATGATGATCAGTTAGCCGACGCTCTTACAAAGCCTCTTGCGAATCGTCGTTTAGACATGTTACTTTCCAAGATTGGCCTCACCTCTCTGTCGTCCATCTTGTGGGGGGCATGATAAAGATTAATATTTTCAGTTAGTTGTAGATAACTATACCTACGTTACTAGCAAATATCTAGCTTGTTGTTGATAATATTCTCTCTAAGATACCTTGTATATCTTCTAGTATTATCTTTTGTAACTACTTGTTCTTATCTCTTTAGTTTACATAGCTACTCCAAGTTGTATAAATATCCCTACGGGAAGTAATGTTAATTATTAAGCTTTGCTCATCTTCACAGTTATAAACCTTTGTTTATTTTAAAAATCAAAATCTAAGCTTCAAAGAAAAATCTGGTACTATCACGGTATGTCGTCGGTATCACTAACGACTACTACCACAGTACACATTATTTCCATCTCAGCTATTTGGTGTTGACTACTAACACATCATAATTTCAAGCCACGAATCGTTTGGGTTACGACACACATCTGAGCCCAACATATATAGTTGTAATTACAATGATGCATATATCAAGCATTGGTGTTCTAAGATCTGAAGAATCATTAGGTTGACCTATAGCCTATACTACAAAATTCACTGCATAAGCGCCTGAATAGCATGAATTGCTCTAAGATCATCACCAGCCGTCCTTCATGACCCTCGCTTTCTCAAGAATGTACATCCCTTCCTTATACTTTTCGCTTTCTTCGTATGCCTTCTCCTGCATTCACACCAATAAAGAAACATAGAACCAAACAACCAATGATCAAAGTGGTGCGAGCCAGAAACTATTTGTTGGGAAATGCAAAAAAGAGGGTACTTTTTTTCTATGATTCGGAAAATTACTAGCCACATACGACACAACTCCTATAAGGTGGGGAGAAATAAGAGGATCCTCGCCCAAAAGGAAACCTCAGTCATTTACTCTGAAAACTGAAATCTGGGAGTTTTACCAAGAAGATAACCACCAATATAAACCACCTTGGGAGTGATGAGAATCAGGAGACGGGAGTTCTAGCATTGAGCCCCCAATTGATACTCTGTAGAATAAATGTATTGATCAGAAGGAAAATGTACACCCAAGATAAGATAAATCCTGATGTTTAGTTACTATAATCCATGATAAACTTATAATGAACTTGGTCATCGATCATCTAAGCTAATGTTCTCGTTCATTCTCATATGCCACCATATGAATTAGTGACTAAATATGACGCTACTGACAAGGGAGGCCACGACCCCTGTTTCCACACTTAGACTCCCCGATGATCATTTCAAACCTGAATAGGCAGTCATTCATGACCCATCCTGCCCTTCTATGTGTCTATGAGTATGCTTGAGTAAAATATAAAGGAAGTGCAAAATTCTTGACAACAAAATCATGCAATTAGTCATCTGAAGAAGATTGAAAAGCCAATCTGCAGCAGTTTGAAGCTTAGCAAACACATCAAAGAATAGATTTTGGCATGGATAGATTACAGGTATAGAACTAGAAGAAAGTCAAAACCTTTACCTTTCATGTACAGCCTTTGATATCACAAGACCTTTAATCTTTATTTCTATTTTGCTTTCTTGGATCTTAGGGGACAGATAAGGGGTCAAGAAAATTAAACATTTAGACCATTCATCATCTACATTGGTTTCAATGATACAATAATTTACATAAAACCAACAAATGTGAATTTGATGCTTATCATATACATCAAACGAAGAAGTTGGGATGGACAAAGTAAGAGGAAGTAAGTTAAATTAACTGCATTAATCTTTATTCATATAAGACCTTGTAATATGATAATGCAAGACAAGCTATTTTTCTTTCTAACAATAGGATATATATCTAACTATGCCGCCGTCAAATATTACACTATTTGGGTAGCGATCATGGAGGGAAAAGTAGGGTTGGAAGGAGAAGGAAACAAAGTGGAGGGAACAATGGCCTTGTTTTTACCTTTCCAATCGTTCCAACAATGGAAGGATTTGATTAATTAAGAGGCAAAGGTAAATGGATCATTTCCATTTCCTTCTTTCATGTCATATACACAAAAAGGAAAACAAATTCCTATCTTTCCCTATAAATTTCCCTATCCAGACACAGTCTTAACACTTGGATAAAAATCATGGAGGGAAAGGTAGAGGAAGGAAAAGGAAAGGGGAGGGGGGAGAGCGAGCTTGCATTTTTCCTTCAAATCTTTCGGATATTGGAAGGATTTGGTTTACTAAGATGGGAGGAAAGATGAATCTTTCAATTCCCTTCTTATGTTATATCCAAAACAAGAGAAAATATTATATCCAAACAAGAGAAAACGAATAAGTCCCTTCTCTTTTTTCCCTTCTCTTTTTTCCCTTCCCCTCCAAACACACTTTTGCATTAGAATACAGCTATAGACACAGGATACATACCTGCTAGAAATATGAAAAACACAAAACATATACCGTGATTGGCCAAAAATATTAAAAATTTGTTTGCTCGAATAGCTGATGCCCCCTGATGGCATGAATGAACTGCAAAAATTATCTTGGTACTTACATATTTCCAACCAAGTACTTGCTGGCAAGAGCTACAATATATGTCATTGACAGCATGCAGTCCGCTGGTAAGACGTCGCTCCTCAGTAGGCCCAAGACAGATGTTCACCCTGGAGGAATATTTCAGTGAACAGGTTTAATAAGTTTGATATAATACAGAAATGTATTGGCTTACACAATAGCCAAATACCCATTTTCAAATTTCAACATAAGAAGATGGCAAATTAGCCTTCTCAGATGACACTTATTCCTACATGTAGACACATATTGCTGACTCAAAGGAACTAGACAGCTCATTTTCTAGGACATACCAAGATGGCTGAAAGAATTATTCAGCTCTTGAGAGTTAAATCTAATACTTCTATAATATTTAGCCATATTACTGTCAAAGCTTTCTCATGTTGATTTTGATGTGCTATTCACCACATAGAACTTATTAGGATTTAGGAGCATCGAGGAATAATGTGATAACAATAAGGGACAGAAGCACGACATATCCTTATTTTACCCTTTGAGTGTTCTCAATTATTGTAGGAGCACAGCAACCCTGATGCGCCTATGTTATTTGGACATGAGAACTTGTCCAAACTGAAACTTGGTTCCATTATGAGCTACAATTGACTATTTTATAGAAAAAATTATGCTTTTGGCCCAAAGCGGACCAAACTTGTGTTGGAGTCTCGAGAAATTGAAATGATTTTACAAGTGAATTTGAAAGTCTAGACTACAGAGTGTATCTAATATTCTTCCCATTTATTACAATCCGTAGATGGTGCACACGTCCGTATGGTGAGGAAGGTGCGCACGATGAACAACAAGCACTAGGTTATGAATATAAAGACCAATATCAATGAACATATACTAACAAGCCAAACGTACATGAATAACAAGTCAAATGAACACATGTACATGGCTAACAAGCCAAAAGAACATGTGTACATCTCTGTTAGTATACGTTCATTGGTATTGGTCTTTATGTTCATAACCTAGTGCTTGATGTTCATCGTGCGCACCTTCCTCACCATATGGACGTGTGCACCTACTAATTTGGACATTTATTAAGCCACAAAATTGTTTCCACCTAGGCCCTGTTCTTTTGGGCTGAACTCAACTCAACTGAATTGAATTGAAATTGTGAGAGGAATTTGTCGGAACTTAACTGAATTCCCATTAATTCAGTCCAAAGGAACAAGGCCCTAGTCTGTTAAACAGTTGAAGTCACTTGATTTGCTTTAAAAACCATTACATAGATGGGAAGATAAATTTCATGTCTAAAGGATCAAAATGCTAGTAAGCAATGGACGATAAGCATAAGATCGAATAAATCAATAAATAGGCTAGATAACCCATCTATGTCCCCTAACATATGGCTTTTGAAAAGCTAAGGATCCAACCTATACTTGCCAACAAATGATATATTGGATTGGAACCAAATAATCCGAGTAATATAGCACAACTCGACCTTGGACTCACCTTCACCTTGATTCCTAATTAAAGTTCATAAGATTAGCTAATTAATCAGAATACTAATACACATTCAATACAAGAACACCAACATTTTTTTAGGGCTAAAATGAGATAATTAGAGTACTAATACCCTGATAATATTAAAAAACACTACTAACTAATTTTCGGGATAGGTTCAAAATCAACATTTCAACTCTAAACAAGCTACCATAAAAGTCTAAATCAATATCATCAAAGACAACCTCTATAAAAGTATCATAAAGATTGTAATAACAATTTTCTAATTCTGACTCCAATATTACATCATTATTAATAATACTTAGGTAGGTGCATCAAAAATTATGCCTCAAAACATACAGAAACAACAATTAATCTCTAATTTACTTTTGCCATTAATTTATGAGTCCTAAAAGTAATAATTAAAACTTCCAAAAGCTTAAATAGGAGTGAAAAGAGAGAGAGAAAGAAGCGTACATACACACTTCTGAAGAGATAAGCTTTACCAAAACGCCCATAAAAGTCTTTAGAAACGATGTCGTTTGGAGATGCAGAATCTACTTTGCAACACTTGCATTTGAATATCTTTGGACCTGGAAGTGATTCTATAAATAACCTTCCCATTTTTACACCAAAGTAAAAAAAATATATAAAAATAAAATTATGACCCCTTTTAAATTGAAAAAGATATAAGTATATATTTTTTTTCAATTTGATCACAGCTTAAGGAAAGTGAATAACCCAGAAAAATTGAAACTTGGAAGATGAAGCTTAAGAAGATATAGAAGAAGAAGAAATGAAGAAGAATAACAATAAAAGAAAAAAACAGGGTAAATGGGAAAATAGGTGGCTTTGAAATTAGAGGATTTTTGTTTGGGCTGGGTGTTATCAGCCCAGCATGAATCAGCCTATCAGTCCAAATTAATGGACATTATGGTTAAGGTTGTCATTTTCGTTTACTATAATTTCATTAGATAAACTTCATTTTAGATTAAGGTACTATTTTTGTACTTCGTTGAAAGTGAGGGATAGCCTAGTGGTTAGAGCTTTCCTCCCAGAGTCCCGATTCCAAGAGGTATTGGGATCGATTCTCACCCTAGGTAAGTTAAGATCTCCTTTGTTCCTCCAACTTGTCAAGGTTTCTCCTTACCTTATTAACAAAAACCTATTTTTATACTTCGTTGGTTTGTAGTTATTCCAGTTTGCTTTCATGTTTGCTAACGCACAATTGAGGTCATTCATAATTCCTTCATTCTTTTTCAATTGCAACAATTATCATTTTGTAATAATTTCACTGTTGGTATAAAAAGCAACTTTAGTTGACATTAATACCCTTATTTTATCTTACTATAACCATCATTAGTTACTCACCAACCCACTATTTATAGTTTTTTTTTTTTACAGTTGCAAAGATAAAATTAAAAAATACAAGAGGCGCATTTTCTTGCTCTAGTAGCAAGCTTGTGAGCCTTAACAACTTTTTCTCTACTAACCTTAAGGATTCCAATGGAGTTATAACTTCTCACTACAAACATAATGTCCTTAATTATAGAGTAAGAATCAGACATAGCAAGTGCTAAGTATTTGATCCCCTTTACCAAAATATTGGAGTCCGTCCAAATTTCTACATCTAAGATGTGAAAGTGCTGTATATCCCTCAGACTGAACAACATTGCATATGCTTCCTCTTGGTTGCTCGAGCTGGCGTCCATTCTATAACTTCCCTTCGCTTTCATTACGCCGTTCTCCATTAAGACCCACCCATAAGCTGCCTTACCTGGATCCCCTACTGTAAAATTGTTGATTTTCCAAGCTCCGTCAATGATTAAAATCATGTTATTACTATGCTGCGACTAGTTTTTCGACCAATTATATTTTCGCTCATTTCCCACTATATTCTTCTGGATTTGGTGAGATCTTCCCTGTGTAATGAGTGGCTGGTTTCGAAAATCATGACTTAGCTTCCACCTCTGCTTCCAACTATCCATATTTATGGATACTTCCTAAGGTCTGGGTCTTTCTTTTGGTTGAAAAATCACTTTGTTTCGAAGTAACCAAATACCCCAAAGAGTAGCAATGAACTCAAACACTTTTGAGCCATTAATATCATCATTGTGCATCAGGAACCAAATCCAATTTCTTGTCCATCTTTTAATATTGCAATGGCGAGGTTCCGCAGCCTTTATGCCAAGGTTTGAGCTTTTCCGTATTCTCATCGAGATTTCACAATCTTTAAACAAATGAGTATCCGACTCCTCGTGCTTCCCACAGAGTGGGCAAGGACTTTTGCTTAGGAATTTTCTTTTCCTAAGGTTTACTCTGGTGGCCAAAGCACCATTAGCTAGCTTCCAATAGAAAATTTTTCATTTTGGCCAGAAATTTAAGTTCCATAATTTCTTCTAGAATAAAGAGATGTCTTCATGACGCAGTACTCTTTAGCGCCGAACCAAGAACCCGATTTTATTTCGTAACTACCGTGTTTGGACGGAATCCAAACAAAAACATCCTCCTCTTCTTGTGCAGGAATGTGAATTGTCTTGATTGCTTTTGCCTCACGATTATCAAACCATTTTAAAAGTTGGGAGTCATCCCACTGCCTGTCCCCCCGCATAAGCTCGCTAACCCATACCGGTATTACCTCGTTTAAGTTGCAGGCACTTTGTATAAACCGGACTTTTCCTTTTCCAACCTAGTTTATGTCTAAGATTTTTGTTTTCATTCCATTACCAACTCTGACCCCTACTCCGTCCTTTAGGGAATGCACACTTTTCATAATACTTCTCGCCCCCCCACGAACAATTTTGAGGAATTAGTTCATCTCTCATCAAATTCTGGTGGACCTCTAACGCGACCATGAGTAAAAAGCCAATTTATTGGAGGAAAAAAAAAGTGTTCTTGAGACCCCTAAGAGCTGTGGGGGCATAGGTTTGAGGAATCTGGAAGTCCTCAACAAAGCCACCTTGTTTAAGCAAGCTTGGCGGATCCAACATAACCAATCCCTGCTAGTAAGCCAGATTTACCTGCTTGGTTGACAGACGAGAATTTCCAGGAGAGGATAATGCTGACTATTTTTTGAGGAGGATCTTGGGAAATGATGAGTTTATGACCATTTACATCCGTTGGGCAACCCAAATATTT
Organism: Beta lomatogona; assembly: GCA_947646795.1. Classification (NCBI taxonomy): domain Eukaryota; kingdom Viridiplantae; phylum Streptophyta; class Magnoliopsida; order Caryophyllales; family Amaranthaceae; genus Beta; species Beta lomatogona. The sequence goes on along the minus strand of CANSNZ010001103.1, from coordinate 921,774 downwards.
ACCCAAATTTTCTTTATGATCCACCTTAAGGCCTTCACTTAGTAGTCTTATGAACTTCCTTGGAGTATTCCTGCTAAAAACTGAGTACGATTTCTGTAAATTGATCATTTCACCCGACAGGACACAGAATCTCTCCAATGTATTTCTTAAAGTCCATACGTTATCAAGAGTACCATTTATGAAGAACATTGTATCGTCCGCAAAGAAAAGATGTGATAATTCCGAAGCTCTCCGGTGGAGCTTGATACCCTTAATCTGGCCCTGATTTTGTTGGTGAATCAATTTCCTTGATAACACTTCCATACAGAGAATGAAGAGGTAAGGGGAGAAAGGGTCCCCTTGCCTAAGCCCAGCTTTTGGTTTAATTAACCCCGCAGGTTCCCCATTAACCAGGACCGAATATGTAACTGTAGTAACACATTCCATAATTAAGCGAATCCAAAGAGGTGGCATTTTAATGACATTCAAGACTTCCTCTAAAAAGGTCCAACTCACTCTGTCATACGCTTTATTGAGATCCAAATTTAGAATGAGAGATCTGGTGGAGCCCTTCTTTTGCTTTTTGATGAAGCTTAACATCTCATGGGTAATAATGCAGTTATCATTTATATACCAACCCTAAACAAACGCATTTTGGTTTGACCAATTAGTGTCTTTAAAAGGGGCTGGAGTCTCCTAACCATGCATTTTGATATGTTTTTATATGAGGTATTGCAAAGGCTAATGGGACGAAATTGACTCACCTGATCAGGATTTGCAACTTTTGGAATAAGCGCAATGTAGGTTTTGTTAGTGTCACGAAGCATATGACCACCACATAGGATTTTTTAGTAGCTTCACCCAAATCTTCTCCCATAATATCCCATTTCTTTTGATGTAACACCGGGGGGGCATCGTGAGGCCCCGGGGACTTTAAAGCCTTCATGCTAATCATAACTTCCTTTATTTCCTGTTATGAAAACGTAGCCATCAGGCGTTCGGATTGTTCAGAATTGATCTTAGGCATGTCTTCCATCCAGTCCACTATCTCACAGGCCATCGCCGGATGATCCCCAGCACTTCCGAATAGATCCATAAAGTAATTCACAAATTCAACTTTGATATCCTTTGTTTTAGAAATCCAATTCCCGTCTTTATTTTTAATAGCACAAATCACATTTCTACCTTGTTTGGAATTCATACTCTTGTAGAAATAGCTAGTCGGTTGATCCCCCAATTCATCCCACTTTGATCTTGCTCTTTGTTTCCAATATTCGAGCTCGATGTCTGTGGCCGCTCTAAGCTTCTTTCTACTTTGCAGTTCCTCAGAGTTATTGCTTGTCGACGCTAGGTCCTTCTGAGCTCCTGTCAGCTCTTGGTGCATTTGATCCCATTGTACTCCATTTTTAAGTTTGAAATTCATAGCGCCAATTTTTGCACCCTTTTCTGACATCTTCAATTTTCCTTTGAATTTTGAACAGAGCTGAACCATTATAGCTATCATTCCATGTCCTCTCTATGTTCTCACAAACTTCCTCAAAGTCCAAACACCATGCTTCAATTTTGTAAGGTCGTTTCTTCTTTTCTTTTTCGGGCTTTGAAATCAAAATTATAGGGCCATGATCCGAGATAAAAATCAGGAAGTTTGTAAGGCTTGCATTTGGAAAAGAGTTCATCCAATCATCATTACAATAAACTCTATCCAATCTCTCAAAACTGCACTGTTGATCTTGCCTATTATTAGTCCAAGTGAATTGAACTCCATGATGCGGAAGTTCAATTAAACTACAATCACAACGCCAAGAACTAAACTCAGAGGCTCCCCTCAAGAGATTATTTCCTCCTAATTTTTGTTCCGCAAATTCCATCTGATTAAAATCACCTAAAAGGAGGTGCTTCCTCAGATGGGCCCAAATGAAGGCTCTTCGAGTATCCCAAATATCTTGTCGATCCTCCAAGATAGGAGCACCATAAACACACACCACACAGTATTTATAGTTTAAGGGGTACTTTTACTTTGCTCTCTCTCCTATTCTAGTAAATTAAAACCTTTATGCTTAATTACCCACATTTTTCACTTCTTTAAAAACCGTGTCCAAACTTATTATTGCAATAGAATAAAAATGGAGGAAGTATTATTGAAATAAGTGGAAAAAAATTGCTATTACATCAAATGTAGAGCTGTCACTTTGGTTAATGAACTGTTGGTTGAACTGAAACAACTGAAAATTGAACTGAATTAAACTGAACTGGAAGTAACTGTAACTGAAATAAACTGAAAAATGATGAACTGAAACTAAAATAAACTGTAATTGAAAAACCAAAACTGAACTGCAACTGAACAGAAACAAACTGTAACTGAAAATAACTGTGAAAAGCTGATAAGTTGATCGATCAACTGAACTGAACTGAATATTTAACTGAACTGATTCAAACTGAAACTGAACTGAATTGAACTGAAACTGATTTAAACTAAAACTATTTTAAACTAATTTATAACTGTACCCAAACCGAATTCACATATTACCTAAATTCATGATAGTACTACAATTTTCATACAAATTTATCATGATATTTTTTATTAATACTTAAATTTATGACATATAACTTAATTTCTTGATAATTTTCAACTATGTCAAGCTCATTGATTTTACACTCCAAATCGAATTTACATTTTACTCAACTTTATAATATACTCTCACATGAAAACTTATCATGAAAATTTTATTATTAATATATGAATTTACTCTCTCCTCTTTCCTTTATATTTGTGCAAAAATGCTTTTGTTGCAACTAAATAAAAACAGAGGTAATATTAATTCGATCAATTACAACATAATAAAAAAAATGTTTATTCACTTAATTTTTTTTATAGTTGAGATATGAGAACAAAGGCATCAAAAAGTAAAAATACTCAAAGTTTTTGAAATTGAAAATCTGGAATTTAGTAAACTTACAAGAATAAATTACAATGAAGTATATAAAGTAAAATGTACATTACAACAAAACTGAAATTAAAATAAAGAAGAAAGAAAACAAGATACAATAAAAGTCAAGCTCAAAGCAAATTATGTAGGGATTGTATTCTTTTTTTTTTTACAGGTTGGATTGTATCTTCATCCTCAATATATTTGTAAGATAAATTGTTCATCCCTACAGAAAAAAGGCACAAATTAACTTCAAATTAATAAACATCTCGAATATGATAAACTTACAAGAAGACATAAATAAGAAAGCACAGGGAAAAAAACTACAAACTCTAAGTTCACAAATAGCAAATCTAGGACAAGAAGGAATTTGAGGAAAGGATTAAATTGACCACCATTGAGGAAACTAAAATTGGAGGAAATAGTCCTTCAAAAAAATGGAGGAAATAGAAAGAAGAAAGGAAAACAAACGAGGAAATCATGTGACAAATTACAGAAGAAAAGTAAGGAAAATTTTCAACCTCTTTCATGCAAATTCCATATAAACAGATGCAACTAAATAAGAATTAGAAACTGAAAAATAGACAAAATTATCAATCAACTAAATCAATATGACTGAATTTGGTTCTTGAAATCAGATAAAAGAGAGGAAAGAAGTTTAGGCAAATAGCTAGATGTGGATAAAATTCAATCAATTGAGTAAGAACCTTGCTACTTTTTAAATAATATACCAAAATTAGAAACTCTACCACAAAACCCACTTGCAAATTCTTCCGAATAACCAGAATTTTCAACAAATAGATAATTTACAATGACCCAGAAACCTAAGATTTGTCCTTGTCTAATGTCTTGCTTCCTAAATTAACAAAAAAAATCAATTAAATTATAATATGTACCTGAATACCCAAATTGCAATAATCAAGCTGTATAAATTGAGAGAACACAACCTTCACTTGTAAAAAAGATGAGATCCAAATAAGCAAATCAAACAAATGAATTACCTGAAAATTTACCGTTGACAGCAATTCGATAGACAATTTCCAGACCTTGAAAAACAAAATGAAACAGGAATCATCAAAAAAACAGTAACAAAATGATGAAGAACAAAAAAATAAAAAAAAAAGAGGATTGAGATTTGAGAAATTGAAAATGACGCTGAGATGGTGGCTACTGGCTGGTGAGAGAATGGTATTCACTTGCCAAGGAAGAAATAGCACGTAGGTCAAAGAAGACTAATTCAGAACCATTGATTTTAATTTTGTGGCTTTGGATCGAATGGCTGGGAATAGTGATCTGTGTGTGTTGTGTCAGTGGAGTTAAAGCAATAGATTTTTCTTAATCGATGGCTAGGATGAAGTGAAGTTTCCTTCTTAGGATTTTATATATCTAGCAATTTGATCAATAGATGAGATTAAATATTACTAGTATACTTTAAACTATTAATTTTACATTTGTTGTTATTACTATTATTGTTATTATAGTTGTTCTGCTGTTAATTTTAATTTACTATATTAATCTTTTTTGTTATTGTTGTTAATATTGTGTAGTTTAGAATGTAAAAATAAATATTAAGCTATAATCAGTACAAGTTTTATGAACTCCTGCGTACAACTAATGATCTTTTAATTATAGATAATTATGTCATATATTATTCAACGGAATATAACCAGATATTGCGTTTAGTTTGATTTATTAGTTATTTGAACCTAGTTATTGGTACTTGTTTTATCTAAGTTATTATTTGCTTATATATTAGCCTTTTTTGTCAGAAACTACCTTATAAATGACCACTTTTAGAAATAACTAACTTATATAATTTTTTTTCAAAACAACTACCTTATAAATTTTAAAAGTTTGAGTAGCACTACCAACTAACAGGAAACGTTAGTCAGTTCCGTCAACTTTTTCATTTCCCTCCAAAACGCTTGTGAAATGTCACTTATACCCCCAAACTCTGAATCTTCATCACTTTTCACTCCAGATTTCTTACATCATTGAGTGCAGTAAGTTGTCACTGTCATTGACCCAGAAGAATGAGCGAAGATGCGGTAGAAAAGGGTACGAAGGAAAGAGGAAAAACTCTTTTTCAACTCAATAAAGAGGGAAAACTACAGCAATGGTATTTCATTTATTCCTTGAATTGATTTCTGGAGCTTTGTATGATGTGGCATTGTTTATTGCTTTAGAGCCCTAATTTTTAATTGAACTAATTGAAATCCCTAATTGTTTAATTGCTTAAATTGAATTGAACAATCAATTAAATAATTACCCACTAATACAAATGATTAAATTATTCCCTTAGTGTAATCAATTAAGTAATTTGTTTTGTGGCCCATGTGCTGTTAATTTGAAAAAAAGCATGAACCTTTGTTTCTCCTTTTCTGCTTTTCGTTGGTTTTGGTAATAATATATAAGTTGGTGAATGTGTGTTGCTGTGTATGCCCTAATTGCAGGGACGATATTGATGCTATTAACTTAAATATATGGGTTGGGGGAGAGTTTGAAACAGAGAAGGGAAGAACTTGGTATAAGGGGGGTGGAATGTATATGCAAACAAATTTGAGGAAAAAGGATGTAAGTGTTGTAGGTATTAGAAGAGAGGTTATTGCTGCCTACAATATTGTAATGAGGAGTGTGCCAACAAATTTTAGTATTTGGTTTAGGCTTCATGGGAGGAATTTGACAAATGGGAGGGTGAAAATAGAAGATGAAGATGATGTAATGCAGATGGTTTATGGGAGGGATTTAAATAACAGGGTTATCTTGTGGGCCTTGGAAGAGCCAATGCTTGAGTCAATTAGCCCAATTAGGACCAAAAATGTGTTGTATGTGAGCCCAAAAAAGGAGTCCAAAACCAAACCCAACTACCCTCTATTGCCCATCAAGAAAGAGCCTGGAATAGGAAGCCCAGTCAGGAAGAGCAATAGGCTTCAGAAGCATGATCCAGAGGTTGTGTTGATGAATAAGGATGATTGGGAAAAACATTTTCATCCCCCCCCCCCTCAGTTGAAGCTAGACAAAAAGGAACAAAAAAAACCAAAACAAAGTGAGTAGTGCCACTAAGAAACAAAAAAGTGAGACTCGAAATTGAACCCTAAGCTAGCATCATCCCCAATAAAGACAACAACTACAACCAAGACATCTGCAGCGGCTTCTTCAAAACCCACAAACAAAGGCACCCTACTAGCAGATCTGCAGGCGCTCCTTCAAAACTCCCACCTAGGAGGAAAACCGTTGCTCATAAAGGGAAGGCAGGGAATAAGAAGGGTGCAAAGAAAGACAAGGTCAATAAAGGGAAAAAGGGTAGTAAGAGTTGTGCAGGTCTGAGAGTGGATGGTGAGGATTGGAGTGGTGAAGGTGAGTGGTCTTCTGATTCTGAGTGGTCTGATCTAGATGTGGATTTTATTCCATGTGAAGAGGACTGTGAAGAAGTTGGGGAGGGTCCTAGAGTTAGGAGGAAGAGTTCTAGGTTAAATGAGAGTATCCCACCTGCAAAATGTACAAATTGAAAAGGAAAAACAGAAGGGAAGGGGAAAGCGATTCATCTAAGGTAGAGGTAAGAGAAGAAGGATTTAGTGGACCTCTAGTTGAAGAGATTGAATATGACTCAGAAGAGTTGAGGAGCCTTGAGGGGTCAGATGATGAGTTGGACTTTTATCCAACATTCAACCCAGAGACAGACTTTAAGAATAAAATACAGCTGAGCTTAGGTTTGAAATTCCCAGATGTTGTAGCTGTTAGGAAAGCAATTAGACACCACAGTATAGAGAACAAGTATGATTACTATTTTTTGCATAATGGTAAAAGTAGAGTGACTGTATATTGTAGGAATAGATGTGATTGTCCTTGGGATAAGAAGCATGGGAAGATAGTTCAGTGTACTTGTGAGAAAGAGGATAAGTGCAACTTTAAGATTCATGTGAGCAAGATGAGTGAGGATGGTAAAATGCAGATTAAGAGCTTAAAGTTGCAACATACTTGTGGGTTTTTTCATGCTAGTTCTAAGGTTAGTTCAGAGTATCTAGCTGAGAGATACTTGGATGAGTGGAGATCTGATCCAACATGGAAGTTGGTCAGGTTTTGTGATAGGGTTTACAAAGACACAGGGGTTCACATTGGGTACTTTAGAGCTTGGTTTGCAAGGGCTAGAGCAAAACTGATTTTGTATGGGGATGCAGCTGAGGAGTATGCTAGGGTATTTGATTATGGGTTTGCCATCCTGAAATATAACCCAGGATCTTCAGCTATAGTAGTGCTTGAGGGAATTGAGAGGCCCCCACCACACTTTCAAAGGATGTATGTTTGTTTGGAAGCTTGCAAAAGTGGATTCAAGAAAGGTTGCAGGCCTTTGATTGGGGTAGATGGATGCCACTTGAAGGGAGCCTACCCTGGTATGATCTTGGTTGCTGTCAGCAAGGATGGGAATAATAAAATATTCCCAGTGGCTTAGGCAGTTGTAGAAACTGAAAACACATCAAGTTGGATTTGGTTTTTAGAGTTGCTGGTGAGGGATGTTGAATATGACTTGGTGGAAGGTGAAGGCTTGACTGTGATATCCGACGTACGTAAGGTAAAACATTTGCTTTCCTTTGTACATTTGTTTCTTTCTTAACAAAATTTTATTAATTATCTTTGCTGTATTGGAACAGGGGCTGTTGGAAGCTTTGTCAGTAGTTGTGCCCAAGGCAGAGATTAGATTCTGTGCCAGGCATATATGGGCAAACTTCAAACTACAATTTACTGGCACAGTGTTTAAAGAGCACTTCTGGAAGGCTGCTAGGTCAAGTACAAAGGTATAAAACTCACATATTTTTACATTCATGCCAATTATATGCACTGTGCCTGATTTTTAGATGTTTTTTTGGTTTAGGTTGACTTTGATATTGAAATGGCATCCATTAGATTTTTGTCTGAAGATGCCTTTAACTATTTAGATTCAATCCCCACCAAACATTGGGCTAGACATGCATTTAGCACAACCTCCAAATCCAATATGCTCTTGAATAACCTTTGTGAGACCTTTAATTCTGTGCTAAGGGAAGCAAGAGATAAACCAATAGTCACCTGCCTAGAATGGATTAGAAGGTATGTCATGAGAAGAAATGCTGAGAAATGGGAGGCAGTTGAGAAGCATGAAGGCAGATTCATGCCTTATGTGTGCAAAGTGTTTGAGTGGGTGGGAGCTTCAAGAAGAAAAGTGCACAATTGTGCCATCTAGGGAAAATGAATGGGAAGTGGACCATTATAGTGACAGTATGTTGTCAATTTGAGAGACAACACCCGCACTTGTTTTCACCGGGAGCTAACCGGGTATACCATGCCCACATGCTTGGGCTTGTATCATTAAGAAGAGACAAAGACCAGAGGACTTTGTGGCTGCATGGTATAGCAAAGATAAGTACATAGAGGCTTATAATCCACACATTAAGCCTATGCCTGGGATGAAACAATGGGAAAGGTCCAACCAAGTTCAGCCACTCCCCCCTGTGATCAGAAAGATGCCTGGTAGACCATCTTTGAAAAAGAGGAGGAAGGAAAAGGGTGAAGATGCTGAGAAGAACCTTGTGAAGAGACAAAAGAAGCGAGAACAAGTGCAAGCAACCGTGGCAACCCCGGCCATTACAAAACAAAGTGCACAAGCACCTCCCGCCCCACATAAAGAAAAGAAAAAAGGTGGCGACCCCCTGTAATGATGCTTGGGTTGTTAACAGAAGGCAAAGGAATATGGAGAGGGTGCTTGGACAGGTAATGATGCTCTTTTAATCAATTACATACGTTTATCTTCCCTGACTGACATTTGTTTTTTCAGGAAATCAATGAGACCCACCAAGGAAGCACCTCAACAACAAGGCCTTCAAGCTCAAACATCACATCTGATGGTCCTTCATGCTGCCAAACATTCATGCCTACACCAGGCCTTTCTCAGCATCATCCCACTCAACAGAGCCAATCAAGCAGACCAAGAAGTATAGCAGCTCCTAAACCAGCATTCAGGCCAAAAATACAAGTCCAATCTAAGGAGAAGAAAGCTCCTGTGTGGAAGCCATAAGAATTGAAGACTTGTAGTTTAGGGATTAAATAGATGTATTTTTGGCTAGATGGTTTTTTAATCCACATTTCAATTTATATACAATATTTTGATACATTTGTGGTATTAGTTATGAATTATGTTATGTAACATTGGTAACTTTTGTGGTAATGCAATGCAAGGCAAGATTTTATTTAACCAAACCAAATTTCATTTCATAGTTGAGTTCAGTACAGTAATCAACTTGTCACACACAATAAGTTATACAAAATCAGTGACAAGGAACCACATTGCAATTAACTAAAATAAGCACCTAGGCTAGAACCTTAACAAGGAGACAAAAGATGATCCCAATTGCAAAAAAAAACAAGGCTTCAAAACCCACATTCCAGTTAGTCTTCTTCTTCTTCAGATGCTTCACATCAGAGGACAAAGCCTTATATTTCTTGTTTAATTTGCCATGCTCAGCATCAACTTTGGCCTTTTCTTCTTGGACTTGGCATAGTTCATGCCTGAGCAATGCTACTTCTTGCTTCAACATTCTCCTTTCCAGCACCAACTCATTGGTGACAACCCTTTGCCACTCCAATATGCCATCATCCAGCCACCTAAATAGGTTGCAGCCACGCCAACCGGTTGTAGGATTGTAGAATTTGCAAGCCACAAAGCGTCTCCCAGGGTTAGCACTTGTCCAAGACACTCCAATGTAAGGTTTGATACCACAATCACATTTGGTTGGAACCTCACAAGCTGATTGGTAGCTTGAATTTGACATGACCTCAATAAACCCAAAATCAAACCAAAGTTAGGAACTTTGAACAATGACAAAACCTAGATTTGGCTTAATTGAAACAAACCCTACCAGAAAACCCTAAAATTCATGAGTAATTCAAGAATATGAAGAAAACCCTAAAAATTCATGAGTAATTGAAGAATATGAAGAAAATCCTAAAATTGATTGACTAATTGCGAGAAAAACCCTAAAATTGAGTAATTGAAGCTTTAATCCAATAATACATACCTTCAATAGCAATAGGGGTCGAATTTCACCTGAAAAATGCACGATGACCTTCAATTGGGTGAGATTTAGGTGAGAATTGGGTGAGACTTCGCTTGCTCTGCTCCAAGAACATATGCTCAAAGAAGAACGACAAATGGGTTTAAAAAAGGGAGGGAAATTATCATTTAACGAAAACAGACTAACGTTTTCCGTTAGTTGGTAGTGCTACTCAAACTTTTAAAATTTATAAGGTAATTGTTTTGAAAAAAAAATTATATAAGGTAGTTATTTCTAAAAGTGGTCATTTATAAGGTAGTTTCTGACAAAAAAGGCTATATATTAATATATGGTTATTACTTCTATTAAGATAAACCTCTTATAGAGTTATAGCATTACTTATAAAATACTCAACTAACTAATTAATAACTCATTTATATTCACTTAAATGTACTTATATAAGTAATAACAAACATTAGTTAGTAACAAACCTTATAGTATGCACAAATTTTTGTTTCGTATTAAGATCTTGCTAACAAGCAATAAGATTAAGTCGATTAAGATTTTGTTAATGTGAAACAAGTATATTAACAAACCTCATTATATGTCATACCAAACAATATTATTGAAATAATTATATTCTATGTCTCGTGTTAAGTTGTTTCATTATTGATACATTCAACGATCTAATCCACTATCAACATAACTTGTTTTAATCCAATTTTATGCTTTGAGTTTCAAAATGATTATAACTTACATACAATTAACTTAAATGGAGTATTGTTATCATGAATTAGCTTATCAACTTACATTGATAAATTCATTGATCTCATTCGATAATAATCCGTTTCAATTCAGTTAGATGTTTTGAGTTTCGAAATGAATTTAACTTAAAGATGATTAAATTAAATAGAGCCTTGTATTTTAAAATCAAAATGGATCATACAACTTAATCTTACTTAAAATGAGCACATTTATTTTCAATTACTTTACTGACTTACTCTGATACATTCATCTAATCTAATATCAATTACTTTTAGTTTGGCTAAAATGTACGTATGAGTTTCAAATTGAATATAACTTGTTAACGATTAACTTAAATGGAATATTGTTATCTTGATTTAACTTATCGATTCACATAGATACCTTGATATAATCCAATGTTAACTTATTTTACGTTGACTGTATGTTTTTAGTTTTCAAATGCATATAGCTTAATGACTAGTACAATTATATTAATCCATTGATCTAATATAGTTATAGTAAGACATTGTTTTAATCAGCTTTTTAAAAAATGTTTAACTCGTCTTTCGAGGAAGTTTATAAGAATTTATACTAATATGAGACGTCGTCCTTTTTAACCAAACATGATGTGATTTGCATACAACTAAAAGTTTGAATATCGACTTATATAAAATTGTCTTTTTCCAAATTGTCGAATATATCAGTAAAGTACACATATATCGATGTCACTTTCATACACGTTTTTGGGAAGTAAAACTGTTTTTTTCAAGGGAAATGCTGGATTACAGTTATTTGCCACATTAATTTTAACCGGTCGGAAAAAATCATTTGGCCAAAACTTTTTCCAGAACAAGTAAAGAATGTAACTAACTTCTACCCGAACCGATGCGATTATTGTCGAACTTATGTGATTTTCGTCAATAACTGTAATGCCCCGACTTTCATACATCCCCATGTAAGTTAATGTTAAATGTCGCCTTGTATTTTCCCCTAGTGGAAAGTACGGCGGTAACGCGCCGACTAAGCTAGTTCTTCCGCTGCTAATCATGATTAATTAACTTAATAAGGATGTATGAAAGTCGGGGCGTTACAATAACTGAAATAAACTGAAAATAACTGCAACGTATTTTAACTGCTATGGATTCAACCGTTGGTTGGTTTAATTGTTCGGGTAAAACTGGTTTAAACTGAAATTGAAACTGGAAAGAAAAATAACTGAATTAAACTGAACTGAAAAGTTTTTTAACTGAACTGAACTGTTATTAATTTTAATTGTTTTAAATTGAACTGATATGAACTGAACTGTTTGGATATAACCATAACTGAACTGTTGAACTGAATTGACACCTTTAAATTCACATGTCACCCTAGTCCATCCTATTCACAATTGTCAATAATGTCTACATGAAATGCGGCTCTCCTCCCCATCAAAGATTCATGCACAGCACAAGTGACTAACCATGACATATTTGAATATAATGCACCATAACACTTCAACTCATGTAGTATGATAAGGCTTGAATCCAATCATCCATGATAAGGTTAAATAGAATTTTTAAGGAGCTACCCCCTCTATTCTATAATAATTGCAATATTTTTTAAGAAACTTGTATGAAGTGGAGAGAGATAAAGATAGATAAAAAGTAGGACCCATATGATAAGAGAGATAAAAAGAGAGAAAATATTACCAAATAAGGAAATATTGCAATTAATATGAAACTTCCAATTAAGGGAAGCATTGCAATTAAAAAGTCTTATACTTCCTCCGTTTTTTTATTACTTGCATCGTTTCCTTTTACACAAGAACCAAGGTGATTAGAGAGATAAATAAGGAACCCCATGTGGTAGGAAAGTGAGAATATATTGCCAAAAATAAAAACGATGCGAATAATAAAAAATGTCCAAAAATGGAAAACAATCCAAGTAATAAAAAAGAGAAAAAGTGAATATCAGGTGGATTGTTTGCCAACTGTTCATCTATTTAGTCCCAATCATGAACCTCCAGCCAAAAGAATTAGACCTTATAGGGTGGTTTTAAGTTGGAAATTTGTTATATATGGGTAGCTAATTTAAATTTTTTAGTTAAAGGTGGCAATGGATATATAGTCCTTACTTAGGGGTGGTTTTTGATTAAAATTCCAAGTTTTATTTTTAGAAAGTAAACTAGTAAGTGTCCCGGGCGATGCCTCGGGTTGTTAGTACATTTCGTATTTTTTTACCTAGTGAGGAAAAATTGACGTAATGACATGATAAGTAATTGCATTATGTTTGAAATAAACCCTTAAAAGTTTGGGGATGAAAGCAATAGCTTAACTTTCTACAAGGAATTGGAGTCAGAGTTTATGTCTACAATAGTTTCTTGTTATTATCATAAAAAGGTTAGGTATCTAACTACTTGTGTAAATCTTTTATGAGATATAATTATAAGACCTTATGATATTTAATTTTGAAATACAAAACAATGGCGTTATATTGAATTCATGGTTAAACTTTAACTTTTCATTTCAAATAAAAGGTCACGTGTTCGATAACTTGTAACTACACGACATTATTTTTTAATTGAGGGTTTGACTTGGAAATAAAGAAATTGCATTAGAGATTTAGAAGAGAGTGTCACGTGGCACACAAACTTTCTTAGGAACACTTTTAAATATATTAGTATAGATTCTTCTATGTTCAGATATCCGTAAGTTTTCTTGTATGATCGAAATATATTCTTGATTGGTGTTTGTTCAACTATCCTTTTTTTTTTTTGAAGGAAACTATCCTTTTTACTAGTATATTAAAAAGTCTAGTTGTAACTCTATACTAATACTACAATATTAAAAGACGTTCCTAAACAATGAAATGTACCACGTGGCGCTATTCTTTAGAGTGTTTACTTTATTTAATCCACAAATAATAAGTTCCGTAACAGTAGCAGAGTTGAGACCTACTCTGGCCGAAAAATTAGAAAATGCATGATATAAGATTTGATCTTATGTCTCTATATCAAAGTCTTAACCACTAAACCAAGTAATGTTTGGTGTTATAATTTCAAAATAAAATATTACTAAATCAAAATTATAATTACTCGGGGGTATAACACGGGTCTAAGAACTAGTGAAATTATTATAAAAGTAGTTCAGGATCCTGGACATGAGATTTGGGGAACAAGTGAAACTCACAAGAGCCCATTCGGTGAGTCTGCCTACAAGAGTTGTGTTGTTTGGAGGCCCAAATTAATCATTATTAAATAATATTTCTTGTCATAGAAAAATTTATCAGCAGAGTCAAGATGGCCGAGTTGGTCTAAGGCGCCAGTTTCAGGTACTGGTCCGAAAGGGCATGGGTTCGAATCCCATTCTTGACATGGTGTTTTTACATCCTTCAAACTCTGCTGTGATTCGTCTGAAGAGAGAAGGTCATTGTGCTTCGAATTTTTTTAAATATCAAAATAAATGCTGAACAAAACAGGCTTCAAATTAGATTTTGAACCAGAAAATTTATTGTCAAGAACTTGCGATTAGATGTTAGATATCAGAAGAAGAAAAAAAGGCAAAATTGACCTCAATGCCAACGCCATATATGGCTCGCGTGCACCAAATACTATGCAAAGGTTATTTCAACATGCTAAAACAACCTACTATAAATGATGAAAAAAATGAAAAGAGTTTTCTTCCAAATACCGAGGAAAATACTCCCTCTAATTATTATTTTTTTAATCTTTTTCACTTGGAATCTTGATACTCTTCATACTTAGCGAAAATCATCTCAACCTTTTTTTCCAATTTATAAGAAAAATATATAGTCATGTGGGTCTTGTTTGATTTATCGCAATTAATACTTTATTAATATTCAATCGTTATAATTTTTACTAGTATACTCCACCAACTTCAATCAATCAAAGCTCAATCAAATTTGCTACTGCCATTAGAGCAATCTTTAAGCAGAGCTCCAATTTGCTGAAGAACTGTTCGAATTAAAGGATAGAGGAAGGAGAGAAAGAAGTCAGGTTGCTAATTTGACGGAAATCTCCTCGAAACCCCACCCCTTGTTAATTATTGATGCCAAATTTTGCTTGAAGAGGAAGCGAGGAGGATTGAGGGAGGAAATGTCAGAGGAAAGAGAGTGAAGAAAACGGAGAAGGTCGACGGTGGAGAGTTGAGGAGAGAGAAAAGACGTCGTAGATGGTTGACATCGGCGTTGAGGGAAGATCATTGGTGGGTTGGGGTGCTTGGGTGGGAGCAAGGGTGGGGCTGTGCGTGGAGGTGGCTGGGGTGGTGGGTTGATGGTGTTTTGAAGAGGTAGGGTGGATTACGTTGATTTCAATTGTTTTTTTCCCTATAAATATGATAGTTAATGGAAATTTGACCGCATGGTCAAGTCATGTATTTTTATTTCAAAACCTCACGGGGCATCTTGTGCACTTTTAAAACTACGTAAAACTCAGGGGTACCTGGTGAAAAATTTACTAATGATAAGCTCATTTAAGTGGAAAACTCTATGACATAATTGTTTGGGTTGGCAATTACCATTTTGTCATAAGTAGAAGTTGCAGCTTGATGGTTGAATGATGAGTCGCACACACATTAAGGAATCAAGACTTGAAGACCCATACATACATATTACCTCTGTTTTTTTTTTAACTAATTTTATTAGCAAATAAGGAATTAAGTCATTTTGTTTTATTGTAAGGATCGTAGTTTAGTCAAATCTTATTATTAAGCTACAAGAGTGTGCGTCGGAATAGGGCCCCAAAATTTAAATTTCAGATGGAGTGTAATTAGTTTCCTAAATATACACAAAAACAAAAATGGAGTAGTGGTTAAGGTGTTCTTGTAATATATCAATGCTCCTTGGTTTCAATCCTAATAAGTAAAATTACTTTTTGATTTTGAAAATTTATTATCTTGATAGTTGTCTCTTTGACTCTTTTTTTTGGGACGGAGATACCAATACACGGGGAAACAACCATTTGAGCTATTCGACTATTCTTAATCAAAATAATGAATCGAGGGACCCGTTTTGAGAGAATGCACAGGATCGTACAGTCGTGGCGTAATCGTAGCTCAAACTTTGTAAGCTATATATCTTGTTTTTTCTTCTATTTTGTAATGTAAAAACTTGTGATGAATTAGAGGTGGACTTGGGCCGGGCCGGCACAGTTTGAGGCTGGATCGGCTCATTTTGTCCGGTATGTGAACCGTGGGCCTGCTACGGTTAAAAAAATTATTTCAAGCCCGACCCGACAGATCCCACCTATATGGCTCGTGGGCCGAACACCTATTCTCTTTGTTTTTTAGTCTAAACCTGCCAAGAATTCAAAAACAACGTAAAGCACGGGTTAAACCCACATGAGGTGCGATCTCGGCCCACATGCCTTTGGGTTTGGGATGGGCCGTGGACAAAATATGGAAATTTTAGGCTGGCGCGGCCCGCCATTGCTCCCAAGCTTGCGGGCCGAGCCCGTGAACAGTCCCAATCCGGCCCATGCCAGTGAACATGCCCAACCCGACCCATTCCCAAATCTATGATTAATACTTAATAAGTTTTCTTAGGAGTAAATGAGCGTCATTAATATGTTAACTCATTGGTAAGAACTCCATTCCATATGCTAGAAGAGAGAAATGAGAGATGCTACACATACACTTGGTGTATGTAGGCCATACATACACTTCCAAATGGGAAGTTGTCACGTCACTGCTAGCCAAAAAAAAGAGAGCGAACAATGGCGGGAATATTATTGTGCCACATACATGTTTTGGGGGGTAATTATTGCGCCACAAAATATGGAGAGAGAGAAAAATTATTTTGGCGCTACATTTATTTCATTAAATAATACTCCCACCTCTTTGCAATTTAAAAAAACAAAAGGTTGTTCCATGCATTAATATAAATGGCCGGAGAAGACAACCGAAACATGGAAGCCATTAACGGTGGGAATTTTACATGCGAAGTTTTTATTTTTTTATTTTTTTTGTTTTGTTAATAAAATGCATTAATTAAACTAATACACTCCATATATACTCGTATTGAACAACCTTTTCAGTCCCTTAATTGGTTTGTAAAGAAGACATTCAACAGTCCCTTAGTTCGTTTGTAAAGAAGACATTCAACAGAGAACCCCGATAAGAACAAGTTTTGAGCTGTAATACATTAAGGGTGATATTAATTTAGCAACATAAAAATATGTTTGTATCCTAACTATATGTCCTTGCATTTCTGTTTGTTAATTTTGACAAAATGTTGTATATATTAGTAACAGTTCAAGAAGAATTTAAGATTCTGGTTGAGAATCAAACAACAAGCTTTCCAGTCCAGGAAATGTTTGAAGTCCATTATATGATAATAAAAATTAAAAGTATAACAGATTATTTAAAAATAAATCAATGATATTAATAACAAAACAGTTTCAAACGACTATAAGTTTGTAATTTTTTTTAGTATCAGTAATCATTTTAATAGTAATACAAAGCTATATTATAGTTTGCAAAAAACGGCGGTGTATAGTATAATTACTTAATGTCTCCACTTCTTGACATGGTGAATATCCTGCAATCTTGGTTACTACAACGACAATGAAAACGCATTTATGGCTATTAGGTCCTGAGTTCGAATCCCATGCATCCCAAATTTTAATCACCGTTAAAATGATTTTTTTTTTTTAAATTTGTAGTAACACTTTAGTCTTTTTAAAATTCATAGTAGCACTTTAGTCTTTTCCAGCGACAAGTTGTAAAAACATGGTTTTAGCAACTTATAAACTAGTAAAATTGATATGGCGGTTGCGATGTTTTTTTTTTGGCAACTTAAAATCTAGTAAAAATTGAATTTTTGAATTATGTTGTTTAATTGGCCTATACATAGATACAATAAAACATGTAAGCACAATGTTATTTTAATTAGTAACGTACACGTATAAGTACACGTATAACTTGGAGTGATGAAGCATAATTATTTAATAATGTTCTTAAGCGTCCCAAATCTAATATATATGTATGTATAAAAGAGGCATTTGTCAAGAGTTTTTAGAACGCCACTTAAAAAAAAAGTTATTTCGAGCAATGAAAAAATAGATTTAATAATATGACGCTTGAATAAATTTTGTAATTTTAAAAAAATAACGTCACACAACACTAAACATTACAAGTATTCACTGTTGTAGGTGGTGACATAAAAGTTCATACCATAATATTAAAATAAAAACATCAAGACCCTTTCAAAACCAAAGCTAAATAAAGTTTACAAATCAACTCGGAAAAGTTCAAGTGTCAACTAATACTTATGAGATCAATTACTGAGTACTACGTAACCAATTTGGGATTGGGTTCGTAGGAATTGAACAACTTGGACTGTATGTAGATTGTTCTTCTTCATTTGCAAAAAGCCGTGGCGAACCAGCAACGCTCTCTGTCATAAACCTGGATGCATTGGAAACTTGATGTAGACCCGCGGACATTGTTGCTACCACCAGCAACATCATGGTTATGATGTTGTAATTGCCACCTCCCGCCCATTGAACCAAACGTGTTTCTTATAATTTCCTTCATATATTCAAACACCAAAGATAAACAAACATTTCTCAACTTAATTTGAATATCAAAATTCCTCTATAAGTTGGTAATGTTTTTAGTAACACTAAACATTTTAATAGTAATCCGAACCTATATTATAGTAACGAATTGATTAATATTGAAAAATATTCTACGAAAAACCTGGTTGTTACCAAAATATTGTAAAACATATAATGTCATTTGAAATAACAAGTAGAAAAAATAAATCACGAGGTTACCTCATTCATGGCAATTTTTTCTCGTGTTGCTTTATGTTTTTCTTCGACTTTACATTCTTCTCTAATGGGTTGGGATTTCTGGTTTTGCTGCCCCTGCCAGTATATCTTGTGTCGATAGGGTCCTTTGTGCCATTTTCTACGGGTTGTACACTCTTTGTAAGGTGTCTTTCGTTGTGTACCTTTGGACGTAGCCTATGACGCCCATACACTTTGCGCGTTGATTGATCCCACCATCCATGTGCATCAGCACTAGTCCGTTCTATTCCCATTGAATCCTCTAACGCAATTCGTATTGTATCCATTGCTTCCTTGTACATTGTGAAGGTTTCTTCGCTATGATATAGGTTCTGTTTACTATTTTAATGTATCGTGTTACTAAACAAATCACAAACTTACAATCGTTTCAAATTTATATGTTATTAATATAATTGATTTTTGTTTTTTTATATAAATAATCGTGTTTTAATTTAAATTTTAATTATCATATAATGGACTCCAAACCTTTCCTGGATTCGAAAGCTTGATTTTTGGTTCTAAACAAGAAGCTTAATTTCTCACTAATATGTTACTGTGATGAATCAAGGAGCTTAATGTGTTGTCATTGTGATTAATCCAGTGTCCATATTCTATTACTAATCAATAACATTATGAATAAGATGAAGCTGTCGAAACATATGATAAAACAGAGGATTCATAGTAGAAAATGGTGAAGATGAATAAGAAAAAATTAGAATTCTTTTTTTTAGTTTTAAACAAAGGATTACTACAAATCTAAACAAAGAAAACTTCATAAAACAGATCTTTGAAACAAAGATAAAGAACAAATCATTTAAAACAAAAAATTATCTCTCGAAAATTATATCATTCATATGAATTTACGTAAAAAAATAATTTTTTTTAAGCAAAACATGAAGAAACGATATCGTTAAAGAAAATATACAAATAATACAAAACGAAAATTTACAGTTTAAAGAAAAAAAATATCAAAATTAGATTCTTCAGACATTATAAAAAGAATATACATTTTAGAAAAATAATTGAATTGAAGAACATGAAAATATTAGAAGAGAGAAAGACAAACCCAAAAACAATTACTGCCAAAAAAATGAGAGGAGAGAGAATGGGTTAATTGGAAAATTGGGAGCATTAATTGTGCCTTGAAAATACAAATACGATTTGAAATTTGAAATGAAATTTTCATTTGAAATTCAAATGAAAATTCTGAAAACACATTTTTGGGGTCCAAACCAAACACCACTAAAAGGCTGCCACATCACCGGTGTATGTTTGGCCCACATACACCGAGTATATGTGTAGCCTTTGCGGAGAGAAATAGAGGATATATTGTCAAAAATGTCAGTGTTGCAAGTAATTATAGAGAACTTTCTAAAATGATAAACGTTGCAATTGTTAAAAAAAAACGAAAGAAGTATATTGGTATCAAAAGCCGAACACGTGTTTTGAGTTTCATAAGCCTAATTCATTATAGCACTTCCTCCAATCCGCTCCCGTTTACACTTCTAGTTTCACGCTTATCAATGCATTTACATTATATATATCTTTAGTTATGTTTTGGTAAAAATTATAAAAACTAGATATTAATAAAGTACACAACTACACATTGACTATACTTTTCCATACATATGAAACAAAAAAACTAGTTATACGAGTCATTGTGAATAGTGTCAAAATTGAAATGTTACAATTAAATATTATTTAATAGTGTTGGAAATAGAAGCCCTAACAAATTGGAAAGAACCCTGTATCGATCTTTGGGTGCATATGATCAGCTGAGTGTTCCAACTTCCAAGCATATGCATGAGAGCTTGATGTATACATATGTGAAACGTCTATATTGCCTCGTTTTACCGTTTCAAGTACGTAACATTTTACTTTCTTGATGATAATAATCTTTTTTTTTATAACCTTGATGATAATCATCTTAGATGGGTAGTGGGATTGCTTTTTGTTTTGGCTCATCATTCTCGGTGGTGATTGAGATAATCTCCAACATTTTTGGTTGACATGAAAGGCCAGCAATTCATCAATGAAACTGTTGCCTGTAACTCTGTAAGACAGTAAGAGCTTGACAAAGTAAAAAGGAGAGCGCCATCTAACAACATAGTTGAGGGATCAATCTCCACTAAAGGTACTTTAAGAGAGGGGATTCCCTTACCGATTTTCCTCACTCCCAAAATGTATAGTCAGCTAACTCGAGCTAGATTGACATGCAAGAGGTTTCGGTCCGGTAGACCCTTCGTCTTAACTACAAAGAAAAAAATATTATTCATAATGCATCAATATGTATAAGTATTCTAGAAAAGAAGGGTATAATAATATACATAGATTGTTTGCAAGAATTGACATAGTTATTTTTAGGCGTTCAATAATACAAAAAACTTCACAACGCGTATAGTAATGCGAAAAATCACCTTCTTAAAAATATACATGAAAAATCCTATATTTAATTTTCCAAATAAACGAATAATATGAATTTCACACGTCTGAGTTTGGACCCATAAATAAACATAGTTTGAATTTGATTTCACTACGAGCTCTTGGTTGAACAATCATCAAACACGCTTGGCAATTTACCCTATTAATTATCGTACCATATCCACCAAAAAAGTAAGGATCTTTAATTTTGGAGGGAGGTAGGGTTAGGGTAAAAAGCCAAGAAAGAGGGGCAAAGTGGTTGTTGAAAATGAGGGGGTCAGTAGGATCATGGGCAGTTCACATGGTGGGCGGCAAAATGTGATTCTTAGAAGCCCATATGATATGACAGTGATGACCCTCTTTAGCCTTTTTTTATTTTCAGTTTTATTTCATTGATGGATGTTGAGATCATTTGTACTTTTTAGTTTTTATCAATCAAGCCTTACTAAAAGACAAAAATCAAAAGCAAATTTTAAGCTAGCTAGTGGCCTCTTTTCTCCTCCGTTTAATTTGGCTTTTTGGTACATATTGGCGTATTGCCATCGTTGAGAAAACTTTATGGTATACTGCATCCGGTCTTATTAGTTTATCCGTATTCCTTTTTGAGATGTCTCTTATTAGTTTACCCATTTCTTTTGTTTCTATTTTTGGAATGGGACCACTAACTTTCCATCACACATATATTCAACTTTAATATAAAATAATAGTTTATCTTTCTTTCTATGTCCCACAACATTATTTCTCCTAAAACTCTGTGCAAAAGAAACGGGTAAACTAATAAAAACCGGAGGGAATATAATGTATGTTGCTTGGACCACCAAGGGATGTAAAATCCTGAACTACCCAATGTTGATGGTTGAGATTCTTCTGATGTTTTATGGTGAATGATTTTATCATACATACATTATGTTGTATTAAGATTTTTACGTTACAAACCAAAGAAATGAGAGATTTATTAGTAGGTAAGGGTGTGCATAATTATCAGATCTGGTTGATCCGATCTGTGATCCGATTTATTAAGTTTCGGATCGGATATGGAACAAAAATTTTAAATTTTGGATATTCGAAAATATTCAAAACGTGGCGATTTTTCGGATATTTGCGGATATCCGATCTGAAATATCCAAAAATATATGTTTTCAAGACCGGATATCCGAAATATCCAAAACTTATTTTATGTACTTTTCCTATGAAAAATTTGATTTCTTAGTTTTCAAATATCTGATCCGAAATTTCGAACATCAGAATTTTCTGATATACAATTCTTTCGGATCAGATTTAGATCACTTTTTCCCCAATCCAAACTTCGGATCTCCCTAATACCGGTTGGGGTGTTCATTTCGGATAATCCGATCCGAAATTTCGAAGCTGGAAAAATGCGATCCGAAAAAATCGGATATCCGAAAACTAAAAATTTGAAAATTTCATAATATAAGTTTCAGATCGGATTGGATCATCGGATATTTCGGATATCTGGTCTTGAAAACGGATATTTTTTGGATCGAACATCTAAAAATATCCGAAAAAATTCCCATGTGTGAAAATGAAAATTTTCAATCCGCATCCGATCCGAAAATTGAAAAATCGGACAGGATATCCGATTTACCAGATCAGATCGACCGGATCGGATATTTATGAACACACCTATTTATAAGTGAATCTTCTAAACTTTTGGTTGGCAAAGAGTTACCAATAATCATATAATAAATACGTACAAAATGAACACTGTTTGAGGTCACACTTTGACCACTAATAACTCTAAATACACATTGGTAAAGATAATAAGAAAAGAAAGAATATGAAAGTATTTTTCAAAATAAAATAAAATTTGATGATATGTTTTTTATCTAACATATACAAAAATGTGCATGCCTGATAAATGAAGAGAGGGGATTAATATACAATTTCATAATTTGAATACATATGCTCTCTAAAATTCTCTTTATTCTATATATGACCGGACACTAAAAATAGCAATACGCTATTATTTGAATTTTTCCCTAAGATAATGCTAGGACAAAAATTAATTCCAACTTTCCACCAAAGAGAAAATTAATTCCCTCTATACCGTCCACGAAGGACAAAATATGGGAGTTATTTTTTTTAACAAAACCGCTAACTGAATTAGTGGTTATCGCAAGACAGGTAAATAAATTACTAATTCAATGAAGCTTGACCGCTATATAGAATAGCGGTTTAGTCTCTTGAGTTGACACTCACCTACTACTGCTTCGGTGCTTCCCAATAAAACAAGTACTTCCTCCGTTCCAAATTAAACGCAACAGTTTCCTAAAATGGCAATTTCATATCAAATGCAACAATTCCCTTTTTTCTATTTTTAGCAAAGCTTTTTAGTGTGAATTTACAAAAATACCCTTAATGAACCTAACCAAATCTGATATAAGCCAATTAATATACACTAAAGTAACAGATTAAAAACATAAGATTATCTTCATTAGCTTAATGATTCCCACCAAAAATATGGATCCAACTCCCACCTACTAACTACCCAAAACAGATTAAATGAACTGTTCTTCATTTATTGCTCATCAAGATATGAATCCTAAAACTAGAATCCTAACATCAGTTCTAAGGCGTTTCAATTGTTCTTATTCTCTCTCTTATTTTTCTTCCCTCTCTTCATCTTCTTCCCTCTGTTCACCCAACAACCACCATGAATTTCACTCAACCTCTCACGGATGCTGCATTTGATGCAAAATCAAAGGAAGAAATGATTATATGTCGTGATTTGGCAAATTCGATTGAAGACGACAGTCCCTACGCATGGAAAATGTAGCTGGAATTTTCTTTGACCCCATTCCTTTCTCTCTCCTCAAGGCAACACTTAAACCATTTTTCTCTCTCTTTCTCCTGGTTCCCCTCCCTAAATCCACCATAGAAG
This sequence comes from Beta lomatogona, assembly GCA_947646795.1. NCBI lineage: Eukaryota > Viridiplantae > Streptophyta > Magnoliopsida > Caryophyllales > Amaranthaceae > Beta > Beta lomatogona. The sequence continues at coordinate 897,987 of CANSNZ010001103.1, read as the reverse complement.
AATTCAAGAGGGAAGAAGATCAAGAGATTTCAGTCTTTCTATTCAACAATTTAGTTTTATGCGGGATCGAATATCAATTTTAGATTCATCAATTTATAGTAAAAAAAAAAAAACAATCAAGATGGAGACGAAGGGAAAAATTCGAAGGAGCTAAACTTTTGATTTTAATGATGAACTAGAGGTAATGAATCAAATTTAGCTTCTTAAGTTTGTATATTCTTTTCTTTTGTAAATTATTTTGTAAGTTTAGATATTTTTACATTTTCGATCATGGTGTATATACAAGTCAACAACCCCAACCCTAGATTTGTAATTTTCAAGCAATTCTAAATGATTATTATATATTGATGCTAAATCTGGCTTTTGTACGTTGTTCATGGTTAAACCCAAATTATTTTTTTAAAGGGATTAAACCCAAATTGTTGCTACCCAAATTTGTGTTTTTTTTAACGAAGCCAAATATAAACCGCTATTGCAAATGGCGGTTTACAAAAGAAACATTTAGTTATCAACACTCGCACATAACCGCTACAGTGAATAGCGGTGCACTAGGAAAGTTAACCGCTATTGCAAATAGCGGTTTGTTTGATGACTGTAATACTCCGTATTTTTTCGTAAGTTATTAATTATAATTTTTAAAAGGATTTTAATTATCAAAGAGGTTTATTATTAATTATAAAGGTTTTAAATAGGCTTTTATGATAGATGTTGGGCCAAATAGATGTTGGGCCAAATAGATGGGGTTTTCAAATAAATTCTAGCCCAAATAGATGTTGGGCCTAAGTTTACTAATTTTTTTTTTTAAATCCAAGTATTTTGTTTAAAACAAAATTTAAAATGTTTTAAAGATAAATCCAAAAAGAAAGAAAAAAAGAAGAAAAATTCCATGCTGCATCTCACAGCAGTGAGGAAGATCACAATTTTTTTTTATCTTCAAACCTTTTGTTAGTTTGATATACTACTAAGGCTTTACAATTATGTATCTTATGGGATAAATTATATCATTTCTTTAATCTTAGTTGGATGATCGTAAAAATTTGTTAGAACTTAGATAGATGAGTTTATCTTTTTCGTTAAATACATCTTTTAGTTTCCTAGTCCTATTCCGATTCTATCTATCCGACTAGTATAAATAGGGGTTTCCACCCATCATATTCTTCACACCAAATTTGAGAAATAAATCTCTTTTCTCAAGTTTAAACTCTCTCTCTCTCTTAGCCTACCATTTCTCTTCTCCCTAGTAGTTATTAATTTTCAAGGTGCGTGTATATGTAGATCTTTAAATATTGTTCTGCATGCGTAGTATCATGTTTTTAGGGTTGTTATTTTGAATTGAAACGCATGTTTTATGAGTTTTATTATAAACATTATGAGCTGTACTATAATTATTATGAGTTACATGAGTGTTAAAATTTATAACTTTCTATGAACATAATAGTAGTTTATAGTTAATTATAGGTTCGATTGTTAAAAGTTGAGCGAAATAATATGCTCGTATAAAGTGCCGTGCGTGAATTAGTAAGTTAGTACTATGAATAAATCCACATGGAATCCTTAGTCACTATTATTATGTCATGATCATACATGTCAGTAAACTAAATTGCTAGTATGCTAATTTCATGCGCCAATATGTTAGATGGACTTTGCATGACTTGTTAGTTATTGGTACCTTACGTTACCAAATATCATTAAGATCGTTCTATCACTATAATTAGAAGTTCAAGATTATTTCATGATTAAGTTATTAATTATTTATGCCTTTTATATGGCTAAAGTTTTATATAAAAATTATGATTCTTTTAAAGGAGGATTATTTCCAAAGGATTTTTATTAGATATATGATTTTTTATGATCACGATTACAAAGAAGCCACGGCTTGTTATTATTTAACGAGAACGATAGCTATTATATTTTACCCATGTACTTTTTGTATAAGTCATGTGGACAAGGTAGTTCCACTCGTCATAGACTCATTAAGGAATACTAAAATTGGGGGGTGTGCACACTTTAGGAAAGGTACCTAGGCAAGGAAATGAGTTTTATTAAAGTTATATACTTTATATTATACAAGTATTACAAGTATCCAAGGAAGGTTTATAGAAATATTTTTGAATGTTTAATAAGTATTTAAATTTCCGCATATACATGTACTCCGTAATTTTACTGACACGCTTTTATTTGTTTTGTTTTATGGCTTTGTCCCTGTGATGACCCTATTTTGGCGAGCATAATTTACAGGTTGATATGATGTATACTTCATGTGGGGGAGCTAGTGAGGAATCATAACTAGTCAAGGAGTTGTTATTTTATTTTCTTTATTTTTATTATTGTCGTCATTAGTTTCAAGTTCAGTTAGTAGTTAGTATTAAAGCCTTTAACGTTATCACGTGGCGCCAATACTCTCAAGAATTTTATATTAAAATATGTTTTTAGAAAGAGAGAGAAATTTGGGGGTGTTACAATGACAATCAAAAAGGAAAAAAATTTCTTCCACCCAATCCTATGTGGACAGTAGACTGGGAATTAATTTTCTCTTTTATTTTTTGAGTGGAAAGATAGAGCCAGATATATTAATCAAGGGACTGAATATCCATGAGTACATAAGGAGACACCTCTGCAGGACAATGGTTCTCCCAAATATGCTCTACACCAAAAGGACCTAACCTTACAAGATGATGGGCTACAACATTGCCATCTCTTCTAATATGAGATCAAGACATGGAATTAAAATCACTACCATGCAATAAAATATCCTCTAAGACAGTATCCAGATCCGAGAAGAAGATCATGGCTTTTGAGAGCTTCGAAATGATGCTTTGGCGATCAGACTCAAAAATGACATCTTTATACCCAAATCTCTTTGCCAACCGAATTGCCATCAATAGCGCTTTTCCTTCAGCTATTTCTACAGGCCACCGTGCTTGAGCTCTTCTTGTGGCTGCAAATAAGACTCGCCCTTCGTGGTCTCTGCCAACAACACCCATCCCTACCCAGCCATCGATGCATCAACATTTATTTTAATTACTCCATGCACTGGCGCTTGCCAAACTTTGCCGCTAGCTCTCTCACTCCCTGGGCTCCTGCTATAAATACGCTTGACATATTTATTTTATTCTTCCAGCAACCTGTTAAGCCGAGCCAAGAGCACCATGTTGGGGGTTGTGTCGCCATTGAGCACCTTCGGATTAATTTTCTCTTTGGTGCAAAGTCGGAATTAATTCGCTATTATTTGTCGATTGGAACAATCAATCAATCAATATATATATATATATATATATATAAAGGAGGAACTTTTCGGGAGCATAGGGAGCTCCTCAAGATTTCGAACTCATATAGCGCGCCACGTATTTTTTCTACAAATAGAGTTATACATAGATTTAAATACATATAAGGAGTCTTGGATAAGCAGAAATTAGAGTTTCGTTTTGAATGAACAACCTAAATTATTGTATTATGTAAATTGTGTATAACTTTTGCTACATAATTCAGAATATTATAATTTCTGTACCATTAGATAGTGCTCGAAATATGCTTTGAAATAAGAATCATTTACAATATAGTTCTACAATCTATGAAATAGAGAGCACCACTTAAGATTGCCATGTCGTTATTTTTTATTTTAAATATTTGAAAAAATAGAATTCTATATATATTTAAATACATAAAATAGTTTTGAATAGGGGGAAATTAGAGTTGCGTTTTGAATAAACAACCTAAATTATTATATTATGTAAATTGAATTTAACTTTTGCTACCTAATGCAAAACATTATAATTTTTTTTACCATTGGAGAGTGCTTGAAATATGCTTCAAAATATGATCTATTTACAATATACAGTTACAACTCATGAAAATATATTAAATTAGATGCATTGTAGGACATTATTTAGTCTTTCTTTTTAGATAAATATAATAATGGCTATAAGTATTAAGTATAGTGTATTATATGTGACTATAACATTGTATTATAACATGATTAAACATATTATCTTTCAAAACCTCAACCTTACTCAATTAAACTAAAACAATATATTATTGCAACAAAATTTATTAACTAAAATCTATAGCGATAAAGCTACATATTAGAGTTTTGGATTATGTAAAATTTGAGTTTGATTTAAATAAAACATCCTTAGAATATTATAAAGAGCTCCACCTAAGCATGCCATGTCATTCTTATCAATTTTTAAGAAAGTATTATTTCTGTCCTGCATCAATTAAATTATTATCCTCTACTTTCTTAAAGTATCATTCGGGTATTATTCATATTAAAACTGTATTAGCTATTGTTAGTCATACCTGTTATTGGGATACCATTTAATTGGTTTGGACATGATTTTTAAGGAAATAAAAAATGGGTAGTCTAGCATAGAGGTACCTCTTTAGTTAACTAGAGTAGGGGGACAAATAAATCCTTATTAAAGTAAACGCAACTTTATAAGGCAATTCGGGTAATTAATGATGGTTTTATTAACATAGAGTAAAGGTAATATTGTCAACTGTAGTTTCTTTTTTCACCAAAAGTGGAATGGTTCCAAAAGATGAAACTACCTAAAGTGGTAATTGTTGTAATAGAAAAAGAACGGAGGAAGTATGTAAATACAATGATCTTGAAAAATCTCATTTTACAACAACACAAAATCAACAATAATTTTAACAAAAAAATTTGCAATAAAATAAAATAAACAACAAGATTTCGAGCTCATAGAGCGCGTCACGTAGGATTGCGACGTTATCAATTTGTATTTTTATTTTTTACAAAAATAGAGTTCTAGATGATTTAAATACATATAAGGAGATATGGATAAGCGAAAATTAGAGTTTGGATTTGAATCAACAACCTAAATTATTATATCATGAAAATTGTGTATAACTTTTGCTACGTAATTCGGAATATTATAATTTTTGTACCATTGGAGAGTGCTCGAAATATGCTTCGAAATAAGATCCATTTATAATATAGTTGTACAACTTATGAAATATAGAGCGCCATGTATGATTGTCATGTCATCGATTTTTATTTTTATATTTTTTTTCTAAAAATAGAGTTCTACATAGATTTAAATACATATAAGGAGTCTTGGATAAGCAGAAATTAGAGTTTCGTTTTGAATGAACAACCTAAATTATTGTATTATGTAAATTGTGTATAACTTTTGCTACCTAATTCAGAATATTATAATTTTTGTACCATTAGATAGTGCTCGAAATATGCTTTGAAATAAGATACATTTACAATATAGTTCTACAATTTATGAAATAGAGAGTGCCACTTAAGATTGTCATGTCATTAGTTTTTATTTTAAATATTTTAAAAAAATAGAATTCTGCATATATTTAAATGCATAAAAGAGTTTTGGATAGGGGAAAATTAGAGTTGCGTTTTGAATAAACAACCTAAATTATTATATTATGTAAATTAAATTTAACTTTTGCTACCTAATTCAAAACATTATAATTTTTTTACCGTTGGAGAGTGCTTGAAATATGCTTCAAAATATGATCTATTTACAATATAGTGTTACAACTCATGAAAATATATTAAATTAGATGCATTGTAGGACATTATTTAGTCTTTTTTTTAGATAAATATAATAATGGCTATAAGTATTAAGTATAGTGTATTATATGTGATTATAACATTTGATTATAGGTCCAATATACAGGATTAAACATATTATATTTCAAAACCTCAACCTTACTCAACTAAACTAAAACAGTATAGTATTGCAATAAAATTTATTAACTAAAATCTATAGCGATAAAGTTACATATTAGAGTTTTGGATTATGTAAAAATTAGAGTTTGATTTAAATAAAACATCCTTAGAATATTATAAAGAGCTCCACCTAAACATGCCATGTCATTCTTATCAATTTTTAAGAAAGTATTCTTTATGTCCTGCACCAATTAAATTATTACCCTCTACTTTCTTAAAGTATTATTCGGGTATTATTCATGTTAAAACTGTATTAGCTATTGTTAGTCATACCTGTTATTGGGATACCATTTAATTGGTTTGGACATGGTTTTTAAGGAAATAAAAAATGAGTAGTCTTGCATAGAGGTACCTCTTTAGTTAACTAGAGTATGGGACAAATAAATCCTTATTAAAGTAAACGCAACTTTATAAGACAATTCGGGTAATTAATGATAGTTTTATTAACATAAAGTAAAGGTAATATTGTCAACTGTAGTTTCTTTTTTTACCAAAAGTGGAATGGTTCCAGAAGATGAAACTACCTAAAGTGGTAATTGTTGTAATAGAAAAAGAACGGAGGAAGTATGTAAATACAATGATCTTGAAAAATCTCATTTTACAACAACACAAAATCAACAATAATTTTAACAAAAAATTTGCAATAAAATAAAATAAACAACCCGTGCAACGCACGGGCTTCAAACCTAGTATATATAAATAAAGGAGGAACTTTTCGGGAGCATAGGGAGCTCCTCAAGATTTCGAGGCTATGGAGCGCGCCACGTAGGATTGCCATGTCACCAATTTTTATTTTTATTTTTTACAAAAATAGAGTTCTACATAGATTTAAATACATATAAGGAGTTTTGGATAAGCGAAAATTAGAGTTTGGTTTTGAATGAACAACCTAAATTATTATATTATGTAATTTGTGTATAACTTTTGCTACGTAACTCGGAATATTATAATTTTTGTACCATTCGATTGTTCTCGAAATATGCACTGAAATAAGATCCATATACAATATAGTTCTACAACTTATGAAATAGAGAGCGCCACGTAAGATTGCCATGTCATTAATTTTTATTTTAAATATTTTAAAAAATAGAGTTCTACACATATTTAAATACATAAAAGGAGTTTTGAATAGGGAGAAATTATAGTTTGGTTTTGAATAAAAAACCTAAATTATTATATTATGTAAATTGAATTTAACTTTTGCTACCTAATTGAAAACATTATAATTTTTTATCATTGGTGAGTGCTTGAAGTATGCTTCAAAATGAGAACCATTTACAATATAGTTTTACAACTCATGAAAACATATTTAATTAGATGAATGGTAAGACATTTTTTAGTCTTTCTTTTAGATAAATATAATAATAAATAAGCTATAAGTATAGTGTACGATATGTGATTATAGTATTTTATAATAGGTCCAATTTACATGATTAAACATATTATCTTTCAAAACTTCAGCCTTACTCAACTGAACCAAAACATTTTAGTATTGCAACAAAATATACTGAAGAAACTTTGTTATTACAACAAAAACTAAATTTTATAGTGATAAAGTTGCATATATATTAGAGTTTTGGATGATGACAAAATTAGAGTTTGATTTTAAAAGACAACCTTAGAATATTTTAAAGAGCTCCACCTAAGCATGTCATGTCATTCTTTTTAATTTTTAATTTTTAAAAAAAAATTGTGATCAAAATAGATATAAATACATATGAGGTGTTTTGGATAAGTGAAGATTATTACAATATGATTTTAAATAAACAACCTAAATTATTATACTATGTATTGATCGATATAGCTTTTGCTACAAATTCGCAATATTATAATTTATTTACCATTAGAGAGTGCTCGAAATATGCTTTGAAATAAGTTCCATATACAATATAGTTTTATAACTAATGAAATTTACTTAGTTAGATAAACAATATATAACATATTATTTATATATATATATATATATATTTTATTTTAAATACATATAACAAAAACTATAAAAATAGCAAATTATATGTGACAAGAGCAATTATATCTTTCAAAATCATACTTTTAAAAATTGAGTTATATAAAGATAAAAAATACATATCTATAATTTTGAACCTATAGCATACCACGGGAGCATTACATGAAAAACAAATGAAAGTTTGTCAACGACATTGCAGAGGTATTATGCAATTGACTAATTATTTTATTCCTAGAATATTTGTTGTATACATAATTATTTATGTTTGTATATATATATATATATATATATATATATATATATATATATATATATATATATATATGTCCGATCTTATTCTTTTCTCCATGAACGTAATTCTACTAAAACCTAATTGGAAAAACAAGGTTCAGGTTTTTAGACTATTTTTGAGATCACGAATCATAAAAAAAGGGGAAGTTTGATAAGTCTTGATATGGCCATGATTGATGAAGAGATATTTTTTTCTCTTAAATAGTATTTTCGATTATTAGTAAAGTTTAGTTTTATTTTTAATTAATTTTATTTATGATACCATCATTATGATCTTTTTTTGGCTTTCCCTTCTTCCATTAATTCTATATGCATTAGTGTTTATGTGCTATATTAAAAGTTGAAGTTGTGGCTGTCACTCAAATTTTACTCTATTCTTTCTGTCATGCATCTATTAAATTATTACCCTTTATTTTCTTAAAGTATCATTCGACATTCTTCATGTTAAAACTATGTTAGCTATTGTTAGTCATACCAATTATTGGGATACCATTTAATAATATACTTAGCTACAATATTCAATTAATTATTAAAAAATATAAAATTTATATATCTTAATAACAAATCTATATATTAGAGTATAATGACAAATACTTTCTCCGTTTTTTTTTCTATAGCAACAATGGTTTTGGACATCATTTTTTAGGAAATTAAAAAAATGGGTAGTTTAGCATAGAGGTACCCTTTTAATTAACTAAAGGAGGGAATAAATAATTCCTTAATAAAGTAAATGCAACTTTATGAGACAATTGAGTAATTAATGATGCTAAATAAAAATAAAGACAATATTGTCAACTATAGTTGCTTTTTTTTTATACCAAAAGTGGAGTAGTCTCAATAGATGAAACTACCCAAAGTGGTAATTGTTGCAATAAAATTAGAATGGAGGACATATTTAAATACAGTAGTGTTGAAAAATCTCTTTCCACAACAACACAAAGTCAACAATGCTAACCAAAAATTTGCAAAAAAATAAAATAAAAAACAACCTGTGCAACGCACGGGCTTCAAAACTAGTGTAATATCTATACTGATATATTAAAAGGCGTTCCTAGGCATGGAACGATGCCACGTGGCGCCTTCGCTTGGAGTATTTGCTATGTAATCCACATACACTAAAAAAATAGAAAATGCATTATTTAAGATTCGATCCTGAGATCACAAGCATATATATACTAATGTTTTAACCACAAAATCAAGTGATACTTGATGTTATTATTTCAAAGTAAAATATTAATAAATGAAAGATATAATTACTCGGGGCGTAGCCCGGGCCTAAAAACTAGTTACTTATCAAAATAGTAATGAAAAGAGCGCTCCCACACTTTTGCTTAATGATATTGTTAATTACATATGAGAAAATATTATAGAACATTGATAATTTTATGATGAATAAATTTCACATGATAATATCTTGATACTTGTACAAGGGAGAATTGGAAGGAATGCCTTTAATTATCCCATGAAATTTCTATCCAATTTATACTGAATTGAATAATGACGTTTGTTAATGCTTGGTTGTTTTTCTTATATATAGTTACTAATTTTTTCTTATATTATTAACACTAGTATTGATTTATGATGTATGTTATTAATCCTTAGTTATTTTCCTTATATGAAGTTATTATAATTAATATTTACTAACCAAAACTGATTTTTACAAATTAAAATTAAAACAAATGATAAACTGATTATACTAATAAACTAATAAGTTTATGGCATAAATAATCTATACTTACTAATATATTAAAATGTGCCACGTGTCACCATCCCTCATTTCAATAACATTATATCCACGTCTTTCTCATATAGTAAAAAAAAAGAAGCATTGTTAATGTGAAGATTCGAACCCACAACCTCAAGTATGAAAGAAAGAGATCCAACCATCACTCCACCATACTATTAATGCTTATTTAATCAAAATTAATGATGATATATGAATGGAAAACTTTTGAAATCCATTTAATGAATGAGATGACTTTTTTTTAAATGAGTATGAGATGACTTATTTAATTACTACTAAATTGTAGCAGTGAAATCCCGGGGCATTGCCCAGGCCTAAATACTATTTATTCGTTTAATAGGTGTTAGGGTTAGGATATGGATCAAGGTGTAAAAGGGGTTTGGTTTTCGTTTGGTCGTATATTTTATCAAGCTGGATGAAAGGGAAAATGAGTCATTGATGGGTTCTCTAAGTGTCGGCCTAAAGAGAGGCGTGAAGGTTGAGTTCATGACCTATGCCTATGTTTGGTCCTCTCTTCTTTGTTGTAGATACTCTTACGCCATGCTTATACAAGGTACGTTCATTACAAGTTTAAATGCTTATAAAAGGACCACCCAACATACATTGGCTTAACATCACCAACTGACTTAAGTGTCGGAATGGGTTTCCTAGCAAAACCCCCGAGGCTAGTTTATGCCTAAACTAATGCAAAAAGGTCATAAATTGAAACTCGTCTCAGTCAAGATGCTTTGTTAATTTTATAATGAAGAATGGTGTTGGAGTGCTCCTCCTGGTTCCTTATTCTTTTTCTTAGCCTCTTTAGGTCATGTTATTTTGCTCATCAATGGCTTTGTAGGATTTTCCATTAATATAGAGTGTACTTATGTATAAAATTCACCATTAATATAGAATGTATTTATGTTTAAGATGCATACACTATCAAGCAAAGATGACTATTATTGTTGCCTGACATTGAATATCAACAAAATGAGATTTGCAAAATAACATTCCTATTATTTGAACTTCAACCCAAGTACATCTCATTCCCCTCTTGGCTATTGCAATATTAATGTCTCTACTTAGCACTAGCATAACCAAATTTAGCATTCCATGAAAAAGAGAAACTAGCAATAATCTCTCCTAATTGACTTCATTTCAGGGAGTTCAGAAAATAAAAACCAGCGTCAACAAATGCATGGTATCTCTGCTAAAGCATCCCCCTCCCATGATCCATCTTCACAAAATAAGAGAAGGAATTAGAGGAAAAAAAGCACATCCATGATCAATTATCTTCATGTACATTAAGCAGGGCTCTTGTTGTCTTTATTCGAACGAAAGATGCTTGGACGATAACCCTTCTCCAACATTTTCTCAATGTCTTCAATAGGCATTCCTTTAGTCTCCGGCACCAAAAAGAATATGAGAGCGAGACCAACTATGGAGAAACCAGCATATAGGAGGAAAGTCCCCGCTGTTCCTAAGGCATCCGTTAGAGTCAAGAACGTCTCACTAACTATTAGGTTCGCGGACCATAATGTCACTGCCCCTATGCCACTGCAAATTCCTCGATACCTTAAAGGGTATATCTCCGAGTTTAGGATCCATGGCACCGTCCCCATTCCTGGTGAGTATGTAATGATGTATAACCCAAGAAAAACCACTGCCAAGAAACCAAACTTGCTAGGACACCCTTGAGTGAAATATGTCCTATGCTCACCTTTGCAAGATTTTTTCGTAAAATCAGTTTGTGCCAAGCATGCTCCAGGATGGAACTGTCAAATTACATGTAAAACCGCGAAAAAGAAATTCAAATCAGTCACACATTGAAATAGTTATTGTAACATGAATATGATATTTATACACTTACGTATTTAATAATTACTACATACCTCGTTAGCACTATTGGCGCAGAAAGCGCAAGCCTTGGAGGCCTTAAGGCAAGTCGTACAACTCCAAGAAATTGGGGAGGAAGCTGAAGCATATACAGGGCAAGTGCTATTGGCACCAAAATGGATTGATTCAAGGTGGCTAATCCTAGGAGCAGCCTTAGCAGACTCGTAAAAGATGCCAGCCAACACTAGTAAGCAACTAATAATGGCAACCATCGAGATAAGCATGAGTCTCCGCCTTCCATACCTATCGACAAACATCATGCTGACAATAGATCCCACCGCATTGAGCCCAGAGGTGATCAACGACAAAGCTAAAGCAGTGCTGTTAGACGCGAATCCTGCTAGCTGCACGATTGTGGGGCTATAGTACATTATGGTGTTGATCCCCACAAATTGTTGGGTCACTAAAACCGTGATTCCTGCAATGAGTCCTCTTCTCACCACTATATTCTCCCACGCCTTCTTCGCCCTAAATAATGCATTGCCCTCACCAACTGCCTTCCTCTCTGCTATCTCGTGCTCAATCGAGGTCTTCAGTGTCTCCATCTCTTCTTGTACTTGCTCCGGTGAGTAGATTCTTCCTAGAATTTCCTCTGCTTCTGATATCTTGTTCTGTCCATCAACAGAGATTTTAGATTCAATATTTGAAAATTTTATGGATCAGAACACAAAAGCATATATTCAACATGATGTAGTTATCCGAAATTATAAAAAATCACCTTATACAAAGTTAACTTTTACGAAATTTAGAGTAATTTACTAAGGGTGTGTTCTCTTCACCTGAAAAAACCTGAACTGAACTAATTAGACCTGATTGACCCTTATTGGAACTTATTTTGAGTGTTGTGTTAGACTTGCTCAAACCTGATTACGCCTACTTATTGGACCTGAAACTTATTTTATAAGTTGAAGAGAACACACCCTAAGTCTGTTGTATACCCTACACAATGTACACAAGACAATGAAATGAAAACAATAAGTTCAATGAAAAAAAAAATACTTACATTTCTGTAAAGCCATCTAGGAGACTCAGGGAGAGTGAGCATCAGAATGAGTTGGATAACCGCCGGAACACCAGCTACTCCAAGCATCCATCTCCATGTTCCTTTGACCTTTTTAATCCCAAGACAAACAAAAAATTGTTACTACTTTAAGCACAAACTATACATATATTTCATATGAATTTGCAGTAGATAAACAATTTCTAACCACATAACATAATAACATACTTTAGTGAAGCCAATGTTGACAAGGCAAGATAAAAACTGTCCACCAGTAATAAGCAAGCCATTGGTTGCACCAAGTGCACCACGGATACTAGCAGGGGATGTTTCCGATATGTACAAGGGAGAGGTCATCGACGCCATTCCAACCCCTAATCCGACCACTACCCTGCCTACAATGATCATCCATGGAGCTGGAGAAAAAGCCATGACTAAAGATCCAATAAGGAACAGAACATCAGCGAGCATCATCGTTGGTTTTCTTCCGAGTTTGTCATTCAAAACACCGCCAACTCCGGCTCCTATAATCGCACCTGCCACTGCCATCGCTACAATGGTTTCCTAGGGGATAAAAGATACAAAATTTTATCAGAGAACATATTTCGTGTAACTGTTGTTGTATATCCTACACGACGCAACAAACCATCATTCCAACTAACAATCCTTTATTTATAAAGCAATGTTGGTTTTTGAGGGTCAGACCGTTAATTAGTTAAAAACGAAAAGCAACTAGCATTACAAAAAATGCGTAAGAAGTAAAGTAGTTGTAAAAAAAAACACAAATACCCATAAAGAAAATATAGTTAACTTAATGTTATGACAAAAGATGAGTTCTATACCTGCAACCATGTTTTGTCTTCAACTTCTTTAAAATCTTCTTTAATGTAAATAAGAGCACCAGATATAACTCCTACAAACAACATAAACAAGATACAAAATTGAGTTTTAACTATAACATTTAATTAAACATATTGAATATAAAGTACAATTCTGCTGAAATTAGTTGGAAAAATGTAATACCTGTGTCATAACCAAAGAGAAGTCCTCCAATACCAGCAGAAAAAGCAAGCCTCATAATGTAAGGGGTTTTTCCAACTATTTTGAAGCATTCTGTAAATTCTGTTTTATCTACCTTAACTACGCCACCTTCTACCATTTTTTTGCTTGATTTCTTCCAAAGATTGGGTTAAAAATATAATAATGAAACTTTCAACCTGAATCTCTCAGAAGAAAAGTAGCGCAATATCTTTTCTGTTTCTTGGGTAACTTTGCATCCTACAAAAGTGAGCAAAGTATGCATATATAGATTAGCTAGTTTCACATTGTAGAGATAATAATAAGATTTGGATTACTAAACATATTTTGTTAAGGATATCTTTTCCTAGTTCAAGTTATATTAGGATACTTTGTATAATATATATGATTGATTATGAATAATACTCAAAAGCTTTTAGCCTCATTGTTAATCTTGACATGGTATCACAAACAACCTAAACTCCAAAAACCAGATTTTTTTTAATAATTAAGGAAAACTATAGAATTTTAAAAGAAAATTAATTAAATACTCTAACTAAATAAAGATTAGTTCCAATTTCCATATATGATGTGATCACAAAATATTTTCCGAGAATTAGGGTCTGTTTGATTCAACTTATTTTATCTTATCTTCTTTTATCTTATTTTATATGATCTTATCTTATCTTATCTTATACTACCTCCGTTTCTTTTTAGGCTATGTTCTTTCCGTCCAGTGCCCGATCCGATCCGAACTTTTCTGATCTGGTATGATCTGATTTGAACTTTTCTGTTTTGGTCTGATCTGAATTTTTCTGTTCGATTATTCTTATTATTATTAACGTCCAAGAAATTATTATTATTATTATTATTATTATTTTTTGGAAAATTAACAATACCAATTTTAACAATGGTCGATTTATTAAAATGCTCAACTTTTGATTATCTCACAACCTGTTCCAACTTTAGGAGTTAACTTACGTCGTGTTATGTCGACCCATTTACTTAAAATGTACACAAACTTTGTCCAAAATCCATTTATTTCGTGTTGAGTTCTGGTCGTATTGTCGTGTCATGTCATTTCTTAGATAATAATAACAATAACAATAATAATAATAATAATAATGATAAAAATAATAATAATAATATTTAGAAAAAGAATCAAGGATAAGGCTCGAATTTTTCGAGATATGATATGATCCGAACTTTTCGATATAATATGATATGATTTTATCTAATCGATATGATCCGATTTTTTGATCCGATCTCGAACTTTTCTTATCCGATTTGATATGATCGATCAAATCTGAAATAAGCACTTGGAGTGCTTAAATAAGTTGAAAAGAACATAACCTTATTCTACACACTTTCCTTTTTTGGTATGTTTCTTTTTAATCTACACTACGCTTGCTTTTTCTATTTATGGTAACATGTCACATCTACTTTCTCCTCTTTTTCCACCAAAATCCACTTTTTAGTTTATCTCTCTCACTTTTCGGTTCCTCTATCCACCTTTTTAGTTTATCTCTCATACTTTTGCACTTTCTCCTTGGTTCTCCCCAAAGTGAAGTGTGTAGATTACTCCCTCCTTCCCACAATACTCTTGACACTTATCAAGACACGTAGTTTTAGATGATAAGTTGTTGTTTGATTATCTATTGTTATTTTATTGAAAAGTAGATGTGATAGGAGTTAATAGTTAGTAAATTAAAAGTAGTATTATTTTATTTTAAGGAGAGAGAATGTGGGTCATGGTTAGAGTTGGTAGGTAATAGAAGTAGTATTATTTTATTTGGAGGAGAGAGAGTGTGGGCCAATGATTAAAAGGTAGAAGGATTAAAATAATAGTGGGTCATATCCAAAAATAAAAGTGTAAAGAGTATTATGGGACGAGATGAAAATGGAAAGTGTAAAGAGTATTACGGGACGAGGGAGTAATTTGAAACGGAGGTAGTATTAATTATCTTATAAGATAGTTTATTGTGTGTATCTAACATCTTATTTTATCTTATCTTATCTTATCTAATCTTTTTCGAAATAAGTTAAAATAAGTTGAACGAAATGTAGCCTTAATGAGAGGTTATCATATAAGCGATTGACCAATTAAGTATAACTTATAAGCATGACACTTAGGGTCCGTTTGATTCAACTTCTTTTATCTTATCTTATCTTATCTTATCTCGAACTTATCTTATCTCGATCTTATCTTATCCGATCCGATCTTATCTCGATCTTATCCTATCTTATCTTATCTTATCTCGATCCTATCTTATCTTATCTTATCTTATCTTATCTTATCTTATCTTATTTTATCTTTTCTGAAATAAGTGGAGATAAGTTGAACAATTATCTTATCTTATATTATCTTATCTTATCTTATCTTATCTGAACTGATCTTATCTTATTTTTCTTTTCTTTTCTTTTCTTTCTTATATGAAATAAGTTAAAATAAGTTGAACAAAACCTTAACACAGTGACTGATGTTTCATACAATCACTCTTTGTTACATTAATTCACCATAATAAAATTACCCTTTATAACATAGTAACATTTTTTCTCATATAATCATCATTTAGAACTTATAGTAGCTCAATTTTTATATCTACTATTTTACACAACTATCATTTTTCCATACATCACACCATTATATCCACACAAAATTTAGTGTGGTCTAGGTTCGTATAAATTTTTTGTATAAGTAAAGTGAAATTGGAGATCTCTTTTGTAAGAGAGGAGACTCGAAATGCCGCCATCACCTACTGTTCGAATAGTAGAAGTTTATGGAAAATGAAAAATAGTGAGATTGTTGATTGACATAAAAGTCATGATCATGATTCATGACATTTCTACGTCTTACAAAATTAAAATAATAACTTATCACCGAGTTAAACTCAACCAAAAACTTTCCAGGAAACAAAAATTACCTATTAGCATTGGAACTTTTATAAACTAAAAGAAAATAATTTTTAAAAGTGCTTAATTAAAGTCACGAAAGGAATATATTTTTCCCGTGGGGCGAGGTCATAAAGGTCAATGTTGGAGACTGGTTACTGATGACTCTAATCACTCTCTGTTGCTGAAGCCTGAAAAATTACCATAGATAACGACTTGGAAGTCGTCATCACACAAAAAAGAAGTGGCATAACTAAGAGCCTTGACCTAAAAGATGACTATAACTAAATAAACATGTTATATGATTTGTTTTTAAAAGTATTTTCAAAATATCACTTTTTATAATTGTCTATTTCTTTTTTTAAGTTTACCCATTTACTATTCAAGAGCTCAAACTTATCAAATTTTGACCTTTTTCTCCAAATTTGTATAAAAGAAGGAAAAAATTGTTAGTCAGATACGTTTCAATGTATATTATTATGATATCATATATTCATAAATTTTAATTATATACTATTTAAAAAAATATTACTGGTCAAATATATGCATTAGAGAATAGAGATTGTGTAAAATACAATGACTAAAGGTAAAAAAACAAAAAAAAAACTTTTATAAATATTAATGATCAAATTTTTTTCAAAAAACATGAAGATAAAAAGGATTGCAATGTTCAAAAATTTGAAGCAAGTGTTACTTGGTTGTTCATTTTTTTATGTTTTCTAAAATGGTTGATGGATTTTTATGGTGATTTGGTTGTGGTCCTTGTTGATAAGTAAAGCATACGAGTACTAGAATACAAATGTCAAAAAGTTGTTTGTTGATTTCAAGAGTATGATTTTGATTTGTAGAGGTATTTCTAAATCCTTTTAGTTAAAGAATATTTTTAAAACTACTTCACTTTTTTTATATGATGTAATTTTCAACGTCACTTAAAAGAAGGATGCCCTAACTTTTATTATATATATATATATATATATATATATATATATATATATATATATATATATATATATATATATATATATATATATTTATTTATTTTTAAATTGATGTAATTTTCTAATAGGAGCAGAATTTTCCCAAATTCAAAACATGAAATTAAATTAGGTATGTAAATTTATGCCGTTTTTATTTTGCCCCCCCAAAAAAAGAAAAAGGAACGTTCTCTCCAAAAATAGAAACATAATCATTATTAACGAGATAAAAAATAAAAGGTGGATCATGGGGAAATGCTTATTATAGAAAGGATCATTTATAAATGAGACGTTATAAAAAATTGATTTAATTGAGAATATTCCCTCTACCTTTCAAACAAAAAAATTGATAAAAATAAGTAACTTCTCTGTTATTGCAAAAAACTAATTTTTGCTCATTTGGAATTCTCCTTTTTAGTACATTTTGATCATTTCAAATGAGCAATGAGCAAAAAAAAAAAAAAAGTCTTAAGTGTACAAGCTCACAGTACACAGTGGTGTATTATAAAATTTGCAAAAATTAATCAAATAATCTTTCCTTAAGAGATTAAATTAATTTCTTTCAAAAGATACTAAATTAATTTCTTTCAAAAGAGATTAAATTAACTTCTTTCAAAAGAGAAACAAAAGCCAATTTAATTAATACTATACTCCCTCCGTCCTATAAAATTTTTCGAGTTTGTATATTTTTTACACAGCAATTACTTATTTACACATTGAATCATTAGTTTATTCGCGTCAAAAACAACATTTCTTGTGGTTTAGGTTATCGATGAATCAATATGCATGGGAAAAAACAAGTACATATTTAAGGAATTTATATATCATATTGAAGTAGAAGAGAAAGATTTGATGAACATCAACTCACCAATAGATAGACCGCCAGCCTTGGAGGCAAAAGTACCAACTACCAAACAGAAAAAATAACTTCAATGAAATTATCTTCTTCCTTCTTCTCCTTCCTTGTGTTTTCTTCTTCTCGTCTCTGCTTTGCTTTTCTTTATATTTTTTCTCCCCAAAATTTGTGTTTATTGGTTGGGAGATGTTAATATTTTATTTTTCTTTTTCTAAGTGAAAGTTTGAAAGGAGCTTAATGCATATAAAAATGAAAAAGAGAGAGATGAATTAAAAAACAAAGGCGGGGGAGTGAGTAAAATATATATAGGCAATAGTGAAGTGTAAAAATGTTTATTTTCGGGAAAAACTTGTGGACATAATTTAATTTTATCTCATTGGTTTCCTTTTTTGTACTCACTAAGACACTAACTAACTGTTACTGTGTTGGCTAATAACCCTAAAATTATGGGCACGTAAATTCAGCTAAATTAGACACACGGAACAATTTTGTCAATTTTTACTGGTAGCTGAATTTGGCAGAAATTTTTATTTAACTTTTTAAACATATTTCTCTCATCTAAACTTTAAATTTACTATTTTTTGATTTTTATTAAGAGGATATTTCGTATTTTTAGTAACTTTTTGATATGCAATCTCTCCACCAAATGGTTTTTTATGTTAATAAATTAAAATAAGGGGGTTATAATTTAAATTTTATATTAGAAGAAAATGTTGTATTCTCCAATAAATAATAAAAACGGATATAGTGCATAATGATTTATCCGTTATTCCTAAAATCATGTCAACCTTCAGCTAGAATTTTTACCTGTGTAATTATTTTATCGGTTTGTCTAACCTATGCACCTAGTGCATATGTTTAGCTATTTGTTTTTAGCATTATTTAACAAAATTGATAAATATGACATGGTTAACTAATAATATTATTCTCATAATTGATATCTAATCTCTATTATGTGAATAATATCTTTAATTAGCCATACCATATTTATCAATTTTGTTGAATAAAGCTAAGGGTTCGTTTGATTCAACTTATTTTGTATTATCTTATCTGATCTTATCTTTTCTTATCTTATCTTATCTAATCTTATTTTATAAGATAGTTTATTGTGTGTGTCTAACCTCTTATTTTATCTTATTTTTTCTGAAATAAGTTGAACAGAACAGAGCATAAAAACAAATAGCTAAACCTATGTTCTAGGTACATATATAGGTTAGGAAAGAAAATCACTTTCTTAAGTAAATGCATCTTTTGACGCGATTTTATCACCAAAAAAAACAAATATCACCAGGAAAAAAAAATCTTTTGACACGATTTCTTTCCGAGTCTGAATTACGTAATATCATAATATTTCTACCTTAGAGTATGTTTTAAACTCCTCCAAAAAAAAGCACCTATTTCAAAAAAATTCTGTTTCATTTTCTGGGAAAATTTGTTGGCCTTGGCATTTCAAGATACTCAACCCATAATATTTTGGCACCTTATTCTCCCCTTGTCGGTTAGTTGGTTACTAGGCACAAATTTAATATAGGTTTATGACTCATGAGATGCACATGATCTTTCATCCCCCCTTTTGTAGTTTCATTTTTCTAAAAACAAAAAAAAAAAAAAGTTGCGAAATTGTTAAGTGTGGGTTTCTGATTTGGTCACGCACAATTATCCTGAATTCCTGAAGTATATATAGTATGAGATTTTTTTATTAGCCTATTTTGGTAAAGTCTTAAGGAATGAGTTCAAAATTCTCTATATTACTATTGTTTGCAACTGATCCTTACAAAATAAATCTTTGGAGGTTAATAAGTTTCTAATTATTTGGCCTATCTATTCTTTCTCTTATAGCTTGCGTCAATGAATCAATGATCTTACTCCTTAAGTGACTACAAGAAATTTCTTCCTAGGCAAAAATACAACATCAAAATAAATTGAATGAGTTGCAATGCACAAGAATACAAGTTTGGATCTTCTATATTTCCTTATTAAAGAAATTGATGGTCTACTTTTTAGGTCCCAAGGATGTCTTGGCCTAGTGGTTAAGATTGAGGTGCTGTGAACGATAGGTCACAGGTTCAAATCCCCCCTTCCCTTCTTTGTACTGCCTTCGTGGCTTATATGGATAAGAAAAAAACAATGGTCTACTTTTTAGGTCAACGGTGTTCACGTAAGTTTTTTGTTTGAGAGGATTAGGGAAGGGGTGATTTCATTCATACTAGAACTTTTGATACTTACAATCATCCCATGGACTCACTAGAAGAACAATACATGAATTAAAAACCTAGATATATTAGCATCACTTCTGATCATCTCCGATCTCCTATATGATCTCTTTGCATCTTTCTCATCAGGGCTCCATTGGTGTAACGTCTTTCGGTTGATAATATACATGCATGGCTCTCGAGATCGACATTCCTAGACCAACGCTCCACTATTTCCACAAATCTGCAAGTGAGAGCTTCCAAATTTATATCCCTACATCGATCTATATATAACAAGCACACAAAAACACCTAACAAAGAAACCCACCATGATAAACATGAGGATTGAGGGAGCAAGACCCAACAAGGGGGAGTAAACTAACTCGTAAAGGGGAGAAAAGCCATCACAAAAGATGGAGAATGTGTTCATGCAAGTGATAAACTAAACTCGATGATTTATGGTGCATTTGTTTGAGTTATTCACGAAAGGAATGAGGCTGCAAATCATAAGCAAATATAGTGGTGCATTTGGAGAACCCTTAAGTTTTGATAGTTGATTTTTTGCTCAATATTTTATAGATTCAATAATTTAAGAAGGAAAGAAAAAAAAAGATTGTAGAGAGAGAACATAAGCTTAAACACTTCTTCATCCCATATTGATCAATACAGTTTGATCGCCACAAAGTTTTATTTGGCATCTTTATCTTATTGTCCTAGTTGGTACTTGGTAATGAGGTACTTATTTTTGTAGTTAGTGGATTATGGGACCTCAACTTTTTAAAGTAAGATGTGAGTGATATTTCTTTAGATTATTCTCGAAAGTGGTGATCAACCCCCTCTAAGTTTGCTCAAAAGTGAGATAAGGCCCCTTAAGTTTTACCAAAACCCCTTTAGAAAAACCCTAATCTTCCTTTTTCTCTCTCACTGCCCCTTCTTCTCCTTTTTTCCCCTCTACCTCTGTGAGGGGCTGTCATGGACGTTCTCATCCATATGATGAGCCCCTTTTCCCCTATTGTTTTCAATTTTTGTTTATTTTCTTGTTTTGGTGAACAAATTAATCTCTCTTCATGAGAGTTTCTCGAACCCTGTTATGGAGATTTTTGTCTCTGTTGTGGAGGTCTCTTTCTCCCTTATATATGGGAGTTGTGAGTCTTGTTTATTTGTTTGTAGGTATGATAAATTGTTCACATTGGTTGAAGTTCAAGACTATCAACATGAAGGTATTAGAAACTCGGATGCGGTCAATATTGTTGAATATTCTTCTTCAAACTATGTCAAAATGATAGACGGTTCCATTAATAGCTGCAAGATTCAGCAAATACAATGGGCCTGCGCTACTTCGGTCGATCTGGTTCATTATAGTTTCATCGAATATGAGTTTGATTTAATCTTATTTGATTGTATTTTGTTATACCTTAATACCTATTGTAGATGTTGTTTAGCTTTCAATTGATAAAATTATCTTTAAAAAAAGACCATTCAAGTTCACTTGTGATTAACCCCCATAACTTTTCACCCAAATATGAGATTACAACTTTTTAGAATACATAGCCATTTTCTCTTTAGTAAGTATTTTTTGAAAACTAAGATATCATATTATTATACATATTTTTATACAACTTATTCTTCATGGTCTTTCCATAAGACCCCAACTCTCATTTTTTTTGTGAAGCTCCATCTCCTCTTTCTCTTTCCATGTCTTCTCAAGCTTTTCTTTGACAGTCTCTCTCCTCTTCTCTTTCCTTGTATGCCTCACTTGGAAAATCAGATCTACTCAAGCTATAATTCTGAATACACCAAATCATCCAAACGCTTCACAAGCAGGTAAAATTCAAATTTTAATTTTGATGGGGTGGCTGGATATTTTGAAATTGCTTGTGAACTACTCCCCCCGTCCCATAATATAGTGTTTGATTCTATTTTTTCACGGGAATTTAGGTAAATAGAATCTAAGAGGAAAGTAAAAACTTTTTATTTATTTAAATAAATGTTGTATGGAAAAAGGTCATTTTAGGAGAGAGAATGGAGAATAATTGGTGAAAGAACATTAAATGTAACCCTTGGGTTGAATAAACAAAGCAATATACTAATTTCAAGAAGCAAATAAATGATGATGACACGGTTTTTCTAGGCAAAGCACGAAAAAATATGGAATTAAATATAGAACCAAGCACTATATTTTGGGACACCCAAAATGAAAGTGAAAAACTATATTATGGGATGGAGGGAGTACTAATAAGTCAATTGTTGTATACGTCAATAATTAGAAGAAAGAAAAAGAAATTGTGCTGCACTTAAAGATGATAAAGTTTTATTGGAATTATATAAAGTTGGTTAATGGCATTTTTTTTTTTTTTGATAAGTTTGGTAATTGTATTAATAATTAAGAGGGTTACAGATCATCACAATTGTTTAAAGCATACAAAGCCAATTGAAAACGAAAACTACTTGAAGGGCTGCAGCCACCAGGACTCATTACATCCAAGCCAGAAATTCATCCATTCTACGAAGACCTTGTTTAGCCAATGCATCTGCAACATGATTTGAATTTCTCACATGATGCTGAATGGTGAAGGAATTGTTATTATGCAGTGCGTTCCTGATGTAATTCAACTGAAAGTTCAAGTTCCATGGGCCACTTTGTGGAGTGTTGCACCATGAGACTGCATTGAATGAGTCGGACTCAATGATGAAATTTTGACATGGGATACGATTTGCGCTGCTGATCGTTATTTGAATAGCTCGAAGAATGGCGTGTACCTCTGCATTATTTATTTCCATGGGAGGGATGGGAGCTGAGAAAACGCAGACAAAATCACCATTATCCTTTCTTAAAACCCCACCAATGGCGGAGTTATTTGTTAGAGGATTTACCGAGGCATCCACGTTCCATTTATAGAAACTTTTTGGAGGAGGTGACCATGTTGATAAGGAGCTTTTGCTGATTTTATAGGGAGAAGATTTGAGACGACAATTTCGGAGACAGAATGGATTACGAACAATATCTTCACTCGAGTATGGGAAGGGGTCAGGCCAACCCTTAATCCACCACCCAAGTCTTATGAGAATCAGATCACATGTT
Source organism: Beta lomatogona (assembly GCA_947646795.1). Taxonomy (NCBI): domain Eukaryota; kingdom Viridiplantae; phylum Streptophyta; class Magnoliopsida; order Caryophyllales; family Amaranthaceae; genus Beta; species Beta lomatogona. The sequence goes on along the minus strand of CANSNZ010001103.1, from coordinate 874,382 downwards.
GTATCAAAGGAGCATTGAATATCTTTGAAAATCCTCTCGTTTCTCTCTTTCCAGAGAGACCATATGATAATGAAGAACGCTGCTAGCCACACCTTTTTGAAAAAAGGATCAATACCAGATAATAGCCATTGCTTGTAAGCATCAAATAAGGATGAGGGAAAGGCCCAAGAAACCTCCCAAAGGTTTAACCACCAGTGCCATATGCGCCTTGAGAAATTGCAGTGAAGAAACAAATGATTCACTGTTTATGAGGTTGAGTTACATAGAGGGCAGATGTCTTGTGATTGAGGGATGATGAGTAGCCTGGCCAGTTTTTCTCTAGTGTTTAATTTGCCAAGACAAGCTAACCATACAAAGATTTCAATTCTTGGTGGAACTAATCCCCGCCAAACGTTGATAATTGAATCATGATGAATTGTCTGCTCGTTTTTTGCTAATTCAGTTGCAAAAGATTTGACTGAAAAATTACCTGATTTACATGGGGACCAGCTCAACTCATCATCTTCTTCCATAGAAACGCATACATTAGTTAAAAGGGATTGCAGGGAGTTTCTTTCATCAATATCCCTGGAGCGAAGAGCCCTAGCCCAAGAGAAGCTCCAGGCCCATGTTATTCCGTCCCAAAAGCCTAGAGAATGCACAGTTGCGTGCTGATCACAGGCTATGGTAAATAGCCTTGGGAAAAGTGTCTTTAGCGAGGAAGAGCCCAACCACAAGTCCAGTCAAAATAAGGTTTTTTTTCTATTCCCAATTTTCATTCTAGGCCCATGAAGCGCTAGTGTCCTTGACTTTGGATTTTTGAGGACCTTTTCGCATAAAGCTTTCCAAGGTCCACCTTGTTTTGGGGCCTCCAAATCAGCGATAGTCATGGGCCATGAGTATTTGTATTTGTATTTGTATTTGTGATGGATCACCATCCTCCATAAAGAATCCGATTCAGCAAAAAAGCGCCAGATCCATTTGTATAATAGAGCTATATTCCTGTGAGCAAGGTTGCATATTGATAAGCCACCTAGGAAGCGTGGCAATTGGATGGTTTCCCAACTTATCAGAGACATCGACTTTTTCTCGATGCTGCCACTCCAAAGAAACCGCCGTTGTATCTGAATTATTCGATCAATGATGCCTTGAGGAATCGGGAACAATGACATGTAATAGAGGGGCAAGTTTGATAGGGAGGATTTAATAAGAGCAAGCCGCCCCCCTATAGACAGGAGCTTTCCACGCCATGATGCCATTTTTTTCTCCATCCTTTGAATGATAGGATCCCATGTGTTGATTCAGGATATATTCCCACCTATTGGCAATCCGAGGTATGAGAAGGGAATGGAACCTGTTTTACAAAATAAATTGTTCGCTGCACAATCAAGCCATGAATTAGAGACATTAAGGCCCATTAAAGAGCTTTTGTGAAAATTCACCTTTAAACCTGATGCTAGATGGAACAGGATTAAAGCTTTTTTTATGTTTTGCAAGAAAACCAATTTTGGAGGGCAGAACATAACAATGTCATCAGCGTATTGTAAGTGAGAGACCTTCGGCCCTCCCTTACACACTTCTACACCCTCCCACAATTTTAAGGAGGTGGCTTTTTCAATGATCAGATGAAGAACTTCGACAATGATGTCGAATAAAAACGGGGAGAGAGGGTCTCCCTGGCGCAACCCCTTATGGAGTTTAATTGGGATTGTTGGAGATCCGTTTACCAGAATTGACGCTGAAGCTGATGAAACACATGAGTGGATCCAGTGTAACCATTTATGTGGAAAACCCATTTGAGAGAGAGCCCAACCGAGGAAGTTCCAGGATACACTGTCAAAAGCTTTATTGAAATCAAGTTTGAGGATGGAGATTGGTGTTTTTTTCCGTTTGCACGACTCTATAATTTCGGCTGCTACTAAAGCTCCGTCGAGAATTTGACGGCCTTTGACAAAAGCTGATTGGAAGGGGCTTATGAGTGAACCCATGGCTGATTGCATCCTTTTTGCCAAAAGTTTTGTGATTATTTTGTACCAACATCCTACCATACTAATAGGACGAAAGTCTTGGAAGCCTTCGGGGAAATTGACTTTTGGTATCAAGGCAATGAAAGCTGCATTACTACCTCGGGGAAGTTTGCCGGAGAGCCAAAAATCCTTGATTATGGCATACACGTCATTTTTTATAATGTCCCAGGCACATTTGATGAAACGAAAATTGAATCCGTCTGGCCCCGGTGCTTTATCGGATGCACAAGAGGAAACTGCTTCATCAATTTCCTTATTTGTGAACGGTTCTATGAGTGATGAGGCTTGGGCTTGAGATAATGATTTGAAGTTTAGGTTTTCGAATGTTGGTCTGATGTTGAAATTTTCTTTGAATATGTTACTGAAGTAGTCAATGGCAGCGTTTTTTATGGCCAGGGGAGAGGTCACTGTAACACCCTTATAAGTGATGGAATCAATGGAGTTTTTTTGCTTCCTGATTGAAGCCATAGTGTGGAAAAAACGCGTGTTTTTATCACCATCTTTGAGCCAAAGGACTCTAGATTTTTGAGCCCACATACATTCACGCTTTTTAAGCCAATCCCAAAGGTCCAAACGGGCTGTTTTTTGAGTGAGGAGTTCATGTGGTTCGAGGTTTCTTGAATTTGCAGCCACATCATATGAATGCAGCAACGTTTCCAGATTTGTGATTTTGGATTCAATGTGACCAAACACATTTACGTTCCAGTCTTTGAGGGATGATTTGAGGGTTTTTAGCTTTTCATTCATGGGAAGAGAGGAGGTGGATAGCCAAGTTTCGTGGATTTTTTTAAGGAAATTAGGGTGAGAGATCCAAGCATTGAGTAACCGAAAAGGTTTCGGGCCCCAATTCTGGTCAGAGGAGGTTGCAAATAGAGGGCAGTGATCAGAAATAGTTCGGTTAAGGAGGGAAGTTTTTAGGGAGGGAAAGATGGTTATCCATTCGGGGTTTATTAGGAGACGGTCTATCCTGCTCTTGGAATTACCTCGAAACCAGGAAAACTTCCCGTTTGAGGGGATGATGTCAATCAGGTGAAGCCTTTGTATGAAGTTGTTAAAGTCAGACATGCTCTTCTGTGAAGCAATTTGGCTACCCCTTTCTTCCGGATTTGAAACCTCATTGAAGTCCCCCATGATTAGACATGGGATGCTCATTAAATTCCAAAAGTCATCAATTTCGTTCCAAACATCACTTCTAAGGTCAGCATCACATGAGTTGTAGATGTTTATCAACATACATCTGAAGTTTGTAGAGCAAAAGGAGCCACAAATCGCAATCCAATTTCTCTCAATTTTTGAGGATTCAACAGAGAAGAAATTTTTATCCCATATTGACAATAAGCCGCCAGATTTTCCAACTGATGGGCTAAATAACCATGCGAGATGGTCGTTTTTCCAGCAGCTTCTGATGAGTTTATGATCTAAGCTTTCCAACTTAGTTTCTTGTATGAATATGAAGTTGGGAGATTTTGAGGATGAAAGTTTTCGAAGGGCACTTCTTTTAACACTACCCCCCATACCCCTTACATTCCAAGAGAGTATGATCATTAGGGGTTTTTGGTGATGAGAAAAGGAGGCAGAAGACACTCAAGAGTTAAGTGTCAGCCATTCAGCCTCCTGATTGGATAGTATTTCATCAATTCTGTCACGAAGATCATCTTGGGAGCCTTGGAATGTCATACCCAGTTTATTTGCAAAATCAATCACATCATCTGGGGAGATAGGAATAGGTTTTGAGGAGGTAGGAGGATGAATCTTGGATGTTGATAAGGGAGTGGAGAGTTTGGGAGAAGGTTTTTGTTTTTTTTCACGTTTCAAACGTTTCTTTTTGAGTTTCCTTTGCCTGGTTGGTTTCATGGGCAAATTTGATAGGAGTGGTTATTGTAGATTCGAACCCAGGGGGAAAGAGTGGGCCCAAATCTGATGATGATAGGGAGGATGAGTGGTTGGGCCTGGAGAGGGGTTGGAATTTGTTTGCAATTTGAGTTGGTGATGATAGGGCCTGTTTGGACGAGATTAGGGAAAATGGGCCTGAAACCAAAGCATTTCCTTTGACTGGTAGTTGGATATTGAGGTTGTATTTTGGGCTTGAAGTCCTGGTATTTATTTGGTCAAGGCGATGGGTTTCGGTAGTGGGGCTAGGTTTGGTTTGATTGACCAGATGAAAAGGTTTTCTTGGGAGTTTCTTTTTTGGGGAGGAGAAAAGGATTCCACATTTATCAAAAAGAGAATTAATGATTGTGTCAGCCTTTGGAATCAATTTGAACTTATCATTGGAACTTTTCGCCGCCTTTCTAGATGATGACGTGTGAGAAGGTGTTAGGTGATGCGATTTTTCTTGGGAAGGAGGATTGAAATGAAGTTTTCGTGAACAGGGAGTTTTCATGGAGGAGAGTTCTTCATCATCTGATCCGAACCCGTTTTTAATGGGTGTTTCAGAATTTTTGAGTGGGGAAGGCTGAATATGGCCAATTGGGTGGGGTTTAGACTCAGATTCGAAGATGAAAATGGGATATGATTTTGATTCAATTTTGAGCCACATTTTGCAATTTATCTTAAAAAGGCAATCTGATATAAGAGATATACATGCCCCATCAAAACTTGAGTAGTCTATGGAAACCACTCTTCCGAACACGCTACCAATTCTATGGAAGTTGTCGTAGTTCCATGCTGCAAAAGGAACCCCATGTACTTTAATTGACATTGCTCTCCATTGTTGGGCAACTGAGCTATTCACATTTCTTAATGCAATGAACCAACACTCCAGCCATTGACTTTCTATCATGGCGACCTTTTCTTCATATGATTCGAAGGTGATGAGGTGCATGAGACCCCCCTAATGGTTTTATAGTCAAAGAGTTTACTCCTTCAGCCAAAATGCTATCTAATATTTCGAGGAGGACGAAGATGATTGTGCGGTGCAATGACACTTCGATTGAAAAGTTCTTGGTTGTCAAGATTCGGGGATCCTTTTATGACCGGGGGGGGGGTCACCGTCAATCATTTCATCTTCCAAATTATCCCGAGCAGCTTCAGTTGCTTCCCCCAAAATTTTGGAGCTAATGATTCTTGCTGTGGATGGGTTTTTGTAGAAGAATTCTGGTTGAGGGTCGATTTCATGAACGTTGATGAGGGAGGGAGGTTTTATTGGAGAGGGGCTAGGGATGGTGAGTGATTTAGGAGCTGGGGGTTTTTGGAGAGGAGGAAGAGGTTGGAAATTTGGGGAGGAAACCTCTTTGTAGGATCTATGGTCCCTAAAAGAAGGTTTTGGGTTGGGTTTTTTTTGTTGGGTATGAATGTGAGATTTTGGTTTAGACTGTGAGGGTGGGGGGTGGGGGTGGGGGTGGGGGATGAAGTTCTTATCTTGTTTAGCGAGTTGAACTTTTAATCTTCTTCCTTCAAGTTTCAAACCATTCGGATCAAGGATAGGCGATTTTGCGGCTGATGAGCCGCGTATCTAATGAAGGCATATCCGAAGCTCGGTTGAGGGTTTGATAAGGGTGGTATAACAATGTTTGAAATTTCACCAAATTTACGAAATAGGTTTTCCGGATCCGAGGGTAAGGTATCTGTAGGAAGTTGTGATATGAAAATTGTTTTTGTGGCGAGATGGGTTTGATGTTTTAGAAGAAGCGGATTTTCTTTTCGAAACTTTGATCCAGTTTCCATGATTGTTTTCCTTGGGCAAGCTCTCTCTCCTGGCGCTCATCCTCACTTTAAATCAGTTGGTTAATGGCATTTGGTATGACATTTACTGGAGTAATGGAGTTTAACCTTTTGGTGAAGAATCTAAAGGTTGATTTAGGTTTAATTTTTTAATGCTAGAAAATGGATACTCTAAATTTCTTTGATGCTAATCATAAGCTATATTTCTATATTCCGTTTGAAATCAAAACATTATATCAACATTAGAAACCGATAGAATAAAATATTTTGTTGATATATTTTTGTAGAACATAATATAATTTCGCTGGGCTTCACGTGGACCTGACATCGTCGTCTAGGATATCCGGGATCTCAAGTATTAAGCTTTCTTAGGTCTAGAGATTTAATACATTGTATAAGGAACATAGTTTCGATTTTTGCAATTCTTGTCAAATCGTAAAACATCTTCATTTGTCGTTTCACAGTTCTAATAGTACTACTGTTTGTGCTTTTGATATAATTCATGTTGATTTATGGACCTCTCCTATTCATAGTTCTCAAGGTCATAAATATTATTTCGTCCTGTTGAATGATTTTACCCATTTTGTATGGACTATCCCTTTAAAATTCAAAGATGAAGTTTACCAGTCTTTCCTCAATTTACGCTAATATGTTCGTACACAATTTGAACGTCCTATTGAATCTTTCCAATGTGATCATGGGCGGGAATTTGATAACACACCGTTTAAATTAATTTTTGTAAAGCATGGTATTATTTTTCGATCCTCTTGTCCACACACCTCCTCTTAAAATGGTAAACCTGAACGGATGATTAAAACTTTGAATAATATGTCTCGAACTATGTTATGTCTGCCTCCGTTCCTCCACAATATCAGGCCGAATCTCTTGAAACGATCATTTTTCTTGTCAATCTCTTACCTATTAAGGCTCTCCAAAATTTCACTTTGGCCGAAGTCTTATTTCGCATCACCCCTTCCTATGACCATATTCGGGGTTTTTGGTGTCTTTGCTTTCCCAATTCAATGGCCACCACTCCACATAAATTAGCTCCTCGGTCTACTCCATGTGTTTTCCTTGGTTATCCATCAAATCATCGGGGTATAAATGTCTAGATCTTGCCACACATAAAATACTTATTTCCCGTCATGTTAAATTTGACAAAAATACCTTTCCAATTTCAAATTGGAAGTCCTTAGCACACCTGCATATTCTTTTCTAGATGATGCTGGTCCAAACCCCTATTTACTCCCCCTGTCTAGTACCATTTGGCACCAGCAGCAAGCCAAATCAACCCCCGGCCCAAGATTCCGATAAGTGCGTTTCGAACGCACTTTATGAGCTCCTTTTAGCTTGGTTTGATCCTCTTTCTTCCCTTTTCTTCCCTCTTTCTTCCTAATTTCCTTCTATATTTCTCTCACTTGATCATTGTTGATCATAGTGACATTTTGCTAGATTTTCGGTCAATTTTAACCAGATTTCTAGTACATTTGCTTTCATCGTGTTTTCCCGTGCTTTGATTGTAGGAATGACCTCTTCCTAGGTCAAGAGTTGGGAGATACGACATAAGGAAGGAGTTGGAGAAGCTGAATAGGGACAGATGTGCGCTCGCACCACTTTCTAGGCGCCCGCATAGACTAGTGCGCCCGCACCATCGTAAAATTTTGAAGCCCAAATGTCATAAGGCATGGTGCGCCTGCACCAGCCATGAAGTGCGCCCGCACCTCTCACAACGGTGCGCCCGCACCGTTTGACACTTGATACCAGTTTTCAGGCAGAAGGAATGGTGTGCCCGCACCATTCGAATCCGCAAAGAAAAAATTACGAGCCTAATTAAAACAATAGAGTTGTTTAGTTTTTCTACTTATGCTTTATTCGATAGTTTAGAGAGGATTATTAGGGTTCATACTAGATAGATAAACACCTTATTTTTTGTTTAAGATTATAGATTCTAGATCAAAGTTTGTGATTTCTACACATTGAAGGTACTTTTTATTCAATCAGTTTCAAAGTTTTCAGTTTTTATTATCTCGTTTCATTGTTATTCTTTGTTCTTCCTATCATTGGATCTCATATATTGTAGTTTCTTATTTGCTTATTTTTATTAAAATTATTATTCCCTTAATTATGTTTAGCCCTAGATTATTTATACATTTCATGTTTTTATGCTTAAAATCCATGATTAGTGAGTAGTCCCTTATTTAGGGTTAGGGTGAAATATGGATTAGGGTTATAATGTATTATTAATGTGATTGTGATGATCTAAAGATGATTATGCATTGATCTTGGTGTTTGAGGCCTTAGGATAGATATTGATCACAATTATGCTTTGGTAAATGTTCTTAATCGAATTTTGAACTCTTTTATCATCCCCATGAATCAACTTAATTTCTAGGCCAAGATATTGGGTAGAAATTAAGGGGATCCTTCATTAAGGGTTTTCCGTACTTATAGAATCTCTTAATCAATTGACTAAGGACCATTTGAGAGAGGATTTAGTTGATTGATTAAACGATTATTCTTGAGGACCATTCGAGAGAGGACTCAAGTGTTTTAGAGGAAACTAAACCTTGCATAATTGTTTCTTTTGTATCACAATTGCATTAATAATCGTTGTCCACTTTGATCCATGCTAGTAACCTTAACTCTAGTGTCTTCCTATCTTATATTTCAACTCATGTTATTTGCTAGTTCTTTGATAGTAGTTAGTCGTAGTTGTTACATATCATTTTAAACCCCCAAAACCCTTCAATTAAGTAATTTAGACTTGATAGACCTTGATTAATCCCATTTTCCTTGTGGATCGACCCTTGACTTGCCTTTACTACGTTATTAGTAATTGCTTGTTAGGTTTTATAAATATTGCTTGAAAGCAATTTTTGGTGCCTTAACGACACACTAAAAACCTCTTATCAAAATGGCGCTGTTGCCGGCGAAATTGTGCTATTGATTGAAGTTTATTTTAGTTTAGTTTTGCTTAGTTGAATTTTCTTTTATTTTCTTTTTTATTATGGTTGTTAATTGCTAATCCTCTACTTAGCTTTGTGGTGTTAAAATGAGAAGAAGAGCTCACGGTTCACCCACCTTTTCTCTAGATCTAGAAATTGACCGTACCTTGCGGAAGCTTCGGAAAAATTTGGAAGATTTGTCTTTGGGTTCGGAACCATCTTCACCAGTCTACAAGTGACGTTGAATCAGATATGTCTGAAGAAAATCCACAACTCTTTAGGGATTTCGGAATCCGAGTTCCTATGTTCTTCAAGGTGGTATTCGACTCCCCACCACTACTACAAATTTTAGCATTCATCCTCAGTTCACTCGGATGGTGAAAGTAGAACAATTTTGTGGAGGGTCGGATGAGGATCCTCTTGACCATCATGACAGTTTTCTTGAGATCTGTGCCATGATAACCACAAATGACGTCTCTCTAGACTACATCAAGATGCATATGTTCCGATCTTCTCTTACCGGAAAAGCGAATTCATGGCTCAAGAGCTTACCTGCTAATTCCCTCACTACATGGGAGGAAGTCACAATGGCCTTTCTGAAGAAATACTTTCCTGAGTGGAAGACGGCAGACATAAGGAGGAAGATCTCCTCATTTGAGCAAGAGAACGATGAGACACTTGCGGAAGCTTGGGAGCGGTTCAAGGAGATGATCCATTCATGCCCTCACCATGAGTTCACAAAAAATCTACTCATTCGATTCTTCTATGATGGCCTTGATCCTATATCACGTGCCAACCTTGAGCTGGAGCGGGAGGTCAACTTTCTAAGATCCCGCAAGATCAACTTGAATCCACAATTGAGGAAGTAATTAAGAGCTATTCATGGAGTGGAGGACGAAGAGGTGCTCAACCTAAGAATAGTAGTAAGTTTGAATTAGATCCCATGGATCAAATTCAAGCTAATATGGATCAACTTGACAAGAAACTCCCCAAGATCAACCTCGCATCATCTAGTCCCTCACAGAAAATTCTTTTTCTTGTGATATTTGTGGTGGTACTAACCATGATACTTCTTATTATGGAGGTACAAATTCCGAGCATGTGGCGGCAATAAACTCTAGAGGAGATGGTTATCAAGGAAACCAAGGATATAGAAGCAATCAACAAGGAGGTTGGAAACAACCTCAACAAAGCTACAATCAAGGTTTCGATCAACCTCAACAAGGATGGAATCCATCTCAATAAGGGTACAACCAAGCTCAACATCAAGGGTATGTGCAAGGGTATAACCAAAACTACAATAAAGGTGGTTCGTCCTCACAAGGTTCTAATGTCTACCAAGCTCCACATCAAAGAGCCAATGCCCAAAAACCTCCCTCTAACCTTCCGTTCGCCAAACAAAATCCTGAACCCACTCTATCTCCCGATCCAACCTCTCTCCAAATTCTCCAACAACTCCAAGCCACGAACCAAATTCTCCAAAACCATGAGCAAAGATTTCAAGAGCTACAAACCCATAACAAAATGCTTAAAACCCAAATTGCCCAAGTAGCCTAGAAAAACCCCTCTACTCCCATAAATCAACTTCCGGGCCAACCCATTCCTAACCCTAGCCTCAACCAAGCCAAAGCCATCCATTTGAGGTCGAGAACAAGTTATGAGGGTCCCAAGATGCCTAATGAGGAGGTAGAGAAGGAAGAAGAAGTTGAGGTTGTTGAGAAGGAAGTTGAAGTTGAGGAGGGTGAGAAAGGAGAGAATGTGGAAAGAGATGAGTCACAAGTCTAAGTTGTTGATGAAGCTCCATTGCCATCATCTCCACCAACTAAGACCTATGTGCCTCCAGTTCCCTATCCTCAACGGTTGGTGGAGAAAAAACTGAGTGACAAGTTCAGCAAATTCCTCAATGTGATGAAGAGCCTTCAAATCAACATTCCTTTCCTTGAGGCTATGTCTCAAATGCTGGCCTATGCTAATTTTTTAAAGGAGATTCTCTCCAACAAACGGAAGCTTGAAGATGAGCTTATCACTTTACCCTACCAAGTGAGTGCTCCTGTGCAACGAGCTATGCTCAAGAAGCAAAGGGACCCCGGGAGTTTCACCTTGCCGGTGAAGATAGGTAATCTAGAGCCTAAGGGTGCATTGGCCGACTTGGGAGCGAGTGTGAGTTTGATGCCACTGTCCATTGCTAAGCACCTTAACTTTCCTCTTCATCCCATGCGGAAAACTATTCAATTGGCGGACCGCATTGTGAGAGTCCCCCATGGTGAGTTGGAGGATGTGCCAATCCAAGTTGGACATGTTTTTGTGCCTTGTGATTTTGTGGTGATGGATATGGAGGAAGACCCGAAGAATCCTATTATTCTTGGAAGAGAAGCTCTAAAGACATTGGGTGCCGTGATCAATTGCAAAAATGATACAATCACGGTTGAGGTAGCCAATGAGCGAGTGGTGTTTGAGTTCTCTAAGACTTTGAAGATGCCTATGATAGAGAGAATTTGTCGGGTCAGTCTAGTGGAGAATGAGATAGAGGATGTTGCGAGTATGGTTCACACCAGGGATGAGTTGTATGCTTCTCTTACCGAAGCCCTGAGCTTGGACATGGAAGAGGTAAAGGAATTCTTCAGGCTTCTTGACACTACCATTGAGGAGACACAAGATGAAGCATTTGAGGTTCTAGCTACATCCATTGAGAAAGAGGAGTGTTCTAAGCCTCCTCCCAAGGTAGAGTTCAAACCCCTTCCCTCCTCTCTTAAGTATGTTTTTCTTGATGATGCATGAACTTATCCTGTTATTGTCAATTCGAGTCTTGATGACATCTCTATATCAAAATTGATTGAGATACTACAAAAATATAAAGATGTCATTAGGTACTCGATTGATGACCTTAAGGGGATAAGCCCTTCTCTTGCTATACATCGTATCCATCTCATTGATAGTAATGCCTCATCCATAGAGCATCAGAGAAGGCTCAATTCCAATCTCAAAGAGGTTGTGAAAAAAGAGATTATGAAATTGCGTGACGCAGGAATCATCTACGCTATCTCCGATAGCAAGTGGGTGAGCCCGATTCACGTGGTTTCTACAAAAAGGAGGCATGACTATTGTTGAGAATGAGAAAGGAGATACTATTTCCACTAGAACTGTTACCGGGTGGAGGGTTTGTATTGATTATAGGAAGTTAAACAAATCCACCCGCAAAGACCATTTCCCTCTCCCCTTCATTGACCAAATGTTGGAAAGGCTTGCTCGTCATTCACACTTTAAACAAATCCACCCGCAATCTTCTCTGACATGCTAAAGGATTCTATTGAGGTGTTCATGGATGATTTTAGTGTGTGTGGTTCGTCTTTTGACGCATGTATGGTTAATCTTGAGTGTGTACTGAAAAGGTGTCAAGAGACGAACCTCATCCTGAATTGGGAGAAGCGTCACTTTATGGTCGAGAAAGGCATTGTCCTTGGGCATAAAGTGTCAAAGAAGGGCATTAAAGTGGATCCGACAAAGGTTTCAGTTATTGAGAAGCTTCTGCCACCGAATTCGGTGACGAGAGTTCGTGCTTTCCTTGGTCATGCGGGTTTTTACCGGCGTTTCATCAAGGATTTTTCTCAAATAGCCAAACCATTGACGAATCTACTTCAAAAGGATGTATATTTTGAGTTTGATGAGTCTTGTATTAAGGCTTTTGAAACTTTGAAAAAGGCTCACACTTCTGCCCCCATTGTGTAAGCTCCGGATTGGAGCTTGCCTTTTGAACTAATGTGCGATACTAGTGATTTTGCAGTGGGCGTTGTTCTTGAGAATCGCAAGGAAGGAAGGCTACATGTGATAGCCTATGCAAGTAGGACATTGGATGATGCTCAACGGAATTATGTAACTACGGAGAAGGAGATGTTGGCCGTAGTCTTTGCATTTGACAAATTCCGGTCTTACTTGACCTGCAATAAGGCTATTGTATATACGGATCATTCTACAGTCCATTATTTGATGAGTAAGAAAGATGCAAAGCCTAGGCTCATTAGGTGGGTGCAACTTCTTCAGGAGTTCGATTTTGAGATGAAGGAGAAAAAGGGGACGAAAAATATGGTAGCTGATCACCTTTCTCGTCTCCCTCTTGATGAGAAGGTCTTGGATCCTGACGAGACCCCTATTGAAGAAGATTTGAGAGAAGAAGCATTATTCGCCATTCTGAACAATGAGATTCCATGGTTCGCGGACTATGCGAACTACTTAGCTTGTGGGATTGAACCTCATGGTTTCAATTCTCAACAAAGGAAGCGATTTTTCAAGGAAGCTTCGAGGTTCTATTGGGATGACCCTCTCTTATTTAAGAAGTGCGCCGACGGTGTTTTTAGAAGATGTGTGCCCAATCATGAGATCACATAGGTGTTGAACCATTGACATACCTTGGCATGTGGAGGGCATGGTGGAGCAAGCAAAACTGTTGCTAAAATGCTCCAATGTGGTATGTTTTGGCCTTCGTTGCAGAAAGATGCTCGTGAGTTTGTTTTGAGCTGTGATAGATGTCAAAGGAGTGGTGGCATCACGAAAAGACATGAGATGCCTCAACAAAAGATTCTAGAGGTTGAGCCTTTTGATGTATGGAGAGTTGACTTTATGGGCCCTTTTGTCCCTTCTTTGGGCAATATGTACATCCTTGTTGCGGTTGACTACGTAACTAAGTGGGTTGAAGCCATTGCCTCCCCCACAAATGACCACAAGGTTGTAACCAAACTTCTTAAGAAGATCATCTTCCCAAGGTTTGGGATGGCCCGAGTATTGATAAGTGATGGCGGTTCACACTTCGCCAAAAAGCAATTAGAGGCACTTTTGAAGAAGTATAAGACGCCTATTGGTACCACTCCCTACCGCCTTGTGTATGGCAAAGCCTGTCATTGGCCTGTTGAGCTCGAGCACAAAGCTTGGTGGGCAATAAAAGAGCTCAACACGGATCTTCATTTGGCGGGTGATGCTCGAAAGGAAATGCTAGTTGAGCTTGAGGAACACCGGTTTAATGCATACGAGAGTTCAAGATTGTACAAGGAGCAAACAAAGAAATGGCATGATCACCGGATTCAACAGAGAGAATTTCGGGTTGGAGACAAAGTCTTGTTGTTTAACTCAAGGCTAAAGCTCTTCCCCAAAAAATTAAAGTCCAAGTGGTCGGGGCCCTTCCAAGTGTTGAAAACTACACCCTATGGAGCCTATGAGATTTTGGGGGAGAATGGTCCATTTTTGGTGAACGGTCAAAGATTGAAGCTCTACCACGATAGTCACGCCATTGGTTCCATTGGTTGTTTGATCCTTCGCTCACCCGAGCGCACCTCTTGAAGAACATATCATTTTAGTCAAGCTAATGACTTAAAACAAGCGCTACACGGGAAGCAACCCGTTTTTCTTCTTCTTTTCCATTTTCTATTTTTAGTTTTTAGTTTGATTTTTGTTTTACAAGCCAACGATGAGAACTATATTGAGCTGAAGAGGATTTGTTTCATCTGAGAAGTCGAAAATTTACTGGGCAGTCTGTTTGGTGCGCCTGTACCCCAGAGAGGTGCGCCCGCACCAACCAGAGCAAATATCTTCTCTTCTGGCAGTAAGTTAGGTGCGCCCGCACCGTTCGAAAATTTTTCCAAAAATTTTGAACGGTGCGCCCGCACCACTCTGCATGAAAGAAAAAAACGAAGTCAGAGAGTTAGGTGTGCCCGCACCATTCAAAATTTTTTTTTTCCGAAAAATTTAAATGGTGCGCCCGCACCATATTGCCCGTATACTTCAGCACCAGGCAGAGAATTTGGTGTGCCCGCACCACTCGACAGGTGCGCCCGCACCAAACCTCGACAACTCTTAAAACACGACTCAGTTTTATTTTTCGGCCCTCACAAACACTTTCTCTCATATTTTTCGAGTTCTCCCTCCTCCTCACTCACTTTCTCTCACTTCATACTCTCTCGATCCGGCGACTACCACTCTTTTCCTGCGACTTCTGGCGACCTCCTCACCGGAAACTTGATTCTGTTCATTTCAACAACACTCAAGTACAACAATTTGGGGGTTTTTGCAAGATTTGGATTTCTAGCGTTTCAAAATTGAGGCTCTTCATCTCCAAGTTGCTAATCTCTTTCCACACTCTTGTTTTTCATTTCTAATCTTGTTATTTGGACTACAAGTTTGTTTTCTTTTGATTGCATGCTTGTTTTTCTTCTAGCTTTGGATTGTTCATGAATTTTGCCCAAAATTGTGATTGCTGTTGTGGTGAACTAGTGTAATTTAATGTTCTTTGTGGAAATCTTATAGTCTATGGGATTTTTGTGAATTACATTGCACTACTTGAAGTGATTTGTTGTGAAAATTATGATGAACATGTTGTTTGGATTGTGGATTGTGTGACTTGAAATAATTTTGTGAGTTTGGTTGAGAATTTGGAGTAGACAATAGTTCTTGCTTGTTAGCAACTTCGTTGCTATTAATTGTGGGATTTGTTTGCTGGTAGATTTTCTTTTTAGATTTTTTGTGTGTTAATTAGTGTGGTGATTTGTTTGTCCAGAGTTTTAAAGCGTTTGAAGCGCGTCATTGAAAAGGCCACACCCTTTGTTCTTCCCCCGTTTGAAAGGAAATCTTTTTCAAATTATTTTTAAAACACCACCATGGGTAAAAAAAGTGGCGAGGGATCATCCTCCCGGGCCAAGAGAGCTAAAACAGGGTCCTCCTCGCAGGCACCCTCTTCTAGCTCTAATCCCCCACCCATCTACCCTCTCAGAATCCCAAATGCAGCACACCGTCGGATTTTTTCACGGCTTTCGGGCCGAACTCTTTGTCCCACGAAGTTCTATCACTCTAGTACTAGCAAGCACCTTAATATCGACCCGATAGTAAGGCAGATGGCAGATAACCTAGGGTTGTCGGACTTCCTTAACGTCCGGGAACCTACTTATGATCACGGACTCTTGAGTTCTTGAGTACGTTGAACATAAGTAGGGAGCCGAAATCCGGTGCTCTGACTCTCCAAGCTCGTCTTTTTAATCAAGTCAGAACACTGTCTTTTGACAATGTCTGTGACGCATTTGGGATGGAATCTAGTGCCCCATGTGATGCCCCCTCAACAACAATTTGGGAGGGGTATAATGAGCAAGAGTGGTGGGCAAAGATCATTGATGGCACCATACAATTTCGGACGAACTCGTCCAAAGCTTCTGAGGTAATCCATCCCGCTCTCCGCTACTTACCATCTTTCCTTAACAGAAAGTCGGGTAATTGAGAAAGGATGACCTCTTAGTTCTCTGGTTGGCCACTGATTGCAGCTAGCTTCCTTAATCGATTGCAAGAGATTCGGGGGGTTCTACTATAACCGGGGAGATCGTTTGTGGTCGAATGATCACCCGGCTAGCGTCTTACCTCGTGTTGGATGATGACCTAGCCCGCTTAGAAGAAAGCGTGCCTTCTGTTGGTCAGTCCAACTCATTGGATGGTGCGGCCCTACAGCAGATGAAATTTCTGCGTGGTTTTATGAAAACCAGTTGCATTTGGCTTGTGGGGGGGAGACCCTATTGTTATATGGGCAATGAATTCATTTGGAAACCCCTCGCTGACAATGACCCGTATATACAACATTGTTCTGATATGACCTACCTTCAGTCCACCACAGTGGACAGGGTACCAAGGGTTCCGAGGCCCGACAACCGCATTCCCGTGAGTGAGGTGGCCGAAGCCTCTTCCTCCCAGTCCTTTGATATGGCCTCCGTCATGGCCGCCATAGCCCAGATGCAGGCCACTCAAGAGGCCAATCACCGTGTGGCTACTGCTACCCTTGACGGTATCCGCACCGACCTTGACCATGTGTCTAGGGTGGCTTGGCGAACTCATCTCGCCAATGTCCGCACCGGACATGAGCCACCCTTCCGTAACCACCCCTACTATCCTCTTGCCTTTGACCCTAGTGCCAGGCCATTTGAGGAGGCACCTTTCCGCTCCTTTCCCCACTATCCGACTTACTTCCCAGACGGGTATTCAGGTGCGTCTTTCCCTTCTAACCCCCTCCCGATGGGTGCAATGATGGGAACTATTAGGTGCTCTTTTTGACCCCCACTCCCCCTCACTCCATTTGCAACTCCGAGCGCGGAGTTTCACTTAAAATTAGGGCCCTTTGCATGTATGCCTATGTTTTTGGGAGTTTGGGGTCTTAGTTGGTTAGTTATGTGGGAATCTATCGGTTTTGGGTACGGATTGGTGATTGGTTATTTCTACTTGGTCTTTTCCCCCCACCCCTGTTTCATACAAATCACCCTTGTATAGCTTGTTTTTGGTAGTTTGTCTTTAGCTTGTTTTTGGCAGTTTGTTTTTAGCTTAGTTTTGGTAGTTTGTTTTTGGTAGGTTTGCCTTGCATAAAAAAAACACAAAAAAAAAAAACCACAAAAAATTTTTGTTTTTCCTTTTTCTGCATTTAGGGTAGCTTGGTTCCATGCATGATTTGTGGCTAAGAGTGTTCATAACTTGATTGGAAGACTTTCCCTGCATTCGACTTGATGGTTTTGAAAGCCTTGTTGTGACTTTAGGTGATCTTTGAGAACGATAACTTTTGGTAGGGTCTTTTTGAAATTAGGCGAGTTGGCTGATTGGATTGCCTTGTCCCTTGTGCGGTGAATCCCGAAGGAGGGCCAAGAACCTCGTAAGACTCATTTACAACCCTCAACATTGATCGCCTAACTTGTGACTTGCATTTTAGCTCCCTAAGATTGCATAAGACCGAGCCTATAGAAGAATGATTTAGGGCGTTTCTTTTTGCTAGAAATTGGAGCTCAAAAGCCAAAAAGCTTTTATACCTGCATAATTATCCACTTCTCAACCCATTTGAGCCTTTCTATCCTATCATTGCTTAACCCTCATAATAAGTCATGGCCAAACTTTCCCCAAAGTGGAGTACATGTCTAGTTTGTGTTGAGTTGAGTTGTTTTGATACTAAGTCTTTGGTTGAAAGTAAATTAATATGCGTGTATAATTGCAAAAGTTGAGGAAAATTGTGAGAAAGGAAAGACAAAGGAAATAAAAGAAAGAAAGAATGCTCTTATTGTTTCATTTGAATTTCTATTGAAAAGAAAAGAAAGAAAGAGCAAATTGTTGAGAAAAATGTAAAATGTGCTCAAAAGTGAAAATCAAAGTGAGAATCAAAGTTTGGTGAGATTTCGATTTGAGTTGGTGTTTAGAGTAGCTTGGGGGAGTTTTACCCCATAGTTGTGCTCCACTTTACCCTTTTTGCACCACATTCCTAAATTGTTATCCACACCTTTAACCTAGCCCCGTTACAACCTTAACAAAGTCCCTTTTGACTTCTAGGTTGGACTTGGTCAATTTAGTAGTGGCGGGTGAGATTTTGTGCAAGTCATGATGAGGGTCATCAACATGTGATAGAGGCGAGCTATTATGGTTGAGCATCTCTAGTGGGGAGTCAAATTCGGGACTTGGAAGTGGAGAGGAGTGAGAAAACACTCTTAGAAAGCCTAATTTTCAAGGAGACTCTGTTGATCGGTGGATTGGATCTATTGAGTCACTCTTGTGCTTCCTAGTCATCTTTCCTCTTGTGTTTGGTTGGTCTCCTAAATCCTTTTATAAACTCATTTAGCTTGCGTGCCATGTTTGTAGCTTTGCTTATAGAGCATTTAGGTTAGTTTGTGCATGGTTTTTTTTTCATTTTCTTCTTTTTCCCCTGTTCTCTTTCTTCTTTCTCATTCTTGGTTTACTTGAGGACAAGTAAAATGCTAAGCTTGGGGGAGTTTGATAAGTGCATTTCGAACGCACTTTATAAGCTCCTTTTAGCTTGGTTTGATCCTTTTCTTCCATTTTCTTCCCTCTTTCTTCCTTATTTCCTTCTCTATTTCTCTCACTTGATCATTGTTGATCATAGTGACATTTTGCTAGATTTTCGGTCAATTTTGGCCGAACTTCTAGTACATTTGCTTTCACCGTGTTTTCCCGTGCTTAGATTGCAGGTATGACCTTTTTCGAGGTCAAGAGTTGGGAGATACGGCATAAGGAAGGAGTTGGAGAAGCCGAGCAGGGACAGATGTGCGCTCGCACCACTTTCTTGGCGCCTGCATAGGCTGGTTCACCCGCACCATCAGAAACTTTTGAAGCCTAAATGTCAGAAGGCATGGTACGCCTGCACCAGCCATGATGTGTGCCTGCACCTCCCTGGTGTGCCCGCACCGTTTGACGCTTGATACCAGTTTTGAGGCAGAAGTAATGGTGCGCCCGCACCATTCGCAGCCACAAAGAAAAAATTACGATCCTAATTAAAACAATAGAGTTGTTTAGTTTTTCGACTTATGCTTATTCGATAGTTTAGAGAGGATTATTAGGGTTCATACTAGAGAAATAAACACCTTAGTTTTTGTTTAAGATTGGAGATTCAAGATCAAAGTTTGTGATTTCTACACATTGAAGGTACTTTTTATTCAATTAGTTTCAAAGTTTTCAGTTTTCATTTGAATAAAAATGTCCATATCGTAAATGCCATAGATAAGATTCATCCATAATATTTGCTTGTATTGCCAACTTTTTATTTTGTGGCAAATGAAGTGGAAATACTTTATTTTTAGCCATCTGAACTTTCACCAGCGTAGTCCCATATTTGTTTATCAAAAATTTCACATTCTCCATTGTCAAAACTTGCCGAGTATCCTCGTTGGATGAGTTGTCCAACGCTCAGAAGATTATGTGCCAAATTAGGTACATAAAGAACATCATGTATGTACTTTGTACCACGTGAGATTGAGATTAGGTACATAAATTAGGATTATACTTATTGAAATAAAAAGATATGGTAGTGGGATTACCACTTATTGATAGAAATAATCTTCAAGTTATATGGCAAAATGCATCATCTGCCATTCCCAAAGAATTCGTGGAGGGCTAAAGCTCATCTTGAATTGGTACATTCGGATATATTTGGTCCAACTAGAAATCTTTCTCTACAGAATAAAAGGTACTTTCTTTTATTTGTTGATGATTACACCCACTTGATGTGGATATATTTTATAGATCAAAAGTCGGACGCTTTTGGTGTGTTTCTTCAATCTAAAGCGTTAGTTGAAAGACAAAGTGGTTATATGATAAAAACATTGAGAACTGATAGAGGAGGTGAATACATATATAAGCCTTTCATGGAGCACTGTAGAAATGAAGGTATAAGAAGACAATTGACTGTCTCACGAACACCTCAACAAAATGGTGTTGCGGAAAGGAAAAATCACACAATTGTTGAAATGGCAAGAAGCATGATGGAAGAAAAAGGTCTACCTAAAAATCTATGGGCTGAAGCTGTGAATACAGCTGTATACATACTTAATCGTCCTCCAACTAAAGCAGTCCGTAACAAGACTCCATATGAAGCTTGGAATGGTAGAAAACCTGTTACTAGTAATTTGAAATTTTTTGGATGCATTGCATATGCCTTGAACAAAGATCAAAGGAAAGATAAATTTGACCCCAAAGGAATAAAATATCTTTTTGTGGGCTATAGTGATGAATCAAAAGGTTACCGTCTCTTAGATCCTCAAACTAAGAAACTAGTAGTTTCAAAAGATGTTATTTTCGACGAATCAGCAAAATGGAAATGGGATGATGGGACAATTCAAAAAGGAGTCTCTATCACTGTGCAAGAAGAAGCAAGCACTTCTAATGGACCAACATCATCAGCAATAAATGGTGTCATGGATAGTCCTTTTTCAAATGCACAAACTCGCGAAACATCTTCTCCGAGTCTTGAAGCGACCAGGAAAAGAGTCCAAGGAGACCTTCTTATTTAAATGACTATGATTGTTCATCATATGAAAAAGACGACTTTGCGACATTTGCCTTATTTGCGTGTGAGCCTTCTAATTTTCAAGAAGCATCAAGAGAAGATGTTTGGATAAAAGCAATGGATGAAGAGATTGCTATGATTGAGAAAAATAAGACATGGGAACTTGTCGATTGCCCGAAAGTTAAAGATATTATTAGCTTAAAATGGGTCTACAAAACAAAACTAGACCAATATGGAAACATTGAAAAACATAAAGCGAGACTTGTTGTTAAAGGCTATGCACAGAAGCCTGGAATTGATTTCAATGAAACATTTGCACCGGTAGCTCGTATTGAAACAATCAGAACGGTGTTAGCCATAGCTGCACAAAATAAATTACTTGTATATCAACTTGATGTGAAATCTGCGTTTCTTAATGGTGTTTTAGAAGAAGAAGTTTATGTGGAGCAACCACAAGGCTATGAAATTTCGGGGCAAGAAGAAAAGGTTTATCATTTGCATAAAGCACTCTATAGACTTAAACAAGCTCCTAGAGCGTGGAATAGCAGAATCGACAAATATTTCATAAATAATGGATTCAAGAAGAGTCAAAGCGAGCCATCACTTTATATTAAAGAAAACAATGATGGACATTTTCTCATTGTTTGTCTCTATGTTGATGATCTTATTTACAACGGAAATGATATGAAACTTATTGATAATTTCAAAGAGTCCATGATGCAAGAATTCAAAATGACGGATTTAGGGCTCATGAAGTACTTTCTTGGAATTCAAGTGAGGCAAACGAAGGGAGAGATTTTCTTTAACCAAGAAAAATATACTATGGATCTGCTAAAAAAATTTCATATGGAGAATTGCAAACCAGTAAGTACTCCTATGGCATTAAATGAAAAACTAAGTCAGGATGATGGAGCTTCGAACGTCGATGCTAATATATATAGAAGTCTAGTAGGGTCTTAACCCATACAAGGCCTGATATAGCTCAAGCAGTGAACATGGTATCGAGGTTTATTAATAATCCTAGCAAAATTCATCTTGCTACCACAAAAAGGATCTTGCGTTACCTTCGAGGTACACAGAAAAGTGGTGTACGGTATCAAACTGAAAACAATAATGAGTTGATTGGTTATACAGATAGTGACTGGGCTGGTTCTATAGATGATCAGAAAAGTACACCAGCCTACATTTTTTGTTTAGGCACCAAGATAATATCATGGCATTCAAAGAAGCAACAAACTGTAGCACTTTCTTCTGCAGAAGCCTAATATATGTCAGCTAGTGAAGCAGCATGTGAAGCAGTTTGGTTAAGAAGACTGTTAAAAGATTTGGGACTTCAACAAGAAAGTTCAACAACAATATCTTGTGACAATATGTCTGGAATTGCTATGACAAAGAATCTGGTCTTTCATGCCAGAATTAAACACATTGAAATCCGACATCATTTTATCCGTGATTTCGTGACCAAAGGTGAAATCAAGCTCGGGTTTATCAACACTAATGATCAACCAGCAGATATGCTTACTAAAGCAATTACTGCAGAGAAATTTGAGAAATTTAGAAGGATTTTAAATATTGCAAATTAAGAGGGGAATTTGTGAGAATAATTTGCAAATATGAAAATAGTAAAAACAATTAATAGTAAAAAAAATAGAATAGAATAGATATGTAAGGCATACAATAGATTTAGTTCTACCTCTCTTATTTTAGCATAATAATCATTATATACATTGTAATGATGTAAACACAATATAATATTAAAAATAAAAACATAGTTCATATTTAAGTACTCTCATGTTTTTGTAAATAAATAAATCAAATTAGGAGCAGCAGCTCTACATATATCCACATTATAATCTTTATATTTTCCGAATTTCATTTCTAATACCCGTTATACTTCCGCTGTCTCCAACAATCCCCTCACCCTATGCAAAGACGCTCCAAAATAGGTATTGTAAAACCCCAATCCGAAGTTTGGCCTGTTTGACCATCCTTCCTAACACTCCTCCTCTCTATCGTTCACCATCCCCAAGGCCCACAAAATTGCCTTGACTGATCCTAATTGGAATGCGGCGATGTATGATGAGTATAGTGCATTAATTAATACTAGGACATGAATTGGTGCCTAAGCCTATGGGGGTGAATATTGTGAATTGCACGTGGATTTATACACACAAAGAAAATGATAAAGGTGATTTTCAAAGGCACAAAGCTGGTCTTGTTGTGATGGCAGGTCTCAAGGGGTAGTTGTTGATTGTGATAAAACTTGTAGTCAAGTTGTTCGTCATGCTACTATTCGTACAATATTGAGATTAGCTATGGCTCGCAACTGGTCTATTCATCAGCTTGATGTAAAAAATGTCTTTTTGCATGGTGACTTACATGAGACTGTTTATATGCATCAACCACTCGGGTTTGTTGATAAGGGATTTTCCCATTATGTTTGTCGCCTTCGTAAGGCTCTCTATGGTCTCAACAAGCTCCACGAGCTTGGTATCAGCGTTTTGCGCACTTTCTTCTTTATATGGGGTTTGTTGTTGCCTAGAGTGACAACTCATTATTCACTTTTCGCCAGGGTATAGATATGTCCTATCTTCTTCTATATGTTGATGATATTATTTTCTACACATCTTCTGATGCTTTGCGGGATCGTATCATTGCTCACTTGAAATCTGAATTTCCTATTTCAGATTTGGGGCCACTCAGTTATTTTTTAGGCATTTCGGTTACTCGTACTCCTTCTTACATGCTTCTTTCATTCCCAAAAGAAGTATGCTCAGGAAATATTAGAGCGTGCAGGCATGGGGACTTGTCGACCTGCAGCGACTCCTGTTAACACTAACTCCAAGCTTAGTGCTGATTTGAGGTCCACCAGTGACAGATCCGACTCATTATCGCAGTCTGGCAGGTGCTCTGCAGTACCTCACATTTACTCGTCCATATATTGCTTGTATTGAAGGTATGTCTTTTTATGTATGATCCCCGGGAGACTCATTATAATGCATTAAAATGCATACTTCTTGCGTTTTATTCAGGGATCCGAGGCCCGACAACCGCATTCCTGTGAGAAAGGTGGCCGAAGCCTCTTCCTCCCAGTCCTTTGATATGGCCTCCGTCATGGCGGCCATAGCCCAGATGCAGGCCACTCAAGAGGCCAATCACCGTGCTGCTACTGCTAATCTTGACGGTATCCGCACCGATCTTGACCATGTGTCTAGGGTGGCTTGGCGAACTCATCTCGCCAATGTCCGCTCCGGAAATGAGCCACCCTTCCCTAACCACCCTTACCACCCTCCTGCCTTTGACCCCAGTGCCGGGCCCATTTGAGGAGGCACCTTTCCGCCCCTTTCCCCACTACCCGTCTTACTTCCCTAACGGGTATTCAGGTGCGTCTTTCCCTTCTAACCCCCTCCCTAAGGGGGCAATGATGGGAACTATTAGGTGCTCTCTTTGACCCCCCCTCTCCCCCACCCTCCTTTTGCAACTCCAAGCGCGGAGTTTCGCTTAAACTTGGGGGCCCTTGCATGTATGCTTATGTTTTTGGGAGTTTGGGGTCCTAGGTGGTTAGTTATGTGGAGTTCAATCGGTTTTGGGTACGGAGTGGTGATTGGTTATTTCTACTTGGTCTTTTTCCCACCCCTGTTTCATCCAAATCACCCTTGTATAGCTTGTTTTTGGTAGTTTGTCTTTAGCTTGTTTTTGGCAGTTTGTTTTTGGCTTAGTTTTGGTAGATTTTTTTTGGTAGGTTTGCCTTGCATAAAAAAAAAACACAAAAAAAAAACCACAAAAAAATGTTGTTTTTACTTTTTCTGCATTTAGGGTAGCTTGGTTCCATGCATGATTTGTGGCTAAGAGTGTTCATAACTTGATTGGAAGACCTACCCTGCATTCGACTTGATGGTTTTGGAAGCCTTGTTGTGACTTTAGGTGATCTTTGAGAACGATAACTTTTGGTAGGGTCTTTTTGAAATTAGGCGAGTTGGTTGATGGATTGCCTTGTCCCTTGTGCGGTGAACCCCGAAGGAGGGCCAAGAACCTCGTAAGACTCATTTACAACCCTCAACATTGATCGCCTAACTTGTGACTTGCATTTTAGCTCCCTAAGATTGCATAAGACCGAGCCTATAGAAGAATGATTTAAGGCGTTTCTTTTTGCTAGAAATAGGAGCTCAAAAGCCAAAAAGATTTTGTACCTGCATAATTATCCACTTCTCAACCCATTTGAGCCTTTTTATCCTATTATTGCTTAACCCTCATAATAAGTCATGGCCAAACTTTCCCCTAAGTGGAGTACATGTCTAGTTTGTGTTGAGTTGTTTTGATACTAAGTCTTTGGTTGAAAGTAAATTAATGTGCGTGTATAATTGCAAAAGTTAAGGAAAATTGTGAGAAAGGAAAGACAAAGGAAATAAAAGAAAGAAAGAATGCTCTTATTGTTTCATTTGAATTTCTATTAAAAAGAAAAGAAAGAAAGAGCAAATTGTTGAGAAAAATGTAAAATGTGCTCAAAAAGTGAAAATCAAAGTGAGAATCAAAGTTTGGTGAGATTTCGATTTGAGTTGGTGTTCAGAGTAGCTTGGGGGAGTTTTACCCCATAATTGTACTCCACTTTACCCTTATTGCACCACATTCCTAAATTGTTATCCACACCTTTAACCTAGCCCCGTTACAACCTTAACAAAGACCCTTTTGACTTCGAGATTGGACTTGGTCAATTTAGTAGTGGCGGGTGAGATTTTGTGCAAGTCATGATGAGGGTCATCAACATGTGGTAGAGGCGAGATATTATGCTTGAGCATCCCTAGGGGGGAGTCAAACACGGGACTTGGAAGTGGAGAGGAGTGAGAAACACTCTTAGAAAGCCTAATTTTCAAGGAAACTCTGTTGATCGGTGGATTGGATCTTTTGAGTCACTCTTGTGCTTCCTAGTCATCTTTCCTCTTGTGTTTGGTTGGTCTCCTAAATCTTTTTATGAACTCATTTAGCTTGCATGCGATGTTTGTAGCTTTGGTTATAGAGCATTTAGGTTAGTTTGTGCATGGTTTTTTTTTTCATTTTCTTCTTTTTCCCCTGTTCTCTTTCTTCTTTCTCATTCTTGGTTTACTTGAGGACAAGTAAAATGCTAAGCTTGGGGGAGTTTGATAAGTGTGTTTCGAACGCACGTTATGAGCTCCTTTTAGCTTGGTTTGATCCTCTTTCTTCCCTTTTCTTCCCTCTTTCTTCCTTATTTCCTTCTCTATTTCTCTCACTTGATCATTGTTGATCATAGTGACATTTTGCTAGATCTTCGGTCAATTTTGGCCGGATTTCTAGTACATTTGCTTTCACCGTGTTTTCCCGTGCTTATATTGCAGGTATAACCTTTTTCGAGGTCGAGAGTTGGGAGATACGGCATAAGGAAGGAGTTGGAGAAGCCAAGCAGGACATATGTGCGCTCGCACCACTTTCTAGGCGCCTGCACAGGCTGGTGCACCCGCACCATCTAAAACTTTTGAAGCCTAAATGTCAAGGCATGGTGCGCCTGCACCAGCTATGAAGTACGCCTGCACCTCCCTGGTGCGCCCGCACCGTTTGACGCTTGATACCATTTTTGAGGCAGAAGGTATGGTGCGCCCGCACCATTCGCATCCACAAAGAAGAAATTACGATCCTAATTAAAACAATAGAGTTGTTTAGTTTTTTGACTGATGCTTATTCGATAGTTTAGAGAGGATTATTAGGGTTCATACTAGAGAAATAAACACCTTAGTTTTTGTTTAAGATTGGAGATTCTAGATCAAAGTTTGTGATATCTACACATTGAAGGTACATTTTATTCAATTAGTTTCAAAGTTTTCAGTTTTTATTCTCTCGTTTCATTGTTATTTTTTGTTCTTCCTATCATTGGATATCATATATTGTAGTTTCTTATTTGCTTATTTTTATTAGAATTATTATTCCCTTAATCATGTTTAGTCCTAGATTAGTTATAGATTTCATGTTTTTATGCTTAGAATCCATGATTAGTGAGTAGTCCCCTATCTAGGGTTAGGGTGAAAGTATGGATTAGGGTTTAAATGTATTGTTAATGTGATTGTGATGGTCTAAAGATGATTATGCATTGATCTTGGTGTTTGAGGCCTTAGGATAGATATTGATCACATTTATGCTTTGGTATTTTGATTTCAAATGTTCTTAATTGAATTTTGAACTCTTTTATCATCCCCGTAAATCAACTTAATTTCTAGGCCAAGATATTGGGTAGAAATTAAGGGGATCCTTCATTAGGAGTTTTCCGTACTTCTTGAATCTCTTGATCAATTGACTAAAGACCATTCGAGAGAGGATTTAGTTGATTGATTAAACGATTATTCTTGAGGACCATTCGAGAGAGGACTCAAGTGTTTTAGAGGAAATTAAAACTAAACCGTGCATAATTGTCGCCTTTAAATCACAATTGCATTAACAATCGTTGTCCACTTTGATCCATGCTAGTAACCTTAACTCTAGTGTCTTCCTATCTTATATTTCAACTCGTGTTATTTGCTAGTTCTTTGATAGTCGTTAGTTGTAGTTGTTACAAATCATTGTAAACCCCCAAAAACCCTTCAATTAAGTAATTTAGACTTGATAGACCTTGATTAATCCCATTCTCCCTGTGGATCGACCCTTGACTTGCCTTTACTACGTTCTTAGTAATTGCAAGTTAGGTTTTATAAATATTGTTTGAAAAGCGATTTTTGGTGCCTTAACGACACACTAAAAACCTCTTATCAGTATCCCCGCAGGCCCACAAGCCAACTCCCCCATCTCCTCAGCACGCTTCCCCGCCTGCTGCTATCCCCTCCCAACCAGGCCCATGCGAAGCCCAACGCCCGTCACACTCTTCTCCCCTGCATGTGTCTACACCTTCCCTAATCCGGATCCAGGCCCATACCGCCTCCTCCTCTCCGTGGGCTACCTCCCATCCGGCCCACCTACCCACCTTATCCCCTCACCCTATGCAAAGACGCTCCAAAACAGGTATTGTTAAACCCCAATCCGAAGTTTGGCCTATTCGAGCTTCCTTCCTCCCACTCCTCCTCTCTATCGTTCATCACTCCCCAGGGCCCACAAAATTGCCTAGACTGATCCTAATTGGAATGCGGCGATGCATGATGAGTATAGTGCTTTAATTAATACTAGGACATGAATTGGTGCCTAGGCCTATGGGGGTGAATATGGTGAATTGCATGTGGATTTATACTCACAAAGAAAATAATAAAGGTGATCTTCAAAGGCACAAAGCTCGTCTTGTTGTGATGGCAGGTCTCAGGGGGTAGGTGGCGGGCCGCGCTTGTCGTGAACGCCGCCCGGCCAAAGATAAAATTTCTCCTACTCTCTTTTACACTAAGGTAGTATAGTGGAAGTAGGGGTCGTATCCACAGGGAAACAGGGACGAGTTTAGTACTTAGCGTGATTCGAAACCTAGATTAAGCTAAGGGCCGAGAAACCTAATAATAATAACAAAGGGGGGTTTCAAGTAGATTATAACTAAACTACAACTAACTAACATATAAACAAGATGAGAAATCAATATGGAAAGATCTTGAATCCGATTAACATACACTTCAATTCATTATCGATCCTTGAACATCCACTCTAATTATTTCCATTATTATCTATTGTCGAGAATTAATCTCGCATTCTCCTTATTCTTAGTTGAATAGCACGATCAGCGTGACTATAAAACCCTAACTAGAGGATAACCTAGTCCGATCTGCGTCTAAGTTCAATCCAATAGCAGCAATAAACACAGAGAACCAATAGACCTGCTAATGTCATACAAGCGATAAACATTCAACAGTTGATTCAATTTCCCCAAGAAATAACCAAGACGATCTGCATCTAAGATACTCCCTAGTTTGCTACCATTTGATAAAAGAATAAAACAATCCGATTCTATTCTTAAATCTAGCATTAGATTAATTACACAATCAAACTAGTAATATTCCTAGCATAATCATGCAAAAATCATAGAAAGCAAGCATAGAAATTAAACCATAATCAAAGGAAATAAATAGATAAGAAAGATCTCACAATAATGCTTGAAGCTCCATATTAATCTCGTTCAAGAACGGTTCAAGCTACAATCGGCATAGCATAAGCCAATCCCATAATTGAAATCTACATAAACTAAACTAGAAAATAAAAACTAAAAAGAGAAGACAACAAGAGAGGAGTGGAGTTTTGGAAACTCCATCCCCTTGTGGCTGCTGCCCCTAGGTCTAAAAACAAAGTTTAGTATTTATACTAAGGCTCAAAAGTCACCCGTCATTTAAACCGCCATAGGGGTCGCGAGGTGCGGTACAGTGTCGCACCGTGCGATGAGCTACTGCCTTCGCAACGAGCCGAAGAATTGGGCCAAACCACGCAGGTCGCACCGTGCGAGGATTCTCGCGAGGTGCGAGAATCAGGTCGCGAGGTGCGAGCATTGTCGCGAGTCGCGAGCCTGGGCGATGGGCATGCGTGCTGGCTTTGCGAGCGTTGGGCTGTGCGATGGGCGATGCTTCGAGCGCCGGGGGCGAGGGGGCGAGCGTTGGACTATGATGCTTTGTGGCGCCGGCACACGATGGGCGAGAGAAGATGGAGCGCCGGGCTGCGATGGCTCACGATGATGGAGCGCCGGGCCGGGCGGCTTGCGGTGCTCACGAGAGCTTGGCTTGGCGAGCTCGTCGTGATGCTTAGGCTTGCGGCGATCACGAGTGCTTGGCTCGGATCAAATGCACTTCACCTTGGAAGCTCGGAATGCATGACATTAACACAACTTATATCTCAAAACTCCGAACTTCCGCTAAGGATGATTTTTATGCAAACCTTAACAATTACGAACAAATCCCTTAGCAATGTGCACCTAAAATACCATAAGAACATCGTATAACTTGAGCGCATCAAATACCCCCACACTTGAACTTTACTCGACCTCGAGTAAACTCAAAATGAGGATCACCAAATAAATCATCACCCAAACTAACGACACCAACCTACACTCCCCATTAACTACATCATCATCATCACATCTTAACAACATCCGCTCAAAAACCTAAACGTAAGGGACGATGATTCCCCCACACTTAGATTCGAGCTCACCTGAAAAATAAAAAGACGCGACAACAATAATCACCAAACGACAACCAAAATGTGAGCTCAAATCCTGAAGGATCTCAAAGGAATTGAACTCACTCCAACGCCACAATCAAAATGACAGCTCGCCTAAAACCTCAAAAGATAAACTACTACTAGAACAACTAACTTTAAATAGCAAGCTATGGAACAAAGACAAAAAGGGATAAATTCCATGCTTACTCCCAAAAACAAACAATTAACCAAAAGAATGTGAGAGCCAAAATAAATAGATCTTCACAAAACAAAGGATGAATTCACTAACCCAACCCGAAAACGCTTTCAACCTTATGACACCATCTCCGGCAAATGAGTTTTCAAAGTGTATAATTCTCTCTTAATCTCTCATTTTGCCTAGGAGCCCTTTCGGGTTTTCATCCTAGCTTCTCACATTTTTTTATCTCACCATCTTACCCGCTCAATATAAGCCACTTTTTTGCATAAGTTGCCCTTTCGGGTTTTCAACCTATCCGGGCCCCCATTTTTGCCTGAGTCGCCCACCCTTGTGGGTTTTCAACTCAGCGGGTTTCATTTCATCATCATTTTTTTTTTTTTTTTTTTTTTTATTTTTATTTTTTTTTTCATTTCAAATTAAAAGTAATATATACAACATAGATACATGAGAATGAGAATACCCTCCCCCCTACTTAAACTACACATTGTCCTCAATGTGTCGACAATTAAAAAGAAAAAGTATACTGAAAATAGGGGGGAAATTTGAAAATCGGGTAAATCGAAGATCGATGGTCAAAACTCATGAAAAGCAATCCGTCAAACTCAAATTTCTTAACAACACCAACTCAAATCTCCTAACTCAACTCACAACCCGCTCCCTCGAATCACTCAAACAAATGACAAGTTCAAAAGTTTTGAATTTTTGAGATTTGCTCCTAGCTTAAGAGATCGAAAAGATACATTAACAATCTCAATCCTCTAGTGTTACCAACTCCTAGCTATTGAAGTCCTCCCAACGGGTTTTCTTTTGTGGATTTTGGTTCCAAGCGAATTAAGATTGGTTGTGGATCTTTTTAGTGGGTAGGCGGTGGGTGAAAGAAAATTTGTTGTGGTGGTGGGAATTTGATGAAAAATAAAGGAAAAGAAAGAAAATAAAGGGGTCTCGGGTTGCCTCCCGAGAAGCGCTGTTGTTTAAAGTCGTGAGCTCGGCTTAATACCTTAAGCTTAATCATTGGGTTGTGCTCCATGTGTGACAATGGTGGTTCCATGTCAATCTCCACTTCAAGTACCTGCAAAATTGATTGAGAAGAACTCTTGCAATGCATCGTTAATACCTAGCTTACTACAACATGGTTGAGCATATAACATCTGATTATATCCCAAACCTAGCATTAAGTCAACAACAAACATCAACTAGTAGTACTCCTAGCTAATCCAAGTCATGACCATTAATATCAATAATTAAAGCTAGACAATAACCAAACAATAAGCCGTCAAAAGCTTCAATCAATCATTCCCAAGATAGTTTAAGCAACAAGTTCCATGCTTCTTGTCCAAAATACGAAAGTGAAATACATAGAGCTCAATGGAAGATGAAAACTAGAAACTCAAACAAAAAGGGAATTCTTTATATGAGTGGCCAATCAAAAACAAAGAGCACAAGCAATACCATCCAAAAATCACTCTAAATAAAAACAAGTAACACCGTTTCCCCGGCAACGGCGCCAAAATTTGGCGGGCCGCGCTTGTCGTGAACGCCGCCCGGCCAAAGATAAAATTTCTCCTACTCTCTTTTACACTAAGGTAGTATAGTGGAAGTAGGGGTCGTATCCACAGGGAAACAGGGACGAGTTTAGTACTTAGCGTGATTCGAAACCTAGATTAAGCTAAGGGCCGAGAAACCTAATAATAATAACAAAGGGGGGTTTCAAGTAGATTATAACTAAACTACAACTAACTAACATATAAACAAGATGAGAAATCAATATGGAAAGATCTTGAATCCGATTAACATACACTTCAATTCATTATCGATCCTTGAACATCCACTCTAATTATTTCCATTATTATCTATTGTCGAGAATTAATCTCGCATTCTCCTTATTCTTAGTTGAATAGCACGATCAGCGTGACTATAAAACCCTAACTAGAGGATAACCTAGTCCGATCTGCGTCTAAGTTCAATCCAATAGCAGCAATAAACACAGAGAACCAATAGACCTGCTAATGTCATACAAGCGATAAACATTCAACAGTTGATTCAATTTCCCCAAGAAATAACCAAGACGATCTGCATCTAAGATACTCCCTAGTTTGCTACCATTTGATAAAAGAATAAAACAATCCGATTCTATTCTTAAATCTAGCATTAGATTAATTACACAATCAAACTAGTAATATTCCTAGCATAATCATGCAAAAATCATAGAAAGCAAGCATAGAAATTAAACCATAATCAAAGGAAATAAATAGATAAGAAAGATCTCACAATAATGCTTGAAGCTCCATATTAATCTCGTTCAAGAACGGTTCAAGCTACAATCGGCATAGCATAAGCCAATCCCATAATTGAAATCTACATAAACTAAACTAGAAAATAAAAACTAAAAAGAGAAGACAACAAGAGAGGAGTGGAGTTTTGGAAACTCCATCCCCTTGTGGCTGCTGCCCCCTAGGTCTAAAAACAAAGTTTAGTATTTATACTAAGGCTCAAAAGTCAGCCGTCATTTAAACCGCCATAGGGGTCGCGAGGTGCGGTACAGGTCGCACCGTGCGATGAGCTACTGCCTTCGCAACGAGCTGAAGAATTGGGCCAAACCACGCAGGTCGCACCGTGCGAGGATTCTCGCGAGGTGCGAGAATCAGGTCGCGAGGTGCGAGCATTGTCGCGAGTCGCGAGCCTGGGCGATGGGCATGCGTGCTGGCTTTGCGAGCGTTGGGCTGTGCGATGGGCGATGCTTCGAGCGCTGGGCAGGCTGGGCGAGCGTTGGACTATGATGCTGCTGGGCGCTGGCACACGATGGGCGAGAGAAGATGGAGCGCTGGGCTGCGATGGCTCACGATGATGGAGCGCTGGCTGGGCAGCTTGCGGTGCTCACGAGAGCTTGGCTTGGCGAGCTCGTCGTGATGCTTAGGCTTGCGGCGATCACGAGTGCTTGGCTCGGATCAAATGCACTTCACCTTGGAAGCTCGGAATGCATGACATTAACACAACTTATATCTCAAAACTCCGAACTTCCGCTAAGGATGATTTTTATGCAAACCTTAACAATTACGAACAAATCCCTTAGCAATGTGCACCTAAAATACCATAAGAACATCGTATAACTTGAGCGCATCAGTAGGTGTTGATTGTAATAAAACTATTAGTCAAGTTGTTCGTCATGCTACTATTCGTACAATATTGAGATTAGCTATGGCTCGCAACTGGTCTATTCATCAGCTTGATGTAAAAAATGCCTTTTTGCATGGTGACTTACAGGAGACTGTTTATATGCATCAACCACTCGGGTTTGTTGATAAGGGATTTTCCCATTATGTTTGTCGCCTTCGTAAGGCTCTTTATGGTCTCAAACAAGCTCCACGATCTTCGTATCAGCGTTTTGCGCACTTTCTTCTTCAGATGGGGTTTGTTGTTGCCTAGAGTGACAACTCTTTTTTTACTTTTTGCCAGGGTATAGACATGTCCTATCTTCTTTTATATGTTGATGATATTATTTTATGCACATCTTATGATGCTTTGCGGGATCGTATCATTGCTCACTTGAAATCTGAATTTCCTATTTCAGATTTGGGGCTACTCAGTTATTTTTTAGGCATTTCAGTTACTCGTACTCCTTCTTACATGCTTCTTTCATTCCCAAAAGAAGTATGCTAAGGAAATATTGGAGCGTGCAGGCATGGGGACTTGTCGACCTCCAGCAACTCCTGTATATTGCTGATTCGAGGTCCACCAGTGACAGATCTGACTCATTATCGCAGTCTGACAGGTGATCTGCAGTACCTCACATTTAATCGTCCATATATTGCTTGTATAGCAGGTATGCCTTTTTATGTATGATCCCCGAGAGACTCATTATAATGCATTAAAACGCATACTTCTTGCGTTATATTCATGGAACCATTGATCATTAGTTATATTTATGTCCTACTACTCAGTTTGCTTGATCAATTATACTAATGCTGATTGGGGTGGGTACCCTGACACTCGTCGTTCTACTTTCGAAAATTCTTGTTTTCTTGGAAATAACTTAATTTGTTGGCAGTCCAAGCATCAGCCTACACTCTCTAGATCAAGTGCCGAGGCATAATATCGTGGCATCGTGAATGTCATTGCGGAAGCTTGTTGGTTACATAATCTTCTTTTGGAGTTACGTTGCCCACTATGAAAGGCTAGTATTGTTTATTGTGATAATGTCAGTGCTATTTATTTATCTCGCAACCCTGTTCAACACCAACGCACCAAATGTGTTGAGATGGATATTATTTTTATATGGGAAAAGGTTGTGTTGGGGGTCAGGTACGGGTTTTGAATGTTCCTACAAGGTATCAGTTTGCTGACATATTCACTAAAGGTCTTCTGCGCTAGTTATTTTTGCTGACATATTCACTAAAGGTCTTCAGCGTTCACCCTCCTCTCGCTCCGACTGTGGGGGTGTGATAGAATATAATATTATGTGGATATATTTTTCTCAATAGATTTCTAATCTTGATAGTTTCCTAATATAATTAGGACTATCATTAGTTTGTAACTATAAATATTGATCAATGGCATTCACTCCAATGGAGGAGTTTTCCTAAATCTAGCAGAAACTATATATTTCGCTTGTAATATTTCAATTCCAACATGAGGCACAATAATAACAAAGAAAAAAGAAGAAGAAGAGAACTATCATCAACTAAGCATGAAAACACTAGAAATTCGCTGGAAAAATCCTGAATTTTGCATCAGATTCAAACACTAGTGTTAATGCCAGATATAAGCAATCATGAAAATCCAAATATTCCAGAAAATATGGACTTAATACAAGTGAGATACAACAACAAATAATTGCATTGATTATAAAGAGTTTGACCACTAGATCATAATTTATACACCAACTTCGATATTTCAGTATAACAATTTTAGTATGAAGAGAGAATACTAATGGGATATCTGTTTGAGTTGAGTCGGAAGTCATTGAAGATGAAAATTGCTTAGTGATAGGGCATAATCTAGCAAGGCTATGAGGAAGAAGAGATGCACGTTCAGTGAAGAAACTGTTTTTTTTGTTTATTTATGTTTGTACTTAACATGTATAATTTATGTATTTGATATATTTTATATATCATCATAAATGATTCTTCATGTATTTTTCCTAAAAAAATACTTTTGTAAAGAAAAAATGGTTAAGTATACTAATAAGTGTATAATCTCACACTTGGGTAAAGTTGTGGGGGTTAATCACCACATGTGAAACTTGAGGGAACTAATCTCTCTTTTGAGCAAACCTAAGGGGCCTAATCATCACTTTGCAATTTTATTATTGTTGGGTTTCCCATAAAAGGAGTGAAATAATATTAAATTGGTGGGACCATGTCATTTTAGGAATTGTATCAATTAATATAGGACATATTAAAATAGAAAGTTTATCAATTAATATGGGACGGAGAGAGTAATAATCAACACCTCCATCCTTTATTCAATACTCGTGACGTTGAAACATGCACAAAAATCAAGGAGATAGAGAGAGGCAATTAGAACCCCTGTGTGCTTGGAAAGAGAAATAAAGAATATATTGTCAAAAATGTCAACATTACACGTAATATAGAAAACTTCGTAAAATAGGAAATGTTGCAAGTATTAAAAATGAAGAAAGTAATTAACGAAGCATTTGGAATGTTATAGATTATAGAATCTATTTGGTAACAGAATAAAGGGGAAAAGAAAGTATTTACGCAATAGTAGAAAGGTTAGTGAAATGGAGAGTGATTAAATAAAAGTATAAAAATCTACTCCTTAATTACATTAAAACAAAACTTAAAAATTGTACATTTGTATACTCTATTTGAGAGTGTATCCACTATATTCAAGGGTGTGGTATCATGAACATAGTATTAAGCTATTTGAGAGTGCATTATACTTTAATAAGAGGTATAACCAGATGTATGATAAAAGTTGTAGTCATTTGAGATAACCAGTCTTAAATATTAGTTGTAGTTGTTTACCTAGAGTTGGTATGGAAATGAAAACAATTGGTCAAATTTCCAAGAGCCATGGCAAATTGCTAAGTTGGAAATTTCTGCATTTTCTACTACAGTCTGAATATATCTTTTTGAACCGTACAGTCGTGTAGATTACAATCATATACTTCCTCCGTTTCTTTTTACTTGCAACGGTTTGACTTGTACACTATTCACCAACTATACTTAGTTTATCTTTGGTGATTTATAGTTAAGGAAAGACATATTTATGTGGGATCTTGTTAGATTCGTCTCAATGTATATTTTCCGAATATCTACTTTTCATAATTTCTAATTACCGGTAATTAAAGATATTAATGGTTGAACTTATACATTGAAAAACGTGAAAGTCAAACGGTTGCAAGTAAAAAGAAAGAGAGGAAGTAATTTTTTTGTACTAAAAGAAAGCCTAAAGCATATTTATATGTAGATGTCTCAATCACATAGATTTGTGTAAATTAATTATTTATTGAATTTATCTTTAAAGTTGATTGACAAAGTAAGTTTTTAAAAGTACCAAATAAGTTTTATTTACTGAGAAATTGTGTTTATGAAGTATTATTATTGACCAGATTCTTTGTTTCATCACAAGTACTCATGCCAGATGTTTAGATAAAGATCAAGGTTGGCCTAGAAGTTATAAGACCTTCCTTCCATCCCTGTGACAGGAGTATGATTATCACACCTTGCAAGAGAATTTTCCTTACCATGTTAACAAAAAAATCTAGACTTTTAACACTCCAACATACATATGCGTTGAACTATGCCTTTAATTAAATATCTGGCGCTAGGATTAACCAAGCACGGGGATCTCGCTTGTAATATTTTAATACCAATATTAGGCACAATAATAACAAAGAAAAAAGAAGAAGAAAAAGAGAACTGTCATTAGCTAACACTAGTGGAAAAAACCTCATCCGATCCGGTAAAATGGACCTTACTGATCCGGTTTTTGACCGCAACAGGTGGGGTTGCAGCTGTTAGGGGGCGTGAACTGATCTGGTTCAAAACCGAATCAGTTAGGAATAAATTGATCAGGTCATGGCACAAAACCAGATATGTTAAGTTGATTAACGGATCCGGTTTTGTGAGATGACCGGATCAGTTATGTCATGGTGCCAACCAAAACTTTGCATCCAAAGTGGTCAACTCATCCAAAGTCAACAATTATCCAACTGATGCAACCTTTGCATACAAAGTAGTCAAAAATTCAAACTTTTCATACAAAGCGGTCAAAAATCCAACTGATCCAAAGAAATTAAATCGACAAACATATTGCGACATTAAATCTACAAAAATAAAACAATCCAGAGCACAATAAATTAACAAAAATTCAAACTAATTAAAAGAGGGTAATTACAATGGAAGATATATGAACAACGAAACTAATACAAATGACACATTAAAAACGAAAGCCCTAAAATCAAATTTATTCCAAAAAATAAAATGAAAAAACGAAATTAAAGAGTATCCCTAACATCTGATTTTCAGAAATAAAAATAAATTGCAAAAAAAAAACCCAAAGTTGGCAGCCGCGAAATGAGCGGCTGTGGACGAGCGACGAGTGGTTAGCAGCAACTTAAATCCACCGGCTTTTTCTTCGAATTTGCAACAAAATCACCCACAAAATCACATGGAGTTGTTGTTTTAATTTCATAGGGTAAAGCAGCAGCTCGCGCGCACCGGACATGAGAGCATCGAAAGCGGAGGGGCGAGAAGACACTGCTCGAAGCTTTAGGTGAATTAAACTTAGGGGGGGCGAGTGGTTTGCAGCGACATGAGAGCTTCAAGCTTCAAGGGGGAGGAGTATGCCGGCTGGGGTCAAAGAGGATAGGGAAGAGGGAGGAAGGAGGGTGAGAGAGGCTTGGGGAACTTAGGGTTTCATCTAATGAGAAATGGGTGAGAGAGAGAGAGGAGAGGTTGCGTTTCATTTAACAAGGAAAGGCTAGGCCAGGGGGTGGAGAACTTTGGGCCGTAAACTTATTGGGTCATTGAACTGATCCGGTTAGAGGAAAACCAGATCAGCTAACCAAAACTGATCCGGTTCTCCTCCCAACCGGATCAGTTTAGTTCCCAAAAATTTCCGCTCCAAGCAAATTGAATTTTAGTGGTCCGATTTTCACAAAACCAGATCATTTTATATATATATGTCATTTGAGATTTTATTTCCACTAGTATAAGCATGAAAACACCAGAAATTGGCTGGAAACTCCTGAATTTTACGTCGGATTCAAACACTAGTGCTAATGTCGGATATATGAGCAATCCTGAAAATCCAAATATTCTAGAAAATATGGACTTAATATAAGTGAGATACAGCAACTTTGATATTTCAGTATAACAATTTAAGTATAAAGAGAGAATACTAATAGGATACCTGTTTGAGTTGAGTCATAAGTCATTAAAGATGAAAATTGCTTAGTGATAGGGCATAATCTAGCAAGGCAATGTCATGTCATCAACTAAGCCTATAGATACTCCTAGTGCTGCAAATATACATCTATCTTTTACTTTTACACCCCAGTCTGATGCTGAGGAGGACTATATATCTCGAGTCCCATATGCTAGTGCAGTTGGAAGCTTGATGTATGTTATGATATGCACTAGACCGGATCTTGCACATGTTGTTAGTGTTGTTAGTAGGTTCATGGGGCAACCTAGGAAGGAACACTGGCAAGCTGTAAAGAGGATCTTCCGTTACCTTAGAGGTACGTCTGATGTTGGTCTCATTTATGTGAATGATACACAATGTTTAGTTACTGGTTATTCTGATTCTGATTATGCTGGAGATGTTGACAGTAGGAGGTCTATGACTGGTTATTTATTTACTCTTGGTGGTTTTGTTGTTGGTTGGAAGGCAACTTTGCAGGCTACAATTACTTTGTCTACTACTGAAGCATAATACATGGCGCTGACAGAAGCTGCTAAAGAGGTAATATGGTTAAAATGACCAGTTAGTGATCTTGGTCTACATCACGATCAGGCTATTGTGTATTGTGATAGTCTGAGTGCAAATATGCATATCCAAGGATCAAGTCAAACATGAGAGGACTAAGCACATTGATATGAGATATCATTTTCTGAGAAGTGATAAGAGGATTAAGGTGATGAAAGTAGGTATTGCTGATAATCCTGCTTACATGTTCACCAAGCCGGTTCCTCATGGCAAGTTCCAACATTGTTTGGACTTGCTAAATGTTCGAAGCTGTTAATTTGGGCCCTTAAGGGCATTTTGAGGCAGGGAGAGTTTTGGGTATATCTGGCTATTCTTTGTGGCATTTGGTACCATCTGTATCTGTTATCTGTTTATATGTTCTGCATGGGAGAAAATTCAAGTCAAGGTGGAGATTTGTTGAACTATGCCTTGAATTAAATACATGGCGCTAGGATTAACCAAGCACGAGGGTATCACTAAGTAACTACATCTACGCACTACGTGGATTACCTACTCTTAATAGATCATTAAAAAATAATTATTAATAGATCATAAGTGGTGGATAATTAACGATTGGGTCATCCAAATTTTATCCGACAAAGTAACAATATCGTTTTTATTTCAACCATTCAACATACATTGTGATGAAAGAGAAACAAACTTGATTTACCTGGATTTTCTGGGGTTGATATCTTTCTCTTTCCAGTGTTAATTATACACGCCTTTTACTTTTCTACTGAAATTGAAGAGTCCAGACTCCAGAGGAATCATTAGCAACTTGCTTGACCGAATAATTGATTAGTCTTTGCTGAGGTAATGTAATTTCTATATTGGACCGTTACCCGTTTCCCGTTGGTGAGTTTTTTGATGTGAATAAATTGATTTGTGCATATTGTTGAAGACAGTAAGCCATTAATGTACACCCATTACGGCATTACCATGTTAGAGTTGACTTGGTATGGGTTGTTGGTTTGATCTTAGAATAAGCCTATTGGCCCTATTTCCATCATGTATAAGATTTTTTGTTGCAAAAAAAAAGTACAAGGATATCCCCATAATAATACAAATCCAAATGAAGTATCAATTTACTTTTTTTGGTGTCATATAAGGAACAAAGCTGAAATTAACTATAAGGGTGTGTTTAGTGGAGGATCCAAGATTTTGGGTGAGGGGTAGCATAATTTTACGATACTACCGAATAACAAAAAAATTTGTAAAAACTTTCTCTCTCTAGAAGAGAGCACCTTACACTAACTGAGAGTGAACCCAAGCCACTTCAATAACTTTGTTTTCTTTTCTTAATCAACCACAAATCACAAAAATTCCAAAATCAGGCAACTTTCGTTTCAATGGATCCCTCCTTACCGACAATATCTCTCCTCAACGGAAATAAACCAACCATATGAGAAGAATGGAAGAAAATTTGGTCCCTACTAAGGAGATATTCTTCCAGAAGACAGCTTACTTTTGAGCACCGTTATAGGAAAGGCAAAAGACTTGAGGGATTTCAAGGAAAGAGACATTCAAGATTGGGTGTATCTACATTGGACTGCACATGATGAAATCTCCATAGAGAAAGTAGGTAAATTGTTCTTTTTCTTTTGTCTTGACACGCAAGATAAAGAAAACCTGATTTCTTTAGGCTCTACAAGTGTTCAGGGAGCCCTATTCCTCTTTACAATCTGTCAACCTAAAGCCTCATTTCAATCTTTCACTTTTCCTCAATCTCCCATCTGGGTAAGAGTTGAAGGACTTCCTCTCATCTACAATAAACCACAAGTACCTAGAAGGGCTTTAGAAAGGATAGGAAAAGTCCTTTATTTTGATAACTTCTCGACTACCCCAGGCTTCAAAGACTACTTGAGAGCAAAGGTCATAATCCCAGTCAACAATCCTTTATTCCTGGGTTTTTACTTTGACTACCATTTTGGAGAGCCATATTGGGTATACTTCAGGTATGAGGGAGTTTTCACCTACAGTAACAAGTGTGGAAGGATAGGTCACAAAAGACAGAATTGTAGAATGCCAATGGAAATAGGCCAATACCACTTCTAAATAGTCATGCAAAACATGAGTCCTCGATTAGAGTTAATCCACACCTCAAACACTTTCCATCCCTTATTCACAAATAAGCTCATAGGCCTTAGAAGAGTTGAAAGAAACAGGACAACTGATGTGAATCTCGTGCATTATTCTTGGGACAGAAAAGAGGAAGGTAACAACCCCTCGAAAGTTACATTATCTGAAGAAGATAACAATGATGAAAATGGGGGAAATGGAAATTCCCCCTCTAGTGAATCTCATAGCTCAGGAGATGATAATAATGACGAAGGAGATGGGAATGTGGATGGAAATATGAATAATGAAGATAATGTGCAGAGTCAAGATAAAGAAAATGAAGACAAAAGTGATGATAATTCAAGAAGTAGAAGTCAAGATAGAGCCAGCGACAATGAAAGGAAAAGAAAATCTTCTGAAGATCGAGAAGGTTCCTCCAAGAAACAAAGAACATTGGGAGTATCTCAATCTCCCTGTTTCACGACGTTCAGCAAACAAACCTTTCATGATCCTGCACAAAAAGTCAGTAGGAGGAAAAGAAATCTGAAAAGAAATAGTGTGGAGTCTTACACGCGCCACCACAAGAGAGTAAGAAAGGAGAATGATATTTCACATTCATTGCCGTCATCAATTTTGTCCGAGGGAGGTAAGCTTTTTCAAACCTCACCTGGGTTTCTTTCGGGCAATACCTCTCCCCAACCTCCCAAGCTAGCTGAGCCTAGCAAAATACTCTGGAATCCTCTCCTCCTCTCTACCACTAAGGGTAATCTTGTAATTTACTTGCCTATAATACATGACCCTAGACTCTCCCCTATACAAAAAAGTAGAAGAATAATAATGTCTTCCTTAATTCTCCACCTGCTTCCCACAGAGTTTAAACTCCCACTTTAGTTATTATCTAGCTTCTTTCACCTCATCTACTCTCTCTATAAATCACCCCCTCCCCCCACTAAAAAAGGAAACATTCACCCTCTTCACCCTCAACCTTTTCAACTGTCAATCTCCCCACAAACTATGGCTTTTTACCAAATGAATCCAAAAGATAAGGACCACTCTTTGAGTCAGCTCTCCCAAGATGACTCATCTCCTTAGGGTGATCATCAAGTCACAAACCTTGCTTCTCTTTTTACAACTGTCAAGCTCAACGTGGGAGATAAATCTACGTACCTTCTGAACCTTGGTCCAACCCTTTTATTCCTTTTGGGTCTTTGAACTACCTTGAAGCAAACAACATTTTCAACAACCAAGCCCATCCT
The DNA here is from genome assembly GCA_947646795.1 of Beta lomatogona. Taxonomy (NCBI): domain Eukaryota; kingdom Viridiplantae; phylum Streptophyta; class Magnoliopsida; order Caryophyllales; family Amaranthaceae; genus Beta; species Beta lomatogona. Next base: position 832,413 of record CANSNZ010001103.1, on the reverse strand, counting down.
CCATTTTCCCCATCAGGTTTGACCTTTTCAAGCCCATCCCAAGAAAGACCTATCAACTCTGCCTTCAAGGACCTCTCATTTGGGTCTTGGGATAATTTCTACCCACTCTGAGGCTTCGATAATTTCTACCCACTCTGAGATGGATTTCTCTGTCGAAGAAGCCCAGGAGGAAAATTTCATCCTTGATCTTAAAGATCAAATTCCCCCTCCACCTCCAAACTCCCCATACTCTCATTCCTCCTACTACTCAGCCCTCTCAAACGTTGACTGCGAAGAATTTTCTTTTGACCCTATGGGTATCAACGAGGACCTCAACAAAGGCCCAATCCCTAAAATCAATCCTCCAGCTTTCTTCCCTCCTCTATCCGAGGATCCTTACTATAGATATTTCCCTAGAGCCACTAAGAGAAGAAGATCGGATGAAGAGAGAATTCGAGACTGGGCTCCGTCGGGATTTTTGGCTTTGCACCTTACGCCAGAAAATAGTCCCTCCTCCTTGAGAGTTATAATCCCGGATCTAAACCAAGTCCCACCAAAACTAAGCTCCAAGAAAAAGTTTACAAGCTCCAAGAGAAAGAAGATTCAGAAAAAGAATAAGGGCAAGAACAAACTGGTGTTTGGTCTATTCTCGGGGGAGGATGAAGAAGTGAACTTAGGAGAAGCTAAGACTGATGAAGGAAGAGGCAAGAAGAATATGGCAGAAATTGCGGCTTGTCAAACTCAGTCTTTGAAGATTATATGAACATCCTTAGTTGGAATTGTAGAGGCTTGAGTTCCATATACTCACCCCTGCACCAGTTCATCAAAAATATGGCTATTACTAATGCTTTAGACTTCATTTTTATTTCTGAAACTAAGTGTAAATTAGCTACTGTAGATCCAATATTCAAAAAGTCTGGTTTTAGTAGCAGTGTAGGTTATGATCCTGAGTCCAACAATGGGGGTTTGTATCTTTGTTGGTCTCCTAATGTAGTAGCGGATAGTATTGTAATCTCTAAAAATTATATAGTATGTAAGGCCACTATGGCCAATGAATTATCGTACTATATTGCCTTTGTCTATGGTTCCCCTTACTAGCTGAAAGACAAGAAGTTTGGGATTCTCTAACCTCAATCATGCATCAACATGAGGGAAGATGGATTCTGATTGGGGATTTTAATCAAGTTGAAAACCAAGCTAAAAAATTAGGCGGAAATTCGAGGTTAAATGGCTCAAACTACTTCAACAACTGGAAATTGGATAATGGACTCTTTGATATTGACTATCATGGAGTCAATTTCACTTGGACTAATAATAGAACAGGTTTAGAGGTTATCTATGAGAGATTAGACAAAGCTTTTTGTAACTCCCAGTGGAAATATTCATTCCCGGATGCAGTTACTTGGAACCTCTCAATTCTTCTTTCTGACCATAGTCCTATTATCCTTAATATCTTCCCTCAAGTGACTAAGAAAAAAAGGCCTTATAAGCTGGAAAATTGGTGTTTGAAATTCGAAGACAATAAATCAGTCGCCAGAAGAATTTGGGATTCGAATGAAATTGGCTCACACCAGCTCAAACTCCAAAGAAAGCTACAAAATTTCATTATGGAAGCCAAAGTGTGGTGCCTTGAGTACAAAAGTAAAACAAGAATCAACTGGCAAGATATCCACATCAACCTTTCAAACATCCAATAGAATATTATGGATACTATCTCGGCTGAAAAAGACAAGACGAGTAGGAAACAAGAAGAAGAAATCATTAATGTGAAATGGAAGTTTTGGCAACAAAGATCTAAATCAAAGTGGGATATTTTAGGAGATCAATCTACTTCTTTTTTCTTCAAGAGTGTAAAGTCTAGAGCTTCTTCGAATTGCATCAAAGTGATAAAAAATGACGAAGGAAGGTGGGTTTCCAACCAAGAAGGAATCAAAGATATCTTTCTCAAGTTCTACAAAGGTCTTTTGTCTAAGACGAGTCAGGAAGATTCCATGGACTAAAATGATGAGATTCTTCTCAATCTCCCCATCTTGTCGCCTTCCCACATTAGTATTCTCAACAGAGAATTTTGTAAAGAAGAAATTAAATCAGCAGCTTTCAGTTCAAAGTCGTCCAAATCTCCAGGTCCGGATGGAATATCACCGGTTTTCTTCCAAGAGAATTGGGAATAGTGGGAGATTAGGTAGTTTCTTGTGCCCATAACTTCGTTCAAAAGGGTTTCCTGCTTAAAGAGATTAACAAGACCTTTATAACTCTTATCCCTAAAACTGAAAGACCCCAACAAGTCTCCCAATTCAGACCAATAAGTCTTTGTAACAGCTCGTATAAGATAATCTCGAAAGTTCTAGCTGGTAGGCTAAAGCTAATCATGAACTGTCTAATTGCCCATGAAGTCTTATCATGGGTTAAGAAGAGGAAAAAAGGAACTCTTTATGCAGGCATCCTAAACATAGACCTTAGTAAAGCTTATGATAGAATAAGATGGGATTTCGTGGAAGTTGTGCTTAACAAGATGAATTTGCCAAGGAAATGGATCCAATGGATCATGCAATGTATCTCCGCTGTTTCCTATTCTATCTTGGTTAATGGAGAACCAACAAAGTTCTTTAGCCCTTCAGTAGGCCTTAGACAAGGAGATCCGCTTTCTTCCTACATCTTCATTTTATGTATGGAAGTGCTCTCCACAAATCTGATTGCAGCTCAAGAAAGCAAATTGATTCATGGCCTAAAGATTGCTAGAAGTGCGCCAAGCTTACCTCATCTGTTTTTCGCAAACGATGCTCTTTTCTTCTTTAAAGGATCCCTAAGGTTTGCTGGAATCTAAAGGATATCCTTTACAATTTCTGTATTAAGTCGGGAGAAATGATCAACTATGACAAGTCTAGTGTTATTCAACCCTAATACCCCGAGAAGATTTGAGTCTCTTATGAGAAAGCCTTTGGGTGTCAAAAGTACAATTAATTTGGGAACCTATCTAGGTTGCCCAATGGAAGTCGAAGGAATGCCTCTACCTTCAACCTAATCAATACCAAAATCATGAACAGAATTTCCTCTTGGAAATTTGCTCACATGTCCCTTTCAGGTAAAGCCATTCTTTACAACTCCATCTTAGTTACCCTAGCCTCTCATATCATCTCAAGTTTCCTTCTTCCAATGAAAACGGAAAGTAGGATTTCTTACACTCTCCTCAAATTTTAGTGGTCTTCCTCTTCTTCTAAAAAGCCAATTTATTGGAGGAAGAGATCAGTTCTTCAATAACACAAAAATAATGGAGGTCTAGGCTTAAGGAATATAGACTCCGTGAACAAAGCTCTTCTCATGAAACAAGCTTCAAGAATCTACAATTGCCAATCTTCTCTTATAGGTAGAATCTATCGAGGTAAGTACAAAAATGATCCCCTGGCAGCGGTTTTCAAGGGAATTAAAAATTGCCCCAGCAATGCTTCATACGCTTATCGTAGCATGTTCAAAACATCTCTACTTATGAGAGAAGGTTTTAGGAAAATAATTGGCAACGGCAAACACACAAATATCATAGAAGACATTTGGGCAGGAGATAGCAGAATCAACTTCAACAACAATCACTCTAACCCTGCTCCATTAATCAAGGTCAATCAATTAATTGCTGATAATGGGCAGTGGAACCCGACGCTAAACAGGCAAATCTTTAGCAATTCCGAGGCGGAAAGGATCTTTTCAGTGCACTTGTCGAGTTCAAATCATGATGATAAAACCACTTGGAACCATAGCAAAAATGGGGTTTACACCGTCAAGTCAGGGTATTGGTTCCTCCAGTCAAACATTGAAGGTAGTGCAGCGGAAGCGTCTTCAAATAAATCTTGGAAATTCATATGGTCTATCCACACTCTCCCAAAACTCAAAATGTTTTTATGGAAGATTCTGAATAAGGCTATTCCAACGGCCTCCGGTCTCATCAAAAGAAATATTCAGGTACAAAGTAATTGCAAACTTTGTAACTCGAATCAAGAAACTTTGGAGCATCTCTTTACAAATTGTCAATTCTCTAACAAAATCTGGCTAACTACTATGGGAACTCGTTCTTCATTAAACAATGTTATTCCACTGGGATTATGGATTAAGAATTTCATCAGATGGATTCAGAAGGATTCAAAGGTTAATTTAGAGGAAGATCTCTATCTGAGTATTGATGGTTTGCACTTTATGGGCCATCTGGATGCATAGAAACGAGATAATTTTTAGGAACCATTCCCCAAATCCGTCAAGAATAATGCAGATATTCAATGATACTAAATTGAAGGTGGCGGATTTTAGAGAACGAAGGAGAAGAAACGCTAGTTTAGACGTTAAAGCAAAGGGAAAGGAGATCAAAGTTAAAATAGCTTGGTAATGTCCAGAATCTTATTAGTATTCAGGTGGATGGGTCGTGGAAGAGGCTCAGAAATAAAGGGAGGTTTTTAGCCTTCACCTTCTAGGTCAATGAATCAGATGTTACCAATTATGGTTATAGAAAAAGCTTTGCCCTTTCACCGATGCAGACAGAAGCCTATGCCATTCTCCATACCATTAAAGATCATATTGGAAAAGAGAAAGCAATTTCGATCAAAAGTGATTGCTCTCAAGTCATTCAAGCTCTAATCTCGCATACTTCAACAGACAAATCTATCTCACCGATTATCGAGGAAATCAAGCTCCTAGCTAACAAATTTACTTTTATAAGTTGTATCTTAGTTTCCAGGGATGAAGTGGTGCAAGCTCATAATCTAGCCACAAAAGCTAGAAAGGATAGCACCTATTAATTCCTTTTTCTTGTTTCCTTGTCAAAAAAAAAAAAAAAAAAAATTGTAACTAATAAATTCAAAAGGTTATAAAATTGAAATACAACCTCAAAGTTGTTTAACACAAGAAAATCACAATTGTTTACGACGTGTTCTTCATCTTCAACACAAGGTTAGAATTCTATCTCTTCTAGAGTGGTATCTCACTGATGGCTAGGGCCCCTCGGAAAGGGGCCTTTTTCGCCTTCCAACTAAGCTGCCTAAACCCAATCCAAAAATCGATTTACAATAGTATCAACTTTTTAGATCCGAAAAAAATATTTTCTCATAATAAGTAACTAAACTATCGTTCAGAACTACGAAATCATATATTTATTAAAATATATTTATGATTTAACGTTAAAAAAATCTAAGATTTTAAAATGAGAAAGTCGAGACTGTTATAGATTTATACAAAAAAATTGAAAATTTATTTTTAAGTATAATGTTCTGTCATTTTTGTTACTGTTCTATAAGGTATTTAATATTTTCAACATTCATAAATTTGAATGACCAAACAAAACCTTTTAAAAAAATTAAATGACCAAAGATTTATTTTTCTCTAAGAAAAAGTATTCTTCACTATTCCACTTGAATTCTTTTCTAAAGGTGTAGTCCAAATATCTTTAGAAAATTAAATAAATAGAATTGAATACTAGGTAACGAAATTTAAAAGGGAATATTAATATGGCCAGGCCTTCAATCAACTTTTAGGACATTCATAAATGTGAATGATTTTTTTTAAAATAACAATCTATTTCTAGTACAATTGAATTTTTTTATAAAAAAATTCAGTCCAAAGTTTTCTATAAAGAACTAGCTTTTAACCCGTGCAAAAATGCACTGGAGGTTTATGTAGATATGATTTAGGGTAAGTTCTCTTCGGCATAAAACAACTGAACCGAACTGAATTGAACTGAACTGAACTGAATTGAATTAAATTATAACTAATAGTAATGATAATAATTTAGGAATTAAACTGAACTGAACTGAATTGAACTGAACTGAACTGAACTAAATTGAACTGAACTGAACTGAAAATAAGCTGGGGAGAACAGGCCCTTAGACCCATACATTGTACACGGAAATAGTTTGTTTATTAAGTAGTTGCTTATATTCCAAATTTATTGAATGCATAATTATTAAATTTCATGCATTAAAAGTTGAAAGAATATAAAATGTAATATTATATTTAAAAAAATATATAAATCATTTGTTAAAAAACTTTAAATTTTAAAAATCTTATGATCATGATATATAAATTCATAGATACATAAATCAAACAAAAAACACATCAAAATGCACGGGAAATTTTTGTTTTATAAATTTTAGATTTCATCTTGTTTATCTTAAAATCTTAGTTTGAATATTAGCTCGTGATTTAAACTTTTTGTATTCATATTATTTATTAAGAATATATTTTAAAACCGACTTATGACTCGTGCTTTAATTGACTGATGTAGCCAATGTCATGGTGGAGCATGTGACCAACTTTTAATAAAGAAAAAGAAATGGACTGAAGAGGCTTTCGCTCTGCCCAGTGCTTCATTAAGAGGCACATATAAAATCACAAATCGCACCACTACTTGCACTCAATCATGCGACCACTAACCTTTTTAATGTTTAATTAAACGATTAACCGTGTCCGATGTCAAATCATTTAACCTATTTATTCAAAATCCCTAAAAAAAATTGAATTGACTTTTTATGTCCAATATTTAATATCCTTTAATATTTAGGTAATAACTTGCTAGTATATTAGAAAGCTTTAAAGAATTCATTGACGTTTTGCCAACTTATACTCTAATTGGTGCTAAAATGTTAGATTTTCTTATATGTTAAAGTTAAATGTGAAAAGTCGTACCAGTTTCGGGTTGAAAGTCTCAACAGTAACCAAATCCATTTAGTCCTCCCACCCTTATTAACATTGATTACATTATCTAAAATAATTAAATAAATAGTTCATGATTTTTACTTTCAGTACCATCCAATAAAAGTGTATATGCATTTATGTCTTATTTATTATGGTGTAATCCAAGTTAAGAAAGTAAAATCTAAACAGATCCATATTATGTTAAAATCAATTAAGTAGAATAATATTAATTATATCTAGATGTGAACCACGATCTTACCCAACAGTACATATTCTTCGGCCAAATAGAATGGTGGATAAAATCAATATAATTTTTTTTTAACTTTTTTTATAATTCCTCCATTTTGGGAATAAGTGAAACACTTCTCTCAAAAAGCTCAAACAAAAGAGAGTAGTGTTTCACTTATTTTTAAATGGAGGAAGTATATGATGATGTTATTTTATTTCTTGGTTTTCTTGATCTTACTTGAACTTATCTGCATTTATTACACCTTGATAGTCATTATTAGACCGTATCTGAACTTTAGCATAACTTGGTAGATATTTTTCTGTAGATTATATGTCAAACACTATATTAGCTTATTTTTACATTATAGAAATTAAATGAACATAATTGAACTTATCTGAAAAAATTCCTTATTTGAACTTAAATTTTTTTAAACTAATAATAAGTTGAACAAAATAATTTTTTGATCTAAGAATATATTTTTTTAATATAAACTTGGCTTTAGGAATGTGTAAATCTGTTTATATTAGTATTTTGAATAAATTGGTGAGTTTTCAAAGATTACCAAAACACATTAAAAAAACTTATACTTTCATCTCCCTCTCTATCTTAATCCTTTATTTTTCAAAGATTGACCCACTAACCCATTTATATATTAGTTGTCAAGTACAAAAATCCAAGTGATGTGCCAAATAATTTGGAAAAGATATTTTTTTTGGCAATAATTTGGAAAGATATTACAGGAACAATGCATCAACATCTAACTAATAAAAATAATTAACGAAAATATAAAGTAAAAAAATTCGAACTCATTGTTGTAGATTGATACTCCCTCTGTTTCTTTCTAATCTACACACTTTCCTTTTTGGTCTGTTTCTTTTTAATCTACACACTGTTGCTTTTTCTATTTTAGGTAACATGTCACATCTACTTTCTCCTCTTTTTCCACCCATGTCATCCATTTTTTAATATTTTATCCCACTTTTTACTTTCTCTCTCTCACTTTTCAGTTTCTCTCTCCACCATTTCAGTTTCTCTCTCATACTTTTGTACTTTCTCCTTGGTTCTCCCCCAAAGTGAAGTGAGTAAATTAAAATGAAACGGAGGGAGTATATATTATTAACTGTGCATTCAAACTAAGATGGCCATATTATAAACTTGACATATTTTGCTTATATGTATAATATTCTCGGTAATTAATAAATATATTTATGATGTGCACCGTGATACTATTAATATATATCAAAAGGAATATAATCAAACTAAAATTTATAAAAAGAAAAAGGCAATAACTATGAGTCTATGACTAATAAAAAAAGTAATAATTTTATCGAGGTGAAATGATATATCACACTTAAATGAAAAATTGAACTACAATTACATTGTTCACCATAATCGTCACTATATACTCTTGCATTTATAATGTTAAATACAAATTCAATATAATACATTATGCAAACATCATAAATCTTCATTTGGCGATCCAAACAAAATTATATCTATTCCATTATCTTCTTCAACGTAGATTGGCTTTAAATTCATTATGTTTGAATAATATTGATCTCATCTGTTGCACCTAAGAACTGACGACGTAAAAATGGCCCAAAAAAAAAGAAAAAAAATCTATAATGGACTAATTTGTTTGATAGCGTGAAATTGGTGCTATATTGGCGTTTGGAGGAATGAATCTTCACCAAAACATTAAACCTATTATATAAGCATTTGTTTGAATTTTCATTTGACCCATTATTGCTGCCAATTTGTTTGATTGAGAAAAGCATGCGTGTTTGAGCAGATCATGTGTGATTGCATAATAAAACTTATTAACGGCATAAATCATCGGCCGAGATTTGCGAAAATCATTTCCACAATTATCATTTATATATATCTAATATCAATCCATTAATTGATTGCATAACCCATGAGACTACACGTGACGGTGAACATGCGAGATGCAATTTGGAGATGACATGTGGCAGGATGTGTAGTTGCTTGACACGTAGGACAAATGGACTTAGCTTTATATAAACTAGCATTCTTTGCACGCGATGCGTGCTTGGATTTTCTTTGGTGAATTTTTTTTCTTCTCGAGTAAATATCTTGGTTTTTTTTACGTGAATAATTGTCTATAACATTTTTAAAACATTGTTATAATTAAATGACTTGAATAATCAAACCTATATAATGTATAAATATCATTAGAAAATATGTTACTAACATTTTGTTGTTTTCAGCAATATAGTTGGAGTTGAAACTATGTGAAAGACCGTTGATGTATGTTCTACCAAATAAAAGAGTTTTATATATTGAGGAATATAGTGAGTTTTGAAATACATTATAAATCAATATTTTCAACATACAATGTTACCCATTAATCATATTATCGCTATTAATCACTAATTAAAAGAGTTAAACGCACTAATCAAGAAAGTTGAGATGCTCAACGATTTTTGAGTTTGTTTATGGGCTAGACATAACTTTGATCATATTTTTTTTTTTACTTTGTAATTGAATAAGTAATGGATCATGGATAAAATAATTTTCAATGCATCTTTTTCGTTTATGGAAATTTCCTTCTTTTCTACATCTATTACTCAAATGCGATATATGATTTGCTGCATTAATTGGACAATAACTTTGATTTGGAAAGTTATTTATATACGTTTAATTAGTTTGTATGTTGTATTTTTTATTTGAGGGTAAGGATGTAATTCAATAGGGGGACACCACAGCTCCCCCCTTTACTTATATAATAAAGATATATAGATATAGATGACAAATGAGGTAATGAGAGATGAAATATAATACTACATCCATTTCTTTTTAATGGTTACACTTTGACATTTTACACTATTCACAAATTTCACTTTGACCATCGTTTGTGATTTATAAGTGAATAAAAATATAGTCATGTGGGATGTTGTTAGATTCGTCTTAACATATATTTTATTCAAATGTAATTTTTTTTATAATTTTACAAATACAAAACTAAAGATATATATCCTCAAAGTTTTGTATTGGCATGCGTGAAAAATGTAACTGAAACAATTAAAAAGAAACGGAGGGAACATAAATTAGTGTAGTAAAAAAAAAGTTTAAGATTTAATCACAAATTAATGAGGCCGGTCAAAGGTCAATGAAAGATAAAGCTAAGAGATATATGAAGAAAGTGTAGGGCTAAAAATTTAAAAAAGAATGATAAATGATGTAAAAGAAAGGAGTTAGAAATAAAAATGGCTATAATGTTTCTACCATGCTTTGATCCTGCGACCTCCTTTCAATCATGACTACTAGTCTTATATGCACGCGATGCGTGCGTTAAATTCAAATTAAAAAGTTGTTATCATATACTCCATTCGTATTATAGTTATGATTACTCTTAAAATGTGAATGATTAATAGTTAGATGAATTTAGATATAGTAATTCGCTAATGTAAAGAACTAATAAAGGTTATGAGTGATTTTTAATTTTTTGTAAATGAATTTAGATATATAAATTCTTAAGATTTACTGAACATAGAACATTACACATACTTTTATGTTCAATAATGAACTGCATACCTGATTAATAGTAAAGTATCCGCAAATTTGAGAATGTCGTATTTGAGAATGTTGTCGAGCTCCAATCTACGAAGAGAACTGATTTTTTTTTGGTTTGAAGTTTGTGTTTGTAATTGTGTTTGTGTTATGGAAAAATTATTTTGAGTTTGGATTTGAGTTGTCTATGTAATGAGAATGCCGTGTATTTTTTTTGTTATTGTATGTGGTATTAATGTTTGGTAAGTTCTTGATTATGAATCTTTTTGATTGAATCTTTTTTATTGGCAAGTTTATGTGATTGAGCTTTTATATGAGTTGATTGGGTTTAATAGAGATTTGATTGATTTTTTTGGCAAGTTTATGTGTGAAAATTTGGAATCTAATATTAATGTTGTGGAGGGGCAATTAAGTAAATTCAAAGGGGGACACCGTTGCTTCCCCCTTAGCTTATATAATAGAGATAAGCTTAAATATAAAGCTTCAACCATTGGGGTGTTGTAGCTTTAAAATGCATGCTTGTTAAAGATAATTTATATCTTAAATTACAGGATATCAGTTTCTTTACTACATAGATCCTCCCGTGGGTGTGTTATCTTCAGAATAAAACTTATCTGAGTAAATTTAATTGGACTTGATCAGCCTACATTTCACCACATATTTAAAATTATATTTTAAGGTAACATATAAAAGGAAATATTGACTATACTAACGTATTGAAGTAACCTACTGCAATTGAAATTAGGGATTCAATTAAAATTTACGACATTTGGCGTCTAATGTCACGCATATTTTTTTGAATATAAATAAGCAGAGTACAAAAGCCAGCTTACGAGGTCGCGACATTTGGCGTCCTCATTGGACGCCATTTGTCGCGCTCATTAACAGTTCTAAATTGATTAAAATACAAATAGAGTTTAGGATAAAAATAAATAGTGTTGGGTTCACAATGAAAATCTTAAATAAAGTAAATTGATTAAATTTTAATATATAGTTCGTAAAATTATAATTTTTGTATCATTGCAAAGTGTTTAAAAAGTACTTTAAAATAAGATCAATTTATACTATATTTAAATTTTATATTAAAATAACGTATAAAAGGAAATATTGACTATACTAACGTATTAAAGTAACCTACTGCAATTGGAATTAGCGATTCAATTAGAATTAAGGTTAGAGTATTAAAGTAACCGATGGTACTGTTTTGTCGCGCTTATTAAAATACAAATAGAGTTTAGGATAAGAATAAATAGAGTTTGGTTCACAATGAAAAACTTAAATATAGTAAAATGATTATAACTTTTAATATATAGTTCGTAAAATTATAATTTTTGTACCATTGGAAAGTGTTTAAAAAGTAATTTAAAATAAGATCCATTTATTTAAATTTTTTTATTAAAGTAACATATAAATAGAAATATTGATTATACTAACGTATTAAAGTAACCTACTGCAATTGGAATTAGCGATTCAATTAGAATTTCACGACATTTGGCGTCTTCATTGGACGCCATTTGTCGCGCTCATTAAGTGCCATATATTTTTTTGGAATATAAATAGAGTTCTAAATTGATTAAAATACAAATAGAATTTGGGATAAAAATAAATAGAGTTGGTTCACAATAAAAAACTTAAATATAGTAAACTGATTATAACTATTCGTAAAATTATAATTTTTGTACCATTAGAAAGTGTTTAAAAAGTACTTTAAAATAAGATCCATTTATACTATTTTTAAAATTTTATATTAATGTAACTTATAAAAGGAAATATTGACTATACTAACGTATTAAAGTAACCTACTGCAATTGGAATTAGCGATTAAATTAGAATTAGGGTTAAAGTATTAAAGAAACCTACTGCAATTGGAATTAGGAATTCAATTAGAATTAGGGTTATTGTTATAAGAGATTCAATTAGAATTAGGGTTGTTCTACAAAACCTATTCATGTTAGAATTAGAATATTCAAAGTTATATATATACTAGATTGTCAACGGTCAACTTTGCACATTGCTAATGAATTATGGATTAGGGTTTTATTTTTAATGTTTTAACATGCAGGAAGATGTAGGTTGTGTATTATATCGTAACATATACTTTAACATATAAAAATATGTGGTTTCTACATGATAGAGTGACAGTCTGAATCATATAGTGAGTTTCTACATGATATAGTGGATTGTTTAGAAATGATGTAAAAACGACATGATATAGTATGTTTCTGAATGATATAGTGAGTTTCTTCATGACATATAAATTAGAAACCAACGTCAAATATAATGACAAAATCATATTATAACTTTTAGTTGTTCAATGTCAGACAAAAATAACGGCCAAAAATAGGGGTGTAAATATTTGAAAACTCTACCTCTTCTTCACGAAATAGCCCGGGCATCTGCCCGGGTCCCAATACTAGAATAAATATTTTTTTGAATATAAATAAAGTTCTAAATTGATAAATACAAATAGAGTTTAGGATAAAAATAAATAGAGTTGGGTTCACAATGAAAAGCTTAAATATAGTAAATTGATAATAACTTTTAATATATAGTTCGTAAAATTATAATTTTCGTACCATTGGAAAGTATTTAAAAAGTACATTAAAATAAGATCCATTTATACTATATTTAAAATTTTATATTAAAGTAACATATAAAAGGAAATATTGACTATACTATACAAACGTATTAAAGTAATCTACTACAATTGGAATTAGCGATACAATTAGAATTAGGGTTAAAGTATTAAAGTAACCTACTGCAATTGGAACTAGGGATTCAATTAGAATTATGGTTGTTATAAGAGATTCAATTAGAATTAGGGTTTTGAAGACCAATTTTGAGGTTTAATAGAAACAGAGAATTAAGAGAGAGAAAGAAAAGTACCTCTATTTCCATTTACCAAGTTCTTATCTTCAATTAGAGGTCAAACGTCTGTACTAAAGCAAACAAAATAAAATAGAAAGCGTGTAAGCATCTTACATCAACCATTATTAAAAGTTTCAAACACTTAAATGAACCTGTTGCACACTAATGTTGGAAATTCATATTAAATTCATATAGTGAAGTTAGTTTTATACAGATATAGTGAACTTATATATATATTATACTGGATTTTATTAACGGAAAACATATAGTGAAATAATATGCAATATAGTGGAGGTTTTATTTTTAAGATCTTAACATGCAGGAAGATGTAGGTTGTGTAGTATATCGTGACATGTGCTTTAACATATAAAAATTTGTAGTTTTTGCATGATAGAATGAATGTCTGAATCATATAGTAAGTTTCTGCATGATATAGTAATTGTATAAATAGTATAGTGGATTGTTTAGAAATGATGTAAAAACTGCATGATATAGTATGTTTCTGAATGATATAGTGAGTTTCTTCATGACATATAAATTATAAACCAACGTCATAGATAATGACAAAATCATATTATAACTTGTAGTTGTTCTATGTTAGACAAAAATAACGGCTTAAAATAGGGGTGTAAATATTTAAAAACTCTACCTTTTCTTCACGAAAAAGTGAGTTTCTTAATGACATATAAATTAGAAACCAACATCAAAGATAATGACAAATCATATTATAAATTTTAGTTGTTCTATGTCAGACAAAAATAATGGCCAAAAATAGGGGTGTAAATATTAAAAAAACTCTACCTCTTCATCACGAAAAAGCCCGGGCATTTGGCCGGGTCCCAATACTAGTATATTTATAAAGGAGGAACTTTTCGGGAGCTCCTCAAGATTTCGAGGCCATAGAGCGCGCCACGTATGATTGCCATGTCATCAAATTTTATTTTGATCTTTTAAAAAAATAGAATTCTACATAGATTTAAATACATAAGGAGTTCTAGATAAGCTAAATTTAGAGTTTGGTTTTGAATGAACAACCTAAATTATTATATTATGTAAATTATGTATAACTTTTGCTACGTAATTCGGAATATTATAATTTTTGTTCCATTGGATAGTGCTCAAAATATGCTCCGAAATAAGACTCATTTACAATATAGTTCTAAACCTTATGAAATAGTGAGCGCCACGTAGGATTGCCATGTCATTAATTTTTAAAAATAATAGAGTTCTACACATATTTAAATACATAAAAGGAGTTTTGCATAACGAGAAATTAGAGTTTCGTTTTGAACAAACAACCTAAATTATTGTATTATGTAAATTGAATTAACTTTTGCTACCCAATTCAAAACATTATAATTTTTTGGGAAATTTGTCAGAAACAACCTTTTATAAGACACTTTTCGTCGGAAACAACCTTTTAAATTTTTTTTTGTCAAGACAAACCTTAAACCAAAATATTTTGTCACATTAAACCTTTGGCCGGAAAAAGACCCTTGACTTAGTTTTCAGGCATTGACCATCCCAGCCCCACCCACGAAACCATCCCCACCCCACGAAATCAGTCCCCTCGCTTTCCCCCACCCTCGAAACCACCGCTTTCTTCCCCCCACCCTCAAAACCACCAAAGTTAGGATTATTTTGAAAAGACAGGTGAAAGTTGGGATTATTCATGTCAATTTTTCCTATTATAAATTTCTTACCATCGAAGAGTGCTCGAAACATGTTTCCATATACAATATAGTTTTACAACTTATGAAAATATATTTATTTAGATGAACAATAACATATTATTTATTCTTTATTTTAAATACATATAAAAATAATTATAAATATAGCGTATTATCTGTGACAAAAGCAATTATGTCTTTCAAAATCAAACTTTTAAAATTTGAGTTATATAAATATAAAAAATACATATCTGTAGTTTTGAGCATACCATGATGGCATTACATAAAGAATGAAATGAAAGTTTGTCAACGACATTGCAGAGGTATTATGCAATTGACTAATTATTTTATTCCTAGAATATTTGTTATATACATAATTATTTATATATTTTTTTCATATATCTATATGTCAGATCTTATTCTTTTCTCAATAAACTTAATTCTACTAAAACTAATTGAAAAATTAAGGATCGAGTTTCTAGACTATTTGAGGTCGCAATTAGTCTTGATATGGTCATGATTGATGAAGAGATGTTTTTCTCTTAAATAAGTAATATTTTCGATTATTCATAGAGTTTAGTTTTATATTTAATTTATTTTATTCATGATACCATCATTATGATCTTCTTTTTGGCTTTCCTATCTTCTATTCTATATGCGTTAGTGTTTATGTGCTATATTAAAAGTTGAAATTATGGCTGGCACTCATATTTTTTCTCTATTCTTTCTGTCCTGCATCTATTAAATTATTACCCTCTACTTTCTTAAAGTATCGTTTGGGTATTTTCCATGTTAAACTGTGTTAGCTATTATTAGTCATACCAATTATTGGGATACTATTTAATAATAGACTTAGCTACAATATTCAATTGAACATTAAAAGTATAAAATTTATATGTCACAATAACAAATCTAGAAATTAAAGTATAATGACAAATATTTTCTCTGTCTTTTTCCACTGCAACAATGGGTTTGGGAGTGGTTTTTAAGAAAATGGATAGTTTAGCATATAGGGTTAACTAGAGTATGGGATAGGTAAATTCTTAATAAAGTAAACGTTACTTTATGAGGCAATTTGAGTAATTAATGATGTTTTATTAACAAAAAGTAAAGGCAATGTTGTCAACTATATTTGTCTTTTTCACCAAAACTGAAATGGTTCCAATAGCTGAAAATACCCAAAGTGGTAATTATTACAATAGAAAAAGAATGGAGGAAGTATATAAATACAATAGTGTTGAAAAATTTCACTTCACAACAACAAAAAATCAATAATGTTAATAAAAATTTGCAAAAAATAAAATAAACAACAACGCGTGCAACGCACGGGCTTCAAAACTAGTCATATCATATAAAGTAGAGTACAACATCTAGCTCACGAGGTTGCGACATTTGGCGTCCTTATTGAACGCCATTTGTCGCTAAGTGCCATGTCATATTTTTTTGGAATATATATAAACAGAGTTCTAAATTGATTAAAATACAAATAGAGTTTAGGATAAGAATAAATAAAGTTGGGTTCGCAATGAAAAACTTAAATATGGTAAAGTTATTATAACTTTTAATATATAGTTCGTAATATTATAATTTTTGTACCATTGGAAATTGTTTAAAAAGTACTTTAAAATAAGATCCATTTATACTATATTTAAAATTTTATATTAAAGTAACATATAAAAGGAAATATTGAGTATATTAACGTTTTAAAGTAACCTACTGCAATTGGAATTAGCGATTCAATTAGAATTAGGGTTAAAGAATTAAAGTAACATACTGCAATTGGAGTTAGGGATTCAACTAGAATTAGGGTTGTTATAAGAGATTCAATTAGAATTAGGGTTGTTCTACAAAACCTATTCATGTTAGAATTAAAATATTCAAAGTTATATATACTAGATTGTCAGCGGTCAACTTTACACATTTAGTTTTCTTCCCTATATTTTTTTAACACTTAAGCTAATTACGTGAACTACATATTACTCATATTTTCTTTTCCTTTGATAAGAAACAGATGTTGCATCATCATTCGTCTCCTCCAAACATGAATGTTGGATAAGATGGGATCGGACATGGTCAACATATTAGAAAGAGGGTTGATATTGTTAATCATGTTGGTCAATTGAGGCTTGAAGGGCACCGTTGCAACATATCTTAGCAACATAACATAGCAATATTACCAATCCTTCATAATTTAATAAATTGTTTCATATTTATATGACAGGTGCTTTTATTTGATTTGTAAACACAATGAGTACTAAAGAAAGTGGAATTTTTTTTTTGAAAAGTACCTCTACTACCATTTAATAAGTTCTTATCTTCAATTAGAGGTCAAACCTCTGTACTAAAGCAAACAAAATAAAATAAAAAGCGTGTAAGCATCTCAAATCTACAATTATGAAAACACTTAAATGGACCTGGTGCACACTAATGTTGGAAATTCATATAGTGAAGTGAGTTTAATTTATATAGATATAGTGAACTTCTATACAATATACTGGATTTTATTAGTGGAAAACATATAGTGAAATAATATGCCATATAGTGGAGGTTTTATTTTTAATGTTTTAACATGCCGGAAGATGTAGGTTGTGTAGTATATATTTACATGTGCTTTAACATATAAAAATATGTAGTTTCTACATGATAGAGTGAATGTCTGAATCATATAGTGAGTTTCTGCATGATATAGTGAGTGTATAAATGATATAGTGGATTGTTCAGAAATGATGTAGTTTCTGCATGATATAGTATGTTTCTGAATGATATAGTGAGTTTCTTCATGACATATAAATTAGAAACCATTGTCAAAGATAATGACAAAATCATATTATAACTTTTAGTTGTTCTATGTCATGCAAAAATAACGACAAAAAATAGGGGTGTAAATATTCTAAAATTCTACCTCTTCTCTATGAAAAAGCCCGGTTGCCCGGTTGCCCGGGTCCTAATACTAGTAACTAATATATAAAGCAGAGTACAAAAGCCAGCTCACGAGGTCGCAACATTTGGCGTCCTCATTGGACGCCATTTGTCGCGCTCATTAAGTGCCATGTCATTTTTTTCAATATAAATAGAGTTCTAAATTGATTAAAATACAAATAGAGTTTAGGATAAGAATACATAGAGTTGGGTTCACAATGAAAATCTTAAATATAGTAAATTGATTATAACTTTTAATATATACTTCCTCCGGTCTTTATTAGTTTACCAGTATTCCTTTTTCGGATGTCCCTTATTAGTTTACCCATTTCTTTTGTTTCTATTTTTGGAATAGGACCATTTTCCATCACACATACATTCAACTTTAATATAAAATAATAGCTTCTCTTTCTTTCTATGTCCCACAACATTATTTCTCCTAAAACTTTGTGCAAAAGAAACGGGTAAACTAATAAAGACCGGAGGGAGTAGTTCGTAAAAATATAATTTTTGTACCATTGGAAAGTGTTTAAAAAGTACTTTAAAATAAGATCCATTTATACTATATTTAAAATTTATATTAAAGTAACGTATAAAAGGAAATATTGACTATACTAACGTATTAAAGTAACCTACTGCAATTTAGCGGTTCAATTAGAATTAAGGTTAGAGTATTAAAGTAACCGAAGATACATATTCTAATAAATATACTCTTTATATTTTCTTTTCTTTGATAAGAAACAAATGTTGCATCCTTCGTCTCCTCCAAACATGAATGTTGGATAAGATGGGCCATGGTCAAAATATTAGAAAGAGGGTTGATATTGTTAATTATGTTGGTCTATTGAGGCTTGAAGGGCACCGTAGCAACATACCTTAGCAACATATCGTAGCAATATTACCAATCCTTCACAATTTAACAAATTGTTTCATATTGATATGACACGTGCTTTAATTTGATTTGTAAACACAATGAGTACTAAAGAAAGGTAAGTTTTATCTTGAACTTTCTCCATTAACTTTTCATTGGTCTAGAACATATTGAGGTTTTATTTTTAATGTTTTAACATGCAGGAAAATGTAGGTTGTGTAGTATATCGTGACATGTGCTTTAACATAAAAAAATATGTATGTTCCGCATAATAGAGTGAATGTCTGAATCATATAGTGAGTTTATGCATGATATAGTGAGTGTTTAAATGATATAGGGGATTGTTCAGAAATAATGTAGTTTCTGCATGATATAGTATGTTTCTGAACGATATAGTGAGTTTCTTCTTGACCTATAAATTAGAAACCAACGTCAAAGATAATGCCAAAAATAGGGGATATAAATATTTAAAAACTCTACCTCTTCTTCACGAAAAAGCCTGGGCATTTACCCGGATCCCAATACTAGTATATATATAAACTTGATTATATATGGTAAACATAATCCACCCTTTAAGTATCAATTATTATCGAAGTGCAAGTTAATACTACATCCGTTTCTTAACAAGTGCAACCTTATTTGAAATAGTTACAATAAGTGCAACCAAGCTCAAAATGGTAAAAAAAGTTCAATATTATTACAAATATGCCACCAAAAAGTAAGAGGGACCACAACTTTTTTGTTTTATCACTTGAATTACTCTACTTTATTGTGGTCCAAATTTTCTCTCTCTACATTTCTTGATATTCCCCCACTTTCTCTATATTGCACTTATTAAGAAACGGAGGAAGTAAGTTATATCACATATCCTCTGAGGTGTACTTTAAATGTTGAACTTTTATGCTTTTTTAATGTCAAATTTGAAATTTTCTAGTTTGATTTTATTCTACATATATTTGACGGTTTAACCAATTGCACCCATTAAAATAATCAAAAAAATATTTGCACCCATTAAAATAATCAAAAAAATATTTGAAAAATATTTGCACCCACAATATACTCTGCATTTGCCACTGATTATAAACTCTCGAACTCGCATCCTCAATAATTTTTTTTTTGGTACATAATGAATGTTAGGACACCCTTCTCTCAAGGGAGACTCCTAACGTATCAAGCAGAACTAATTTATTTAACAAAGGTTCCGTATAGATATCCACGTCAACCGAAGCAGCAGAACTATTGTGACCTTTTTTTGATAGAAAATCTGCTACCCGATTAGCTTCCCGAAAAATATTCTTAATGGTGTAGAAACGAAACTGACGAAGTAGATGTCGAATATCATCAATTAGGGTTTGGATAGTCCAAGGGCAAGTGTAATGCCCTTGCAGCACTCTTATAACTACTTGATTATCTCCTTCAATATATAGATCTTGAATATGCTGCTGAATGGCAAGCATCAATCCATTTCTTAATCCCCAGGCTTCAGCAACGAGAGCTGAGGTTTGGCCAAATTGATAAACTTGTGCGGCCACAAGAAGACCAGCGGAGTTGCGAATTGCAACACCGGCAGCGGCTGATGAGTCAATAATTGAACCATCAAAGTTTAGCTTGAAGCATCCGGAAGGGGGAAGCTGCCAGCTAACTGCAATGGAAGTAGGGGACCTGCAACAAGGAAGTGAAGAGATAGTAAAGGAAAAATCCGTCATAGTTCGAGTAGTCCATTCCAAATACAAATGTCAGGCTCTGTAATCAATACGATTTCAATTAAGCGTAATTTCCTCAAAAATTATGGAATTACGTTCCTTGCAAATACTCCACAAAATATAACAGAACAATTTTAAGACCTGAGGGTAGGGACGGAGGCAAATTAGGCATTGTACAAGATCTTTAGGTACTATATAACGGATTTTTGGTCGTATATAATTTGAGCTCCAATATTGACAAATTAGAAGACATGTGAAAAATAAATGGTCAAGAGTCTCATTATCAGATTTACAAAGAGGGCAAAGAGCGTCATTAGCAATTTGACGGTCGGCTAAATTGAATTTTAATGGCAGACCATTTTGAAGACATTGCCATAGAAAAATTTGTACTTTAGGGGCTACATTAATTTTCCATATCCAGTTAAAAGGCCAAGGAATACTGTTAGAAGGAGTAATTCCATGAGCGAGCCAGGTAGTTGTTTTAACAGAAAATTTACCAGAACTAGTAATCCCCCAACAAGGAACATCTGGGGTGGGATAGCTAGGGATAGGATTCCCTAATATTAGGTGGACGATCTGTGATGGGACTAATTCATTAAGGAGAGAAACATTCCATTGCCTTGATGGAAGAATGACATTACTGACAGTAAGCTCTAGATTAGCAATAGACATGATTTGAAGATTTAGCATTTCAATAAGGCTTTGATTAGCACACCAGTTGTCGATCCAAAAATAAACATTTGTTCCAGTTCCAATTTTCCAACATATTCCTTTCCTGAGAAGCTCTCGAGATCGAAGAATGGAGTTCCAAATATGAGAGTCTCGTGACTTAGCTTTGTACTCAAAGAAGTAAGTATTCCGAAGATATTTTTGGCGCATAAGAGTTGGCCAGAGAGAGTGTTGGCCAGAAAGGATTCGCCAGCCCATTTTAGCTAAGTAGGCTTCATTTACATGGGTCGTTGTACGAAAATTTAACTCACCATATTTTTTAGGGCGACAAATTTTTTACCATGCAATTAGGGATAGCCCACAAGAGTTTGTTGAGGAGCGCCAGAAAAACTTTCGTTGATATTATCTATTGTAGAGCATATTTTCTTGGGAATTTGAGTCGTTGCCATAAGATAGGCTGGGGAAGATTCTAGATGACTCTGAATAAGAACTGATTTTCCAGCTTTCGAGAGAAACTGATTGTGCCAAGAATTTATTTTGTTGTCAACTTTTTGAACTAAGTTGTGGAAATTGCTAGGCGTTGGCTTATAATTGGAGAAGATAACACCCAAATACCTTCCTAAAATAACCTTTGGAGTCATATTGAAAATACCAGCAACCGATCTTCGTCTAGAATTCGGGACTTGTTTAGAAAACATGATCGCTGATTTATGAAAATTCACTAGCTGCCCTGAATTAATGCAAAAAGAGTCTAGAATATTTTTGAGGCGATGAGCAGACTCTAAGTTAGCTTTACAAAATAATAATCCGTCGTCAGCAAAGACTAGCCCTGGAATTATCAGAGAATGTGGAGCAAGTTTGATTCCAATTCCTGATTTCGAAGTTTTTGCTGCAAAATCCAGTTGTCGACAGAGGATATCCATACATAAAATGAAAAGGTAGGGCGATAGAGGGTCACCCTGGCGTAGTCCTCGAGAAGGGTGAAAGACGGAGGTTGTGTCTTGATTGATGATGAGTGAGTAGGAGACAGTCGAGATGCATTGCATGATCCATTTTATCCATTGGTGATGAAAACCATAACTTTTATGAGCATGGGCTAAAAAATCTCATTCTATACGGTCATAGGCTTTTTCCATATCTAATTTCAGGGCGAACCATCCCATTTTACTTTTTGATTTGTTAAAGATATTCAGGATTTCTTGAACAATAAGTACATTATCATGCATAAGCCTTCCAGGGCTAAAGGCATTTTGAAATGGGCTGACAATTTTAACAAGATTGGCCGAAGACGTTCTACCAAAATTTTCGAGATACTTTTATATAATGTAATGCATAAACTGATAGGTCTAAATTGATTCGGCTTTTCAGGAGTAGCTATTTTCGGTATTAAAGTGATTAATGTATGATTAACACTACGAAGAAGGTGACCATGATTGAAAAAATCATTTATGGCTTTGCAGACGTCAGGACCTACAATATCCCAATATTGTTGGAAGAATTTAGATCCATAACCATCTGATCCTGGGAATTTTGTGGGATCAGTGCTAAAAATAGCATCTCTAATTTCTTTGTCAGAAATAGGAGCTATAAGATGTGAATTATCTATATCAGAGACAATAGGGGAGATGCAAGGCGTGGAGACAGGGCGAGGACACCGGTGAGCAGATTTGAAGCGTTCTTGAAATTCTTATAAAAAAGCATAGTGGATTTCATTTGGGGAATCGACCCATTGATTCAAATGATTTTTAATACACAGAATTCTTTGACGTTTGAACTTTGCAGTAATCTTGAAATGAAAAAAAGCTGAGTTACGATCTCCTTTTGTCAACCATTGTTTTCGAGAATATTTACCCCAACACTTTTGGTTAAATGTTAATAGTCGTTCTCGTTGATGAACTAGTCGTGCTAAGTGCTGCTCTATATGAGTATTGCTAGGGAACTGGAGTAATTGTTGTTGGATATTTATTAATCTAGTATGATTCTGATCCAGTTTTTGTTGGAGATGTCCAAAGTTTTTCCTTGCCCATAATTTGAGTTCTTGTTTAATAAACTGAAGTTTTCGGGTTATATTATAAAAATGCGAACGTGAATGATGTCGATGCCAATATTTGCGAACAATTTTTCTCGCATTAGGATCATTAGTCCATGCATTCTGGAAACGAAATATGGCTGGCTTATAATGTCTTATTTGAGTTGTAGTTAATATTATAGGTGCATGATCAGAGCAAGTATAAGCATCATAGTGAAGAAAAGAATTTCGATACTTTGATGCCCATTGGGGAGAGACTGAACAACAGTCAAGTTTTTCAAATATATATTGGTCGTTATGCCTTTTTCTTCAGGAGAAGGAGTTCGGAGGGCTAAAAACATCTTGGGCCTGACAAGAGAAAATAAAGTCCGAAAGAATTTGACAACGAGAAGGGGTGGCATAAACCCCCCCTCTTTTGTCACTAATGTGCAAGAGTTCATTAAAATCTCCAATAAGGCACCATGGTAGGTGAAGACTGGAGAAAAAGTCAGTTACCTCGGTCCAAAATGGAGCTTTATCAATGTTTTGGGCAGGAGCATAAATACCAGTGAGCCAAAAAGCAAAAGCCGAGCATTTTTCTTGAACTATAAAGTGAGCCAAACGGGACGATGATGTTTGCGGTGTAATAGAATAAGCGTCATTTTTCCATAGTACCCATATTCCACCACTATGTCCAATCGGATCTATAATGAGAATATCATCAAAACCCAGGGTAGTAAGAATTTTCTGCCGATTTACTTTTGAGCTCATGGTTTCAATTATGATTACAATATCTGGTTTGTATTTTCGAGTGAGAAAAATAAGCTCACTAAAGGCATTCTGTTTTTTAGCACCTTGAATATTCCAACTAATAATTTTCATGGATTACATATATTTAAGTTACTATTCAACTGTCGACAGTAGACGTAAGCCTGAGTAGGCATCACACAATGTTGGCCAAGGCCAAAAACCAATCGCGTAGAACTATTGCAAGGATAATAGATAGTTCCAATCAACAAACAAAAAAGTAAGAGAGTTTCACTAAAATTATGTTTCATATGAAATACATATATCAATCGTATGAGGTGTTTGCTATTTCTTGATAGTCGATGTGTAGTGTGATAATGTGTGGGCCTTCCAACGACTTTGCATTGCCTCCAACAGTAGTTGTCACAATGGTCAAGCATATAACGTTTCAGAGACACCAAGTGTCTAGGCAGGCAAGGCTACGCGCCAGTCCCAAAAATCGGACACAATAGTAACAAAGTGGCTTTTACTCACAGATTTGTGGCAACTAATACAATTACAATCAGGCTTATACAATAGCAAAGAGAGAACAATCTTTATCCAATGCCATGGCTTTGCCATGAAATGAAGTAGACTGATTAGTAATTGCAAGACAATTATGTCAGTTATCCGCTTAGTGGTCAGATATGCATAGAGCGATAATCTAACAGCATATACCATTTCAATATGTGTTATATTGCTTAACAATGGAAATCTATTTATCAAAGAAGGCACCCATATGCCAGAGCCTTTGCAAGTTATGATATGACATATAGTTATATAAAACAATCTCATATACCATGTAAACATAGCCTTTATTAATTTCCCCAACCTGGATTCGTCCACATAAAAGATGGTGTTACGTTGCATCGAAGGTGCATATAAACACTAGTACAAAAACTCACAGGTCTTAATTTTGTCGATGTTTTCAGATCAATGTTACCTTTCGTACTCGCCTAAATCGCCCAAAATGAACCAAAAAAAAAACCAAAATAATTGGCTTTTCTTTCCGCTGCGGGGTTTTTAAGATTTAGAACACCTTTTTTCAGATAGAAGAAACTCACAACATGTTTCTTCAGTATAGAAATCCACTCGAATAATATACATTCCGACCAATTTAAAACCTCTTGATCGTGGGATACATGACATAAGATTATAACAACAGGTATATAAGCCACCAAACATTGTGACTTGAAACGATAAATGCAAGTGTAAAGAACGCAGCGGTAGTTAGTATAGCAATACTGACAGAAAAATATTACAGCACGATCAAAATGAATTCCATAAGAACACAAGGACAAATTAGAAATTTGACAAATCCTCCATAGGTGGCTACCATACTGAATCGAAATTCATGAAATTCGATCGTAGATGCTTACATACATACTAATCACAGAAGACCAACAAAGAGATTTTATCATAATAGAGAACAATTGGAAATTAGGACTGATTTCATTGTAATTCAGAGAATTTGTTGCAAAATTATACTTAATCAAGATTAATGAATTTAGTAAAGGAGAGAGAATACTTACCTGGATTGCAAACCAGTCACGTCGTACAAAATTAGATCGGAGGAGGTGGCTAAGTTGACGGTGCTGGGTAGTTTGCTGGCGAATCATCATCTTCACCGTTTGAGTTCAGCGGAAAACAGTAGCACAGGTAGCAGCAGGCGTGTGGGCATTTGATTTCGTGAGATTGTAAGCCATAGGTGATTGAGAACTTGAGGAAAGCAGAGGAGAGATGGAAGGTGTGGAGCGGGGCCGCGAAGTTTCAGGAGGTCGGGGGTTTGTAAACCCCATCTTGAGAGCTTCTTTCTCTTCCTATTCTCTCTCAGAGATTGCGCATACTCGCATCCTCAATATGAAGGAACTAGACTTAACCACAAATCCATTTTAGTTTTATTTACAAAGATGGTATAGTAGCTCTTTAAAAAAAAAATCTGGTATGTCATTTATAATGATTTCAATAGATAGTAATATCGTATAAATAAATGACTTAGCTTATTATATCCTTTCACTTTTGTAGTAACATTTTGCTACAACAGAATGACATATATGACATAAATAAATCACAAAAATTGTTCATTATCGCACTATAATATAGGCTAAAACTTGGAGTATTCAATAATCATTCTTTCACACGTACATATACATAATTTAAAACAAACTCAATCATATATATTTATTCTAATTTATAAATCGAAATCGTAAATGTAGGCTAATTTTTCTTAATACTTTCCTTTCTTCAGCCCTCTCCCCCGGCTCTCTCCCAAAACACCAAGTCACCAATACTCGTTAAGCTATGCATAAGGTGAAAGCATCACTCAAACTTTTCTCACTAACTTTGAAATAAATGATAACTATAGGTAGAAGATGTAAAAAAGATATAGAAGAGAATGAAAAATGAATGCTAGTGTTAGGAGTCAGATTATTCCTACGTGGCAACAAGTTACAAAGTTATGTTGTGTTAGTTTGAACAGTGAAGTGGCAGCGCTCAAGTGGACGGTTGAAGAAAGGAAGGATTAATGACGTGGCTAAGTAGTTTGAAGCCTCCTATTTATTAGGAGGATGTGCGTAGCGTTGAGGAAGACGTGGGATAAAAATTCAACTACTTCAAATATATTCCAGGCAATCCCATCAAAATAGGATCTCCATCAATAACAAGCAGGGAAGAAAACGGCTATAGCTGCAACGTTCATCTTGTAAATTAGTATAAATAGTTCATTAGCTCATGCTTTGTAGATCATCACTCATTAATCTCTCAACTCTCTCTCTAGCTAATACTTGTATTCTCTCGCAAACTCAAGCAACTTAGTGAATTGGCAGGGTACAAATCCTCCTGTTGTTTTTCCCTCCTTTCCAAAGGGTTTTCCACGTAAAACTTGCTGTGTTCTTTCTTTTATTTCTCGCAACTTTACTTTGTGCAATTTATTTTCATTCGCAAGTTAATTATCAACCCCCTCTCCAAGCAAATGAGCTTAGTGTGAAATTTGTCCTAAACAATTTGGCGCCCATCGTGGGGCCGCTAATTAAAAAGCAATGCTAACCATCAATTTGTCACGAAACATGTCCGGAAACAATGCCGATGAGTCACCCGCAACTCCTAAGTCACTCGTCGATGTGCCGGGCAAGAAGCCATGGATCAAATCATGGGGGCCATTGACAAGATGAAGCAATCTCTCGAAATGAAAGTGCGGCTGAAGGTGCCCAACTCAGAAAGGAAACCGAGGAGCTCCGATCCCAAATGTTGTCCAACTCGTCCAACGCGTCCAATTCCCGCAAGCGTCAAAGTGATATTGGCGGCATAGCCAAGTAACTCGATATGGAAGATCCCATCCATGAAGATGATGAGGACGCCATGCCAGAGCAAGGAGTGCCAGCTGCTAGCAAGTACCCTACTCTAAATCGTCAAGCAGCCTATGAGTGGATCTCCCCATTTGAAGGAGATGCCGGCAAGTTGCCGAATCGCCCGTCCCCGAAGAAGCCACCATCCAAGATAGCCATGGAGCGACCTTTAGGCGGGTGCAAGATGCCCGAAGTAAGCAACTCCGCACCGAGTATGCCCAAGGTTGTGCTCGCACTGTCAACGCAGATCCCTTGTACGAGCGCCTCGGGCAGGTCGAAGAGATGATCCTGAAGATTCCTGGAGTGCCAAGACCCGTGGAGAAAGCTGCCTTGACCAGCTATGCCGACTCGCCGTTTGCAGATGCCATCGCCTTAGTCGAGATCCCGAAGTGCTTCACTGTTCCTGCCATGAAGTTATACGACGTAAAGACGGATCCCAGCGAGCATGTCGCCCAATATAAGCAGAGGATGATCACCATCCCAGTCCCACGCGAGATGCGTGAAGCTTGCATGTGGAAGGGCTTTGGGTCAACTTTATCGTGTACCGCTCTTCAAGGGTTCATTAATCTACCTAATGGTGCGATTTTGACTTTTGCAGGTTTGGTAGACATGTTCAATCTCCAATTCGCCAGCAGTAGGCGCCTAGAGAAATAAACCAGCGATTTGTACCGTGTCGTGCAAAGATATGGCGAACCGCTGCGAGATTACCTCAACAGGTTCAACCGTGAAAAAGTCTCCATCCCCAGATGCGATGCTCCTACCGCCATCGAATCTTTCAGAAGAGGTTTGCTAGAAGAGTCGGAGTTGTATAAGGAGCTGACGAAGTATCCTTGCCCAACCTTCGAAGATGCCCAGGCAAAGGCCCTCGCACAGATCAGATTCGAGGAGGATGTTGATACCAGAAATGGTGCAGCAGAATTGGATCGAGGCGGCAGAAAAGCCCCAAGCAACAACAATCGCCGGGACAACCGATATCAACCATACCACAAAGATGCTGTGCAAAATGTCAACTCGCAGATTCAAATCATCCTCCTGCAATCCGGGAATACAACTTTAATGTCAGTCCAGCAGGACTAATCAACAGCCTCGGTAAATTAGGAGATGCAGTCAGATGGCCCAAGAAGTCAGACAAGCCCTCGGACAAGAAGGATTCATCAAGATGGTGCGACTTCCATGTAGATATTGGCCATACAACAGACGAGTGCATTGCCCTCAGAAGAGAAGTTGATCACTTGCTCCGGAAAGGATTCTTGAAGGATCTCATGACTGACAAGGCCAAAGCAACTATGCAGCGCGAATTGTCGACTTCCGAAAGGCCTCCAGCTTCCCCGCGCCCTTCTAGAAATGTTAATCTTATTTCAGGTGGATCGGATGTGTGCGGCCTCACCTATTCGGCTGCAAAGCGTCATGCCAAAGAAAGCGCCATGGATAAGCCCATCAACACGTGCAGAAAAGCAAAGGCAGATTGCATGCCTATATCCTTCGATGAAGAAGACGCATTTGATTTGGCAGATCCGCACCACGACGGGCTCGTTATCTCGCTCACAATTGGAAACTGCCTCCTCCGGAGAGTGCTCGTGGACAATGGCAGCTCGACATATATCATCATGTTACATGCCCTCAAAGATATGGGGCTAAGAGAAAGCGACATCACCAAAAAATCCACAGTGCTCGTAGGATTCAGCGGCGAGGCTAAACATACACTTGGCGAAATAACTTTGCCCACTTATGCGCAAGGCGTTAATATCCAGGTAAAATTCCTAGTTATTGATTGCTTGTCATCCTACAATGTCATTATTGGCAGGCCATGGATTCATGACATGAAGGCGATGTCATCCACCTATCTTCAAACTATCAAGTTCCCCACCAAATGGGGAGTGCAAGAGATAAAAGGCGACCAAAAGTTGGCGAAGGAATGCTATAAAACAGCCTTGAAGTCTTCCGCAACTCGCAAGATGCCTGCATAACAACTACAGCAACGATGGACCATCGAAGAGTATGTTGAACCAGAAGCTGAACCAATTGATGAAATCATCCTTGATCCGACTAAACCCAAGCAAACTATCAGGATTGGGGCAGATTTGCAAGGCGAACTGCGAGAGCGATTGATTAAAGGCAAAACGCCGACTGCTTCGCTTGGTCCCACGAAGACATGGTTGGCATCAACCCTGAGGTAATAACGCATAAATTAAATGTTAATCCTGATCACTTGCCTGGCAAGCAAAAACGCAGGAAATTTGCACCTGAGCGCAACCAAGTCATCAACGAAGAAGTGCAAAACCTCCTAGAAACAGGCAAGATACGAGAAGCAAAAGACCCCGACTGTCTTGCAAACGTGGTAGTGGTGCCAAAGAAGAATGGGAAGTGGCGAGTTTGTATTGACTTCATAGATCTCAACAAAGCATTCCCAAAGGATCCATTCCCACTGCCTCACATTGACGCCATGGTGGACGCAACTGTTGGCCACGAGATGCTCACTTTTATGGATGCATTTAGCGGGTACAACCAGATCCTCATGCACCCTGAAGACCAAGAAAAAACAGCATTTATCACAGATCGAGGCATCTATTGCTACAAAGTAATGCCCTTTGGCTTGAAGAACACCGGCGCAACTTACCAAAGGTTAGTAAATAAAATGTTTGAAAAACAGATTAGAGACACCATGGAGGTGTACATTGATGACATGATGGTCAAGTCCAAAAAAGCCGGTGATCATATTCAGCATCTTGAAGAAGCGTTCGAAATCCTGAGGCGCTATCAAATGAAGCTAAATCCCAACTAATGTTCATTCGGTGTCACCTCTGGCAAATTCCTAGGGTATGTTGTAACCCAAAGAGGCATCGAAGCAAGTCCAGAGCTGATCAAAGCCATTGTCAATTTGCAATCCCCAAGATGCGTCAAAGATGTGCAGAAGCTGACCGGACGAGTTGCAGAGTTGAACAGATTCATATCTAAGTCGTCAGACAGATGCAAACTATTCTATGATGTGCTAAGGAAGAACAAATCATTCGAATGGACCAGCGAGCATGAAGAAGCGTTTCAAAACTTGAAGACTTACATGATGACGCCACCACTTCTCGCAAAACCAAAAGACAAAGAAGACCTGCAACTTTATCTAGCAGTAGCACACGCAACTGTAAGCGCCGTCTTGGTAAGAGAAGAAGATGGAATTCAATCTCCCATATACTATGTAAGTAAAACTCTTGTAGACAGTGAAACAAGGTACACTTCATTAGAAAAACTTATACTTGCTTTGGTTATGGCCTCTACTAAGTTGCGCCCTTACTTTGAATGTCATTCCATTTGCGTTAAAACTAATTATCCTATACGATCTGTTATGAACAAACCTAAGTTGTCAGGAAGAATGGCCAAATGGCAGTGCACCTAAGTGGCTCCGAAATCAGGTATAAACCAAGGACGACCATTAACTCGCAAGCTTTGGCAGACTTTGTGGCTGATTTCAGTCCAAATCTGCAAACTGAAGCCGACGAAGAACTCTTGCAACTACTGGAGCAAACTGCAAGTCCAACATGGACACTATGCACTGACGGAGCATCAAACACAAATGGAGCAGGACTTGGATTTCTAGTAAAATCGCCACAAGGGGACATCATAGCCCAAGCTGTGCACTGCGAATTCAAAGCAACCAACAATGAGGCAGAATACGAAGCTTTGATCGTTGCCCTCAATGCTGCAGCAGAACTCAAAGTAAAGCGTATCGAGGTAAGTTACGATTCTCTACTAATTGTCAATCAATTTAACGGATCCTATGCAGCAAAAGATCAGAAGATGGCAAAATACTTGGACATAGCCAAGAGTGTTGCCAACAAGTTCGACGAATTTACCATAAAGCAAATACTAAGGGAGCATAATGTAGAAGCGGACGCCCTAGCCAACCTAGGCTCGGTTTCAGCAGCACTCAACTTGAGCAACATTCCTATTATACACATCTTGCAACCTATAATAGACAGACACCAAGTAAATGAAACAAGCACAGAAGTTGTTTGCGACGACACAGACTGGATAGAGGAGTACATTCAATGGCTAAAGGAAGGCATCTTACCCCAGCTTCTTGGAGATCCTCGAACTTTCAAGGTAAAAGCATCCTACTTCATCTTAATCGATAACATACTATTTCGAAATTCAGTTGCAGGTCCCTACTTAAGATGCCTCAAAAAGCAAGATGTACCCGTTGTCTTGTGCGAACTACATGATGGCGAATACGGCAACCACGCCGGAGGCAGAAGTCTATCTAATAAAGCACTCTGGATGGCTATTTCTAGCCTACTATGAGGAAAAATGCCATGGAGTATGCTAGGAAATGCGACGCTTGCCATAAACACGCTGCAGTTTCACACCAACTTGCTGAGCAACTTCACCCAATCTTGGCACCCTGTCCATTCATGAAGTGGGGGATGGATATCGTCGGCAAACTTCCGCAAGCTTCTGGACAATGCGTATTCATGCTAGCCATGACAGATTACTTCTCCAAATGGATCGAAGCAGAAGCATATCGGAACATCACCGATACTGAGGTAATATCTTTTATAAAACACAACATATTATGCAGGTTTGGCATCCCATCAGAGATAATTTGCGACAACGGATCACAATTCATAAGTGGCAAGAAGAAGAAATTCTGCCAAAAATGGAACATCAGGTTAGACACTTCAATGCCAAGATACACGCAAACCAATGGGCAAGCTGAATTCAGCAATAAGATCGTTGTCAACAACATCAAGAAGCGAATTGACGAAGCAGACGGCAGATGGACTGACGAATTGCCTCTAATCCTCTGGACAGACAGGACAACTCCCAAAAATGCAACTAATCAAACTCCTTATTCTTTAGTTTTTGGTTGTGACGCAGTTATCCCAACTGAGGTGTACATGCCAACCGCAAGATATGGGCTCATGACAGAAGATAGGAATGACGCGGAACTGGCGCATCTTGGACACCATTGACGAAATCAGAGATTGCGCCAAGGTAAAGATGGCAGCTTATCAACAAGCAGTTACCAGGAGTTACAACAAGCACATCAAGGTCAAGTGATTCCAAGTTGGAGATTGGGTGCTCAGAAAGACATTTCAAAATACCAAAGATCCAAAGGTATGCAAACTTGCTGCAAATTGGGAAGGGCCATACCAAATCGAAAAGGTCATAGGCAACGGAGCATACATGTTGGTTATTAGAAATGGTGTGCAAATTCCACGCAGTTGGAACGCAACTCACCTCAAACAGTATCACTTCTAAACTTATCATTGTACTTTTCTGCAATTAATTTCTTCATAAACATTTATTGAGTTAAGCATCGGAGGCCGTTGGCAAAATGCCAATGGTCTAGGTTTGCCAGATCACCTCGCAAGGGCTGCAACCTGCCAAAACGCAACTTGGCAGTTACCCAGGTAACATCTAGTAAATACAAAGGGCTTGGCAAGAGCACTTCTGGTAATATCTCCTAATACCATTCTTTTGTCGCACCTATGATAGGGTCGTAAAAATGTGTATTTTTATAAAAGGTAAACTACAGGCTGCATCAATTTGGGGAAAGTAAGAGGAGTTAGGAAAGTCAACATTAGGAAAGTTAGGGGTTTTAGCAGCGTTGAAAAGAAAAGAAGGAAAGCAGCGTTGGAGGAAAGAGGTGAAGCATTAGAGCGACGAAGTAGAAGAAGCAGACAACAGAAAATAACGTAGCAGTAGTAGCAGCACCAGAGAAAAGATTACAGAACGTCGCTGCAGACATGAGAGAACAAGCACAAAGCAAATAATTAGAGAGGAAGAAGGCTGTTGTTCTTGGTATCTTCGTCTAGAATTTGTGGTATTCTAATGTTTAGTTTACTTCCTGTTTGTTTCTTCTTCAATTCGTTTTTAGAACTATCAATTGTTTACAGTTTCTTTTGAATTCAATTTATTAATTTTATCTTTTGATTTGATTATGGATACATTGATTCTTATTATTATTTTTGTTCTTAGTATGTTAGGCTAAATTTCTTTAGGGTAGGGAGATATATTTAGTATTGGATTATTGAATTGTGAGAATGAAAAAGTTATGATCTTTCTTGTTGGATGATTATGTTTATGCTTTGATTGGATTGATAAACTTATTTTTATTGTGTTAACTTGTCAAATTATATTTTAGACTGGCCATCTTTAGTGCAATTTGTTAGTTCACTTGCTAGGATTTTGGCTTGTGATACGTAATTGTCATAGTTAAATCCGCTAGTAGCAATTAGGTGTTTGATTGGCGACTAAAGCTTGTCGTAATACCTATGGTTATTTAATCCTTTAAGTTGCATAATTCGAGCTTGTATAATTATGGCTTAAGTTAACTTCTTTCTGGCATTCATGCTGCTAATTAATCGAGTCTAGAGAGCTTGTTCTAGATTTTTAGTTAGTTAGACAATATTCCAAGAGCTTGTTTGGTTTATTTGCAACTAAGGGAAGTTTAGAATACTTGTTTGTGTTCTGGGTTAACGTTTAGGTGTATGCATAGCTTATCCAATTTTTATTCATGATTTAAGACTTCGATGATCGATTAATTTTCCAATACTAATATATATCTCCCGATCCCTATTTTCGTATCTTTGATTATCTCTTTCTTAGTTTAATTATTTAGTAGATAGTTTATAGTTAGTAGTTTATTTAGTTAATTGATATTCTATCAAAAACAGGGGTTTTTAACTAACACAAGAAATAATAAGATAAATCCAATTCTCTGTGGGATCGACCCTGACTTACCCGACTACATTGCTAGAAGGTTATAGTTAGGTTATTTTTGGTAGGCACGCGACAGTCTTACCAAATTTTGGCGCCGTTGCCGGTGATTTTGGCGTTTTTATTATATTATTTCTTGTGTGATTTACTAACTTTTCTTACTAACTTGTGATCTAGTTTCTTTGTTGTGCATGTCTAACAGAAACTCTAAGCACATACGCTTGCGCGATTTTGCAGCAAAGAACCAAAGATTCATAGTGGCGAAAAGGACTCCTGCTCAACAACAACTTAAGCAAGCGCATCATATTCCACTTCCTCTTAGTGATTGTTCATCTTCGGAGGAGGAAGAAGAAGTTAAATTTGAAATGGCACGCACCTTGAAGGAGTTAGCAGCTCCTACTTTTGATCCCAACTAACTGTGCATTGTTTATGCAGATGAGGAGACGGAATGTGAGATAAAACCAGGTCTTATCCGAGCTTTACCCACTTTCACTGGTTTCAAAAAAAATGGCTCCTTAGGTTCTGCATATATGACTGATCCGAACAAATTCCTTAAAGAATTTCATATAGCTTGTTCCGGAATGAAACCGAGTGGAGTGGCACTTGATAAACTGAAGTTGAAAGCATTTCCATTTGCGTTATCAGATGCTGCAAAAGAATGGCTATATGATCTGCCTACACAATCCATCACTACTTGGGATGAAATGCAACGATTATTTTTATCAAAGTATTTTCCAGCATCTCTTGCGGCAAACATTCGTAAGGATATTTGCGGGATTCGGTAAGACGACACAGAGGCACTTCATGAGTACTGGGAACGCTTTAAGAAGTTGTGCAATAGCTGCCCAAATCATCAGATCAGTGAGCAACTTCTAGTTCAGTATTTCACAGAAGGGTTAACGTATAATGATAAAAATATGATTAATGCGGCAAGCGGTGGATCACTAGGTGATAAAACACCTGCCGATGCAATGAAGTTCATAGCAAACATGGCAGCTAACTCTCAATATTCTGGAAGAAGGAATCGAGTTCCAGCTCCATCTCATCATGTTAAGGAGGTGGGTATTTCTAAGCTGGAGCAACAGGTAGCCAACCTCACCTCCTTAGTGGAACAAGTTGTGATAGGAAAAGGCCAAGCCAAGGCATGTGAGATATGTTTCACGGTAGGGCACGCTACTGATATGTGTCCAAGCCTACAAGATGAACAAGTGAATGCTATTGGGGGTTTTCAAGGACAACAACGGAGGTATGACCCTTTCTCTCAAACCTATAATCCGGGATGGAAGGATCATCCGAACCCGAGGTATGGCAACACTCAAAGAGCAAGGAAATCCTAATTTTAGACCACCACTCCACCAACAGCAAGCATTCACTCCTCCACCTGGATTCCACATGACCCAACCTCCGTATTTACCTAGACCACCATTGCAGCAACCTATGCCACACAACAACCTGGTGGCATGTCTCTTAAAGACATTGTGAAGACGATGGCTTCCAGTACTTTGCAATTTCAGCAAGAAACACGAAGTGGGTTGAGGAACCTTGAAAATCAAGTCTCTCAGTTAGCTGATACTCTTGGCAGGTTGCAAACACAAAATTCTTCGAAACTACCTAGCCTAACTGAGAGAAATCCTAAGGAGAATGCCTGTGTTATTTCTCTTTGAAGTGGCAAGCAATTAAAGATTCCAATGAGAAGGAAGAGTGAGCTGGTGATAATTCCAGAAGAACATGAGATAATTGTAACAGAAAAGGATGAGCAGCCACAAAACAAGGCCAATTTTGATGTTTCTGTTAAAACTAACGATGTTTTTACACCTGTACCTTTTCCTAACAGGTTATTATCAAAGAACAAGAAGCCTGATCATAAGAAGGAGATGTTGGATGTCTTTCGCAAGGTAGAAGTGAGCATACCTCTACTGGAAGCTATAAAACAAGTGCCGTGATACGTAAAATTTTTGAAGCACTTGTGCACTAATAAGAAGAAACTGAAAGGTGATGAGCAAATAAATGTCAGTGAGAATGTTTTCGCTGTTTTGCAGAGAAAAGTCCCTCCAAAGTGTAAAGATCCCGGTATTTTCACGATACCATGCAGAATAGGTAACATAAGGTATGAGAGATGCATGCTAGATTTAGGAGCCTCAATTAATGTGATGCCTTTATCTATTTTCAATGCTCTTAATGTAAAAGAAACTCGTGTTATATTCAACTTGCTGATCATTCTAATGCATACCCCCAAGGGGTGATTGATGATGTTTTAGTACAGGTCAATGAGCTTGTATTTCCTGCTGATTTTTATGTGTTAGATATGCATGATAATGAATCTTCTAATTCTTCTCCTATATTATTAGGAAGACCTTTCCTCAAAACTGCTCACACTAAGATTGATGTTCACAGTGGCGTATTAACCATGAAATTTGACAAAGAGGTTATTCGTTTCAATATATTTGATGCTATGAGATATCGATCTGATTGCGAATTTGTTTCTAGCATAGATATCATTGATTCATTAACTGAGCAAGTGTATTTTCTTTGTGGTAATGATGCTTTGGAATCTGTTTTAATTAACCTAATAGAGAAAGAAAGTTATGCAAATTTGCAGGATGTTTTTGCTGTCGAAAATGAGGTAAAGGAAGCTTTCTTTGCCTTGGAATCACTGCCCACTAAGCAAGGAAGATTTGCGACTCAATTCATTAATCTACCTCCTAATACTCACAGGTTGTTGCCTTCTGTTGTGCAGCCTTCAGAAGTTGAGTTAAAACCACTTCCTGATAATCTAAAATACGCATTTCTAGGAAAAAATGTTACCCGTCCAGTGATAATCGCAAGTAATCTTACTCCAATACAAGAGCAAAAGCTTGTTAAGGTTCTTGAGGCACATAAGACAGCTTTGGGGTGGACGGTTCCAGATATAAAAGGGATTAGCCCCTCCATGTGCACACACAGAATATTCTTAGAAGAGGGAGTTAAACCAGCAAGACAAGTGCAAAGGCGGCTTAATCCACCTATGGTGGAGGTTGTAAAGAAAGAAGTATTGAAGCTTCTTGATGTAGGGGTGATATACCCTATCTCTGATAGTCCTTGGGTTAGCCCTTTACAAGTGGTTCCGAAAAAGTCGGGAGTGACCGCGGTAGAGAATGACAAGGGAGATATGGTCCCTACTCGAGTGCAAAATGGGTGGAGGGTCTGTGTAGATTATAGGAAATAAAACTCCATGACCCGAAAAGAACATTTTCCCTTACCTTTTATTGATCAAATGGTTGAACGTCTTGCTGGTCATGCTTATTACTATTTTCTTGACGGTTACTCTGGTTATGTGCAGGTTGCAATAGCTCCAGAATATCAGGAGAAAACAACTTTCACGTGCCCATATGGTACTTTTGCCTACCGGCGCATGCCTTTTGGGTTATGCAACGCTCCCGCTACTTTTCAGAGATGTATGGTAAGCATATTTTCAGATTATCTTGAGAAATTCATTGAAGTCTTCATGGATGATCTCACTGTCCATGGTGATTCTTTTGATAATTGCTTAGATCATCTCACTTTAATTCTCAAACGTTGTTTGGAATCCAACCTTGTACTCAATTCTGAAAAATGTCATTTTATGGTTCAACAAGGTATAGTCTTAGGTCATATTGTTTCTACTAACGGAATAAAAGTCGATAAAGCTAAAATAGATCTTATTACATCACTGCCTTACCCCGCCTCTGTGCGAGAAGTTCGTTCTTTTCTTGGCCATGTAGGGTTTTATCGTAGGTTTATCGAAGGCTTTTCGAAGATTGCACAACCTTTGTGTAGACTATTGCAAAACGAAGTGGAATTCGCTTTTGATGAGGAGAGTAAGAAAGCGTTTGACCAGTTGAAGGACAAGTTGGTCACTGCACCTATTTTACAGCCTCCAAATTGGGAGCTCCGATTTGAATTAATGTGTGATGCGTCCAACCATGCTGTAGGAGCAATATTAGGACAAAGAGTTGGAAAGATTCCTCATGCCATTTATTGCGCTTCAAGAACTTTGAATGAGGCGCAAGCTAATTACACTACAACTGAGAAAAAACTTCTTGCTGTAGTTTTTGCTTTAGATAAATTCAGGTCCTATCTTTTAGGTACTAACATTGTTGTTTATACTGATCATGCAGCGTTGAAGTTTCTTTTGTCAAAGAAAGAGGCGAAACCTAGACTAATACGCTGGATTTTGTTGCTTCAAGAGTTCAACATAGAAATTAGAGACAAAAAAGGTTCTGACAACAGTGTTGCTGATCATTTGACACTAGTAGAATAAATGCTTATTGCTGCGGTCATTAAGTGGCCTATTGCGGCGGTTTTGACCGCGCAGCAATTAAGGGCGCAGCAATAGGTAATTTACCTATTGCTGCGGTTTTAAACCGCAGCAATATTACAACATATTGCTGCGGTTTCTAGGAAAAACCGCAGTAATATATATATTTTGTATTAAAAAAAGATAGTATATTGCTGCGGTTTCTAGGAAAAACCGCAGCAATATTCATATTTTTTATTAAAAAAAGGCGGTATATTCTTTGCGGTTTTAAGGGGAAAACCGCAAAGAATAGGTACCGGTACAGTAAAATTTTTTTTTTTTTTTTTTTTGCATTTGCCATCAAATTTGAAAGACAAAAAGGCTAAAAGAAAATAAAACACTATTGATTGAAACTAATGACAAAAAAAATTATTATACAAAATTCAAAAATAAAAAAAAAAACAAACTGAAATATATTATTACTATATATTTAAGGCAGAGTATAAAAAAACCAAAATTATAGTACCAAAAAAACAGCAAATCTGAAATTACATATGAATCTCATTAATATATAAAGATAAAAAAAAGTAGTTATATAAATAATACAAAAGATCAAAAAATA
The DNA here is from genome assembly GCA_947646795.1 of Beta lomatogona. Taxonomy (NCBI): domain Eukaryota; kingdom Viridiplantae; phylum Streptophyta; class Magnoliopsida; order Caryophyllales; family Amaranthaceae; genus Beta; species Beta lomatogona. The sequence goes on along the minus strand of CANSNZ010001103.1, from coordinate 793,573 downwards.
AAATGAAAAAATAAAAAAACAACTGTTACAACTAACTGACTAATTACAAAAAATATAATAAAAAAAAAATCTATTAGAAAAAATTAAAAACTGATCTAAAAAAATCAAAAAAAATCCTAAAACAAAAAATCTACATACACAACTAAAAAACAAAAACGAAAAATAAACAAGATTGATGAACACAGGCGACCAACGCCGAGATCTGGGCGACGGCGACCAACGCCGAGATCTGGGCGACGGCGAGCCAAGAAAAACCGGCGAGATCGATGAAGACCGGCAAGATCGATGAAGACCGGTGAGATCGATGAAGACTGGCGAGATGAGCGAGACGATTTCGGTTGCTGAGATCTTCGAGATGGCCGGTTTAACGCGTCCCATGGCGGAAAGTCAGCGGAAACCCACAAGCGTCCCATGGCCGGAGATGGCCGGTTTCACGCGTCCCATGGTCGGAGATGGCCGGTTTCACGCGTCTGCAAGGTTTCACACTTCTTTGATGTCGAAGTGAGACCCACGAGCCACGACCCACGATTGAGGAGAGAGGAAGAGAGGTGAAGGAGACCCACAAGCTACGACCCACGATTGAGGAGAGAGGAAGAGAGGTGAAGGAGATCTGCCATATGAGAGAGAGGAAGAAGTGAGAGGGAGATCTGCCATATGAGAGAGAGGGAGAAAAAGTGAGAGTGAGGGAGGTGAGTGAGGGAGGCGTGAGTGAGGGAGAAAAAATGAGTGAGGGAGGCGCGGATTATTTAGGGTTTTGTGACCTTTATACTGCTGCGGTTTTTTAAAGAAACCGTAGCAATAGATTTAAATATTAATATTTAAATCTATTGCTGAAAAACCGCAGCAATATAACTGGTCAAACAGGTCAAATAATTTTGAAAATCTCTCGTTGAAACCATATTGCTGCGGTTTTTGGCCGAAACCGCAGCAATATCTTTATTTTATATTTTACCTTTTCTTTTTACGTGATATATTGCTGCGTATGGGTAAAACCGCAGCAATACCACCGCAGCAATAAGCAATTATTCTACTAGTGTGAGCAGATTAGTCGGGGTTGATGGAGATAAAAGTCCAATTAATGAAGAGTTTCCTGATGAGAAGTTGCATGCTTTGAGCTCGAGCACTCCATGGTATACAGATTTGGTGAACGTCTTAGGTTCTCAAAAATTTCCAGCCGGTTTTACCAAGGCCTAGAGGGATCGAACGTGCAGTGAAGCAAAGCACTACATTTGGGATGATCCGTATCTATGGAAACGTTGTGCTGATCAAGTGATCAGAAGGTGCGTACCTGAAATTGAATTTCTTTCTATACTAACCTTCTGTCACTCTCATGCTTGTGGCGGGCATTTCGGGCCCAAGCGGACAGCTCGCAAGGTTCTGAAAAGCGGCTTCTACTAGCCATCCTTATTTAAAGATGCATATGAGATTTGCAAACTTTGTGATAATTGTCAAAGGACAGGTACATTAGGTCCTAGAAATGAAATGCCCCAAACTCCAATTTTAATATGCGAGATTTTCGATGTTTGGGGTATGGATTTTATGGGACCTTTTCCCACTTCTTTTGGATTTCATTATATATTGCTTGCTGTCGATTATGTTTCGAAATAGGTGGAAGCTAAGGCCAGTCGTACTGACGATTCTAAAGTGGTTGTAGATTTTTTTAAATCTAATATATTTGCTAGATTTGGGTTTCCGAGAGTTATCATCAATGACAAGGGTACCCACTTCTGTAATAAGACAATTGAAGCTATGTTGAGAAAGTATCATGTGTTCCATCGAGTTTCCGCAGCATATCATCCACAAACCAATGGGCAGGCAAAAGTTTCAAACTGCGAAATCAAATCGATTTTTGAAAAGACAGTTAATCCAAACCGGAAAGACTAGAGCCTTCGCCTTGATGATGCTTTGTGGGCACATAGAACAGCCTATAAGACATCCATTGGCATGTCTCCCTATAGACTAGTGTTTGGTAAACCTTGCCACCTGCCCGTGGAATTGGAACACAGGGCATTTTGGGCTGTGAAGCAGTGTATTATGAGCATGGACGCAGTGGGTGAGCATCGGAAACTTTAATTACAAGAGTTAGAGGAGATTAGGAATGATGCTTTTGAGAATGCAAGAATTTATAAGGAGAAAACTAAGGCATTTCATGATGAGCGAATCACCAGGAAAACATTTGTTGTTGGAGATAAGGTTCTGCTTTACCATTCGAGACTCAAGTTGTTCCCTGGCAAACTCCGTTCCCGTTGGGTTGGACCATTTGTTGTCACCAAGGTATTTTCTCATGGTGCAGTGGAAATTCGAAGTGAAGACACAGGTAAGAAGTTCAAGGTGAACGGACATCGACTCAAACCATATCATAAGGGGCATCAGGTTCAAAACATTGAAGTAATGGAGCTGGAGGCTTCAAATTACGATGCATACTGAGAATGAAGACGTCAAGCTAACGACGTTAAATGAAGCGCTCTTGGGAGGCAACCCAAGTTTCACAACTCTCTTCTTTCTATCTTCTTTATATATATTAAAAAAAAACCAACAATATTTTCTTTTCTCTTTTAGGCTTATCGACGTTTGTCTTTCATTCTAGGAGTTAGTATTCCCCCACCACCTCTATTTTATGTGGAGTGCTACTGACATTGGTTTATTTGTTGTGTTGCAGGGACTTATCCATCTGCAGCCACACAGGCACATTTTGTTGTTCCCCCCCCCACCACTTACTGCACCATCCGGACCTACATGGCTCAAGGAATAAGCTTGGGGGAATGTCAACTTTTACATTACTTCGCCATTCACAACTTAGTAGAACTCGACCATTGAGCTACACATTTGGTTAGATGCTCATCGACGTCATTGAAATTTTGAGATTCCCAGCCACGACATTAGACCCGGTGAGCTCTACTCCATTTCTTTTTCTCTCCTTTCTTCTTTTTCCCATATTGAGGACAATGTGTGATCTAAGCTTGGGGGGAGGAATTATGCTTGAATTTGTGGAGAATGTGTGGTTGTGTTTAAGGTGTATGTTTTTGTTAAAAATGTTTGTGCTGGAATTTTGGTATGATTTTTTTTTTTTTGGTTGAAAACAACTATTAGTTGTTTGGTTTTTGTCCTGTTTTAGGGGAGATGCTGCCGAAATTTTTGCAAAATTAGCTCAACTATATTTGACTTTGGTGTTTAGACTTGTGTATATGCCATTGTATGAGCTTCGAAAAGTCCTAACTCTCTGAATTTTCAATTGTTTCGCTAAAGCTATTTGTGTAGTGAAGTGAAAAAGAACAGATGATTTAAGCATTTAAGTTGTACCACCACATTGAGCCAAAAAGCCTACCAATGACATTTTCCTCTAGTGAGCCAACTTTGAGCTTTATAAGCTTATATTTCATGATAATCTCACAAAATAAACTTTTACCAGAAAAACAAGTGTGCTACCTTTCTCTAAGATTAGTAGAGCATCTGTAATTGTGAAGTGGAATGTTGTTCTGATTGAGTGGTGATGTTTATGTGCTGAAAAAAAAAAGTTTCATATTTTGAAGGCTCTGCGTACCAATGTTTGGGTATGGAAAATCAAAAGTGAAAAAGTGAAAAATTAAAAACTCTGAAAACATAACATCAAAAAAGATTCTAATATCAAAAAGAATGAAAAAATTGCCCAAACATGTACTTGTGGTCTTTCTATCTTTTGTTTAGGTAGCTCGAGTGAGTAGACTCGTTTGGGGTATTTTCATGCCTAGTGCCTTGGGCCAATTGAACCGGGAGTCACTAGTTGAAATCTCGTTATAAGAGCTACGTGACAAAGACATAACATTTAGAGTCATTAAAGTTAGTGAGATGGTTTATCAAGTTAATAAAGTTGGTGTGTTTTTCTATAATGTTTGTGATGCCGCTTCGCTCTACTAGTCTTAGAGTTTTTACCACCACTTTCCTAAATATTTTCCACACCTTTCTTTACCTCAGCCCCATTACATCCCTGATTAAAGTCCTAATGATCTTTAAGGTTGTTTCACTACTATTTAGCATATATGATTGATTCATAGAATTTGTGAGTGGCCTAAAGAGTTCATTGATTGCATATATGCTAGTTTGATGCTATTGTTGGGGGTGTTATGGTGTGTATGGCTAAATTGGCATTTTTGTTTCTTTTCAAGAGTTGAACTTTCCTTGTTTTTCATGTCTTTGCTTGTGGACAAGCAAAAGTATAAGCTTGGGGAGTTTGATAGGGTTGTAAAAGTGTGTATTTTTATTATCTTAAACTCTTGATTTATATTGAGTTTTATATTTTTCAAGGAGTTTTAAGTTATTTTTCTTCCGAGCATACGAGTTACTACGATTTTATTTATTTGTCTCGAGGAAGATGATTTGGGCAACAAATTTGCAATCGGATTTCGGAACCCATTTTTCCTCTCCTACTTGGGCTTATTCTATAAGAGATTAAAAGTAGTCATATGGGCTTTATTATACTTGTGTGCTAGAGCGTGTGATTTGATGAAGAAAATAAGATCAAGAGTGAAGATATACAACCCAAAAAAAAACAAAATGTGAAAATAAAAGGTAAACTAAAGGCTGCATCAATTTGGGGAAAGTAAGAGGAGTTAGGAAAGTCAACATTAGGAAAGTTAGGGGTTTTAGCAGCGTTGAAATGAAAAGAAGGAAAGCAGCGTTGGAGGAAGGAGGTGAAGCATTAGAGCGACGAAGTAGAAGAAGCAGACAACTGAAAATAACGTAGCAGTAGTAGCAGCACCAGAGAAAAGATTACAGAACGGCGCTGCAGATTACAGAGAACAAGCACAAAGCAGCGAATTAGAGAGGAAGAAGCTGTTGTTCTTGGTATCTTCATCTAGAATTTGTGGTATTCTAATGTTTAGTTTACTTCCTTTTTGTTTCTTCTTCCATTCGTTTTTAGAACTATCAATTGTTTACAGTTTCTTTTGAATTCAATTTATTAATTTTATCTTTTGATTTGATTATGGATACATTGATTCTTATTATTATTTTTGTTCTTAGTATGTTAGGCTAAATCTCTTTAGGGTAGGGAGATATATTTAGTATTGGATTATTGAATTGTTAGAATGAAAAAGTTATGATCTTTCTTATTGGATGATTATGTTTATGCTTTAATTTGATTGGATTGATAAACTTATTTTTATTGTGTTAACTTGTCAAATTATATTTTAGACTGGCCATCTTTAGTGCAATTTGTTAGTTCACTTGCTAGGATTTTGGCTTGTGATACGTAATTGTCCTAGTTAAATCCGCTAGTAGCAATTAGGTGTTTGATTGGCGACTAAAGCTTGTCGTAATACCTATGGTTATTTAATCCTTTAAGTTGCATAATTCGAGCTTGTGTAATTACGGCTTAAGTTAACTTCTTCCTGGCATTCATGCTGCTAATTAATCGAGTCTAGAGAGCTTGTTCTAGATTGTTAGTTAGTTAGACAATATTCCAAGAGCTTGTTTGGTTTATTTGCAACTAAGGGAAGTTTAGAATACTTGTTTGTGTTCTGGGTTAACGTTAAGGTGTATGCATAGCTCGTCCAATTTTTATTCATGATTTAAGACTTCGATGATCGATTAATTTTCCAATACCAATATATATCTCCCGATCCCTATTTTAGTATATTTGATTATCTCTTTCTTAGTTTAATTATTTAGTAGATATTTTATAGTTAGTAGTTTATTTAGTTAATTGATATTCTATCAAAAACAGGGGTTTTTAACTAACACAAGAAATAATAAGATAAATCCAATTCTCTGTGGGATCGACCCTGACTTACCCGACTACATTGCTAGAAGGTTATAGCTAGATTATTTTTGGTAGGCACGCGACAGTCTTGCCAACCTACTTTCCATTTTATTCTACAAGAACACTTATTGACTTAAGCATCAGAGGGCCGTTGGTGAAACGCCAACGGTCTAGGTCTAACAAACCATTTTGCAAGGGAATGGCACATCAGGAGCAACTTCCTAGGAAACTTCTCCAGCAACTTCCCAGGCAACTTCTCCAGCAACTTCCTAGGCAACTTTTGTAACATCCCGTAATTTTCACCCTTTTATTTTTAGTGTTTGTTTACCTTAAAATGATATTTTTCGTAAAAATAAATAATTTATTATTTAAATTATTTTGAAACGTGTTGTGAAAATGTGTATATATATTTTATATGTTGTGATATACTTATATATATTTATTTTAAGTTGTTAGTTAATTGTTTTAAAGGTTATATTAGTTTCATTATTTATTTAGGCGTTAAGGATGCGGTTTTGTCGGGTAACGCTTTTGTAACGTTGTTGGACTTACTTGAGTGATAAAATGGTACATCACGTGTGGCTTGTCATGCTAGCCGAAAATCAGCAATTATGGAGTGGAGGATGAAAGAGTTTTGGTGCTTATTAAGCTAACCTTTGAATATCTTGTAACCGCTCATTTAATCCCTCATTAACATTCTCCTAAACCCTTTGTTTTTCCTTGCCAATAACTTCTGATTTTTAATAAGAGAAATTCAGCATCATTCTCATTTAACCCACGCCATTTTCAAGAAAAGAAAGAGAGAAAGGGAAGAGAAAAAGAAGAGAAAGGTTCAACCCGGTTTTTCTGTCACACCTTCACGAAATTAACCATAACCGGAGATCTAACCGCTGGATCGTTCTCAAATTTGGACAGCACGTTTATAATAGCTTTATCTTCACGTTGACTGGAGAGATTGTAAATCAGAGCTTTAGTTCGCCAAGAATCATGATCGGAACAGAGCAGTACAAAATGAGATTTTTCAACATTCAAGAAGAAAACGCCTAGTGACTTGTTGTTACAATTATCGTTCGTGGAGGACTTGGATTGCACATATTTTTTCGTATCTCTTTAGACTCGCTCTCCTCCCAAAGTTCCAGGTAACTAATAGTTATCTTAGAACAATAGTGATTAGGGTATTATTCGGCATTAGATTATTACGCTAGGAAATTGTTTAATATACTTTTTATATGAATTTATTGATGAAAATTTTACGTAAGTGTTCTTGATATATGCTGTGTGAATATTATGTGCAGCAAAATAATTTTCGTTTGAGTTTTCTTATTTATTTAGTACTTTGTGTGTTTACGGCTTATTGTAAAATAATTAGTGAACGAATTTTATAATTGCTTAAATCATTTTTGTTATGTGTGTAGTATGTCTTTCATGTCTTGGAATAATTTTTGTCTACTGTTTACGGGTTTATTTAATTGAATTATCTTTATTTGCAATTTCGTGTTTGTTGGTATTTAAATCGTGAATATTATATTTTGAGGTCGAAAAATCTATATATTTGCATAATATGTATTAACGTGGGTTTATGCATGTTATGTGAATTTTTGGTAATTTTTGGGCATTTATTTCTATTTTTAATTATTTTATTGGCTTTATTGAGTATTCTGTAAATTAAAGTTTAAAATTACTTTTATTGTCCGAAAATTAGAAATAAAATTTGTACGATGTCATTTGGGTTATAATGGTCGTATGATAATTTTTGTGGTATTTTTACTGAACGGTGTTATTACTTTAATAATTTTTATTGTTTTCTTGTTAAGAGTTTGAGGATATTCTTTTAAATTATTTAAGGGTTTAATAATCAGAAATAAATTGAGACCTTCTATGTTCTTGGAAGTTGATGATTGGCAGGTTACTGTGGTTATAATTGAGTATCATTTTATTTATGTTTAGTCTTTATAAAAATGATTAGTCGTGTACGTTTTGCTGAATTAATTTGCTTTGGAGTTAATTGATGGTGACGTTAGGTGCACGCTGATGCGTAAGATGCAGGTTGGTCAGTGCGCCAGACGCACAGGGTGGCGCTGAGCGCAGGCTCACACGCCGAGCGCACAGTCTTGTGTTGTGTAATTTTTCATATGATCTTGTACGTATGTTCTACATGTAGTTGATGATCTTATATGATGTGATGCATTTCTGGTTGATACTGTTAGTGCTGTAAAATCTTTTCATTTTCATTGTTTGTGCTTAGTGATGTTCAAAGTATTTGTTGTAAATTTGTAAGTTTACTTTTTTGAGGAATTTTGAAGAGATATCTAGTGATGAATGGTGGGTATAAGGCCGAGTGGCATCCCTTTTGATGAATATTATTGAGATGAATGTTACATTTATGATATTGACAAATTGTGGGTATAAGGCCGGGTGGCATCCCTTTGACGAATAGTTTTGAGATGAATGATACTTTTATGATATTTATGATTTTATTATTTTTGAGATAAGAACATCCTGTGGGATAGATGTAGTCCCCGGTGAAGAACATGCCAGCCACCTGGTTTTCGAATTAGGGGTACACCTGGGTTAATTGCTGTCGTCCGAGAGGTCAGGGAGTTCTGCGTGTTATACCCTGCATCAAGAGTTTGGCCATTCTTAGATACATGCAGTGGGGAACGTAAGCCCATAGACTGACCTGGAGATTGCGATCAAACAAACCTTAGGAAGTGAATTGTGATTCACTGTCGTTCGGTTTTTGACTCAATAACCTGTTGTACCTTTGCTTTGATTATTATTTAAGTACTCTTGAGATGATTTATTCATTTTATCTTATTTACTTAATATTTACTTTCACTAGTATCACTTGCGAACTTTATGGATATGAATGCATGTTGTAGTTGTCTTGGCTTTATTATTTCCTTTCTTACTAATCTATGTCTGGAATAGACTTTGATTTCTTTTGTTCAGAAGAACTGCTAGTTACTCCCCATTGATTGTGGATTGTTGTTATATATTTTGCAGGTTATGTTCTTTGGTTTTGGGCTCGGGTTGAGATGTGCGCATTAAATTGTTAGATGTTTTAGGCCTAGACTTTTAGTTAGTTGAAGAGTTAGTTTTCTCTTTTGGATATTAATCTAATTAATTTATTTTATTTATACTATTTATTTATGTTGGTTTTATCACTTAGTTTAAACTAAGCAGCATCATTCTGGGGCTTGTCGGCATCAACATCAATAGGCTGAGAATGCGCGCCAGCAGCAGAAGCCGCCGCGTGAGTAGATGCATCATCCGCAACTTCTTCAAGTATGGCAGCGGCAGCAGCAGTGTCCTTCTTAGCGCCTTGGAGTTTCTTGGCCTCCTCATAAGCCAACCTTTCCGCAACAGGGTTCCACTCCAAATGTTTGCCAGCAGCGTATTCCTCCATCGCCTCAATCCTCGCCAACCATAGCTGCATGCCAAAGACGTCAAGATGCTCATTATACTTCTTCTCTGCTTTCTCAGCAGCCCTTTCTACCTCTCCCTTCAGACGTTGCACTTCCCCCTGCTCCACCTTCAGTTGGTCCAACCATTGCTGGCATCTCCCCTCGGCATCTTCCAACTCCTTGGTAAAAGTGGCGACCTTGGTTGTCAACTCAGACAGATTCTGGTGTGTGGCAATAAAAGCTTGCAAGCACTGAAAACAAGATGCATTAGGAATCAACATATAGCGAGGCAAGAAGATGATTAAAAGATGGAAGAAAGGCAAACCTGGACGCACAAACCGACACCTTCGGACGCGACAGCAGCAGGTGTTATAGTATCATGCGCACCTTGGCAGCAGGGATAAGTTCTTGGCACTTGGCCATATGGGAGTTGCTTCAGCAGAGATGGAACAAAAATCCTCATGGACTTCGATCTCCACACTCTTTCTTTTATGCCTAACCAGAGTAGGGGCAGCAGGTGTTGTAATTGGGCGAAAGGTCTGAAGGACAGAAGAGCGACTCGTCACAGAAGGTGCAGGGGGAGTGATGAAAACCCCACTCCTGTTGCACATCCTTGCAATCAACTCAGAGTTCGAGATTGGAGCGGTTCGCTGAGATGCAGAAGTTTGTGCCAAAGAGGAAAATAAGGTAAGCAACTTGTAAGAAGAAATCAGATGGCAAAATTAAAATAAAAAAATGGCGTACTTACCAGAAGACATGTTGGAAGTTGAGCGAGTCCTGGCGCTTCTTCTTGGAGAATTGGATGAATTTACTTGCGCAGGTAAGTTGGCACCAGGGATGGGAAAAGTCTTATCTTCAGTACTGAGCGCCAAAATCAAGTATGTAAAACTTGCCGATTGTTCGCGTCCGGAGGAGTGCAGAGAAGCACCTGCCCAACAAATAGTGTAAGCAAACCGTCAACAATCCGAATGCAAAAATTCACAGCAAATTAGGCAAAATACCTTCAGATTTCCAAGTATCTTTGAAAAAACCACCAAAATCGCCTATGGAGTATGCTCTCACAAAAAAGTATCTTGCGGCCCAGCCCCTGTCTCAACCCTTGTCGGTTTTCTCTACCAGTGCATCTTTGCCTTCGTTAGTTTTGAAGGTAAATCTCCCTTTCCCAAAAGTTTTGATTTGGTAAGTAAAGCCAAATCATCTATTGTGAAGTCGATACCCAAATTCTTGCTTAGAGTTTCTACACTCGTCAAAACCCTCCATGCCCCAGGGAGAAGTTAGCAAGGTGCCATGTCAGTTTCAGCGAAAAATTGGCGAATAAAAGGTGAAAAGGGGAATTTCTGTCCTAATTTAGCAAAAGGGTAATCATAGAAAACCAACCAACCTGGGCAAACCCAATCCATCCTTTCTTGATTTATTAGCAGCCTAATCACAGCACCAGGGGAAAAACCATAGTTCTTCCTAACAATTTGCAAATCGGTTGCAGTTAGCACGCTAGGGTAAAGGTTCTTGTCTTCTAGAATTTCTAAGGGGCGAAAAATATTTGCTCCTTCAGGGGAGGAACTGTTCCTTGAAGAAGACCTAGGGTTTGCTCTAGTCATGGCGGAAAAGGAAGAAAAAGACAGCAAAGGCGAAATCTTGCAAAATCGGAAAATAACTTGAAGAAAAACGCAAATGAAATCAGAAGAGAAGATGAGAGTTTACCTGGGAGAAGGAAGAAGTTGAATTGTGCAAGAAAGCTAAAGAAACTTTATCTTGAAACGATGTCATGCATTTATAGAAGAAGGGAGAAGTTAGATGTCTAATCAAGCCATGCAAGTAACCGTCATAATTGAGCGCGTTCCTTAAGGCAGTTTTCTTTTTAAAACTTGAAATTTTTTCTTCTTCCTTGGTTTGCCGGTCAAAGAGAAAAAATTTGGGGCTATTGTTAGGAGTCAGATTATTCCTACGTGGCAACAAGTTACAAAGTTATGTTGTGTTAGTTTGAACAGTGAAGTGGCAGCGCTCAAGTGGACGAAGAAAGGATGGATTAATGACGTGGCTAAGTAGTTTGAAGCCTCCTATTTCTTAGGAGGATGTGCGTAGCGTTGAGGAAGACGTGGGATAAGAATTCAACTGCTTCAAAGATATTCCAGACAATCCCATCAAAATAGGATCTCCACCGATAAGAAGCAGGGAAGAAAACGGCTATAACTGCAATGTTCATCTTGTAAATTAGTATAAATAGTTCATTAGCTCATGCTTTGTAGATCATCACTCATTAATCTATCAACTCTCTCTCTAGCTAATACTTGTATTCTCTCGCAAACTCAAGCAACTTAGTGAATTGGCAGGATACAAATCCTCCCGTGGTTTTTCCCTCCTTTCCAATGGGGTTTTCACGTAAAACTTGTTGTGTTCTTTTTTTTATTTCTCGCAACTTTACGTTGTGCAATTTATTTTCATTCGCAAGTTAATTATCAAACCCCTCTCTAAGCAAAGTAGCCTTAGTGTGAAATTTGCCCTAAACAGTTAGGCTCGCTAGAGAATGTCCTCGGGGCAAATATATTTTTGTATTTAACTACTCTTATTTATAGTAGTATAAATTAATTAAACGATATATGATTCCAATGCAAAAGCATTTAATAAATTTCTTCTTCCTATAAAAAAGTATAAATATATTTCTCGTATTTCTCATTAATTAATTTTCCTAGCGGTTTGAATTAAAGTATTTGAATTACAAATAATTCTATATATTCTTCTATACATACAAATCATACATAATTAAGAATAATATACTACGTACCAAGCTAAGTTTGGTCTATTGGTAAGGAAATAACCTACCAACCTGAAGGTTGGGGGTTCGATCCCTACTAGGGGCATTTTGAGAGATGGTTTCCCCTTATCATACCCCCACTCTCAAAGTGACTTCCCCAAATCCAAGTCGGGTTAACCCGCGAGAGGCACTCTGGCCCTGCGAGTGCTTTTCATCTTACCATGAGACTCCCAGTGGAGGCCCTAAAAAAATAAGAGTAATATACCACGTACAAAAATATGGAAACAAACTCCAAAGTGTTAAGATGGAAAATTCTTACAAGAACAAAGGTTGGGAAATTCTCTTTTTTCGGCTACTTATCCATTTGAATTCAATGAATTTAGGATCAGAACATATCCTTATCCACCAATATTGGCAAATTAGGTAACGTGGATTCTAAATATATATTGGAGCATACCGAGCATTTCTTGACCTACGCATATTACTCCGCTGCATTGCGCCGCTTATAGTCTTTTTTTCTTCTTAATTGTGTACAATACGACCTGGAGGATAAAGGAGCCGTGTCACAGGTGAGTTTCTAAACACTTTTTGAGTCTCCTTCATACACCGAGCTTGTGTTTATATGCCGCCAAAATGAGTATTTGATGGAAGTAGGATCTTAGTTGAGGCTCGTAAGAGCCTAACTTCTCCCCTCCCTAATTTTTTATGGCATTTTGAATATAACATATATAATTTTTTATATGGGGATGGATATAACATATATATTAAATATAAAAAACCACCGCTGATTATAATTTTTTTTGGACATGATATATTTTTTGGCATATCGGATATAATACATATATTATATTAAATGTAATACATATATTGTATTAGTTACGGATTCAACTTTTAATATGATATTTAGGCATTTAAAATTCCCCCCTCCCTAATTTTTTGCTCTAAGATCCGCCACACATTTTGACGGTACTAATTTTCTCACTTGTTGCAAATATTTTCAGGAGATTAAATCAAGATATATTAAATCACCTTAATTTCAGGTATTTCTAATGTGTTATGCATATATAGAGTTTGAGAATATCTAATGCACATATAGAGAATAAGAAGGTTTGTTGCCTAAACTAGTCCTTAATTAACAAAGAACAAGGTACATCTATTTAGAGTACTAGTGCCAATATACATTGATAATTTATACTCCATTCATTTTCTTTTTATTATTACACTTCTTTTTGGGGGAGAATCAAGAAAATAGTGCAAAAAACAAGAGGAAAGTACAAAAAGAGAATGTTTGGTTGTGGGAAATGTAAAAGAAGCAATATAATAATATAGTAGAGAGAAAAGTGGGGTAGGTGGAAAAAAATTTGTTGGTTAATAAAGTGGGAGGTGGGGTATAAGAGGTAGAAAAATAGAAAAAGTAAATGTTGATATTTACCTTATAAGAAAAGAGTAGAAGTGTAACAATTAAAAAAAAGGACTAAAGAGGAAAGTGTAATAATTAAAAGAAAACGGAGAGAGTATCTCTTATGATATTAATTAAATAAGAATTATACACTTTCTAACATTAGATTTATCTTAAAATACTTATATAATCCCGTAAAAAAAGATATACTTTTATAAGAAAAGCAATTAATAATTTCCATCAATAATACATAAATTAGCAAAGTGTTTGATATGTGGGATGTAGATCATGGGATTAGAAGATGGGACAAGGATCAGAATTTGGTGGGAGGGATAGAGATAATATAGAATTTATCTTTTGTTTGGTATAATATTGAGAATAAAAAATGTTTTACTTAAATCTCCTTATATTACAGATTCTACCCAACTCTCTCCTTTCTTTCATCAATGATAAAATTGTCATTTTCACCCTATCTCTCATCTGATCTCTCTCTGGTATTATTTTTGAAGTTTTGGACTTTTCAACATTGACGCTTTAAATTTTGTTAGCTAGTGCCTGATTTTTCAATTACTCTCTAAAGTAAAAAGTCTAAAGTTACCTTACCCTTTTGTCTTTTCATTAGATAAAATCATAAATGATAATTGTCTAACCCTAGTACCTAGTTGCTAACTTATTAGTCATCTTCCTCATTAGTCACTCCTCAGTTCCTCTCATTCTTTTAGTCTCTCTCTACCTTGCATTCTCTCAGCCTCTCTGCCTCCTATACTAATTCATAACTCATCTCACTATATATTTTCTCTGTGTCCTCTCAACTTAGATCGAGGTTGTTGTTATCTTGTTGATTGTTAAGAACGTAAGATTTTAAGAAGGTTTTTTAATTATTATTTTAGGTTGGGTCTTGTATTTTAAAACTCGCATTTTATTATAGATTTTAAAGATGTATGTAACTTTTTCTTTGAAAGAGAAATTTCATTAATTGAATCCCAAATGACATCTACAATAAGTATTAAAGAAAAACAAGATACAATCACACAAGATCAAATCAAATTCGTCTTTGAATAAACTATAATGAGTCAAATCGAACAATACAACGCAACCCCCATGTATTTCCTTAATCAAGCTTGTGCAAAGACCAGGGTCGGACTGGAATCTGGACCGGACCGGACCAGACTGAAGATTCCGGTCCGGTCCATAGTCCACAGAAAATCCTGATTCCGGGTTTCCGATCCGGTCTGGTGCAAACCCGGAAAATTTCGGTCCCGGAATTTTCTGTTTTTTTTAAGTAAAAAAAAGTTTATATGTTAAAAAAACTTTAAAACTTAGAAAGTTAAAAACATATTATTTAGAGTTTTTTGCGGGGATATACAGGATAATAGAGCACTTTGTTGGAATATACCTCACTAATTTTTTTTTTGTGAGGATACCAACCTAAATTTAAGTTTTGTTAAAAGGTACCAAAAACACTATTTTCGGCGAGAAAGTCAAATTTCCGGCCTTTGAACTGATAGGAAAACTTAAATTTAGGTTGGTATATCCCCACAAAATGACCTATTACCCTGGTATATCCCCGCAAAAAACTCTATTATTTATTATCATTAGGATTGTTGTTATTAAAATTATTAAATGTTAATGTATCTAATTTATAAATATCTTTAAATCAAATAATTTTTTTTAAAAAAAATAAAGATTTCGGTCCAACAGGTCCAAAACCGGACCGGACCAGAAAAATCCCGAACCAGGTCCAAAAAAATCCCAGATTCCGGTCCGGTCCGGTCATGGACCGGTGCACACCCCTAGATGGGGAGGTCTATCATTTTGACATAGTTTAGGGGAGAATATTCTTGATCTAACCATGTGTCCATGTTGAGCGCATCTGAGTTTCAATACCTTCATGTTGATAGTCTTGAACTTCAACCACTTCAACCAATTACAAGAATTTCCTATACATCTTTTAAACTTCCACGCGGGAAGAGAATAAATCAAATTCCAAACTCTCAAGAAAGGAGAGAAAGAACCCAAAAATAGGGTAGAAAACTCTCAAAATGAGAGAGAATGAGTGATTAAATAATAAAAGCAATAAAAACTAGAAGAAAAAAAAGAATTGGGAGCATACTACCATCGAAAGGATGATGGCAACCCCGTTTTAGAAGAAAAGAATTAGGGCTTTTTAGAAGGAATAGGAGAGAGGGGATCGGAGAGGTGGAGGCGGCATATACTACTACTATTTAATGCCCAAGGCACTTAAACATGGACGTAACTTACTTTATGGAATTGATGTAATGAATTTAATTTTTGAAATTTCAATCATGAGAAAACATTATGAACCCAGATTGGGAAAAAATAATTAATATAATATTCGAACTGTACTAGACTATGATTTGGCTCAGGAAAAGAGTTTCGCACTTGACTAAACTCAAAAAGAATGAGATTGGATTTAGACTCAATTTCTCGAGTCTAAAAAAAATTGGACTTTATTTGAATTTAGCACAGTCCAACCAATTTACATCCCTTCATATGTTCTTCTTATGTCTGCACTTTATATTATATTGATATGAGGGGTTTTTTTTTTTATCCCTATCTTTTTTTTTTCCAAATAATCCTTGTTATTTTAAACAACCAAGAGATTTCATGATTGAGATAAAATCACTTGAATCATTCATTTTTATTTTAATTTTTTTTGACACTATCAAATGAGAAAGAATCACTTATTTTGAAGCAACTACCAATACACGTCATCCCTAGCATAAAATTTTCCACTACCAATAGTCCAATACGTCATCCCTAAGCATCTTTAACACCTTATCGCGATTTCTTTATTTCGCTCACATTTTGCTTTCAAACCACTAATGAGTAGTAATCACTAATCAGTTTAATGTCTCGTGTACACATTTACTATTGACTGTTGACCTATCTTTATGCAAGATTGCAAGCAGCATGATTTAGATTGAACTTCTTCGCTTTAGGACCTTTCCAGTATTGTACTGTTGACTGTTTAACATGAAGGCCAGTCTTAGGTTTAACCTTTCATCGAAATTATTGTTTTTCAATCCTATCAAAATTTTTTTTTATTGTTTTTCAATATTTGTCTTGGCAATGGTAATTATTTCCTTAAAGATAATTCTACCGGCCTTCTTCTAATTTATTTATCTGAGATGAGATTTCTCAATCATTAAGTTAAAGTATTTACTTATCTGTTTTAAAATATAAAACATGCACAATATTTAAGATTGAAGTTTGACCATTAATTACTCTTAACTTATGTTGATAGATTGAAAATAATATTTTTACAGAAAGTTAATGGTATAATTTTTATAATTTTTTACAAGACGAAATTTTCCAAAAGAGGATAATTTGCCTAAAATAGGCAAAGGTGGTAGCTCCACCTTGGTCTAGTTATAGAGCTTCCGATTCCCACTTGACGTCTTCACCTATACCTTGGGGGTGCACTTTTTACTGTATGTAGGATGAAGTTCTTTTAGATAAGAATTGTCTATGATACCATTTTTTTTAGATAAGAATCATCTATGATAGTGTTATGTTCAGCTTAAGTTCACATATATCTAAATAACTACTTGAATTACATATATATTTTATTTAGGATAGAATGTATATTTCGTAGGACATAACTCTAATTTTGATAGGTATCCTGATATAGTTAGGACTATGGAATTTTTGAAACTTATACATACTGATAAATGACATTGACAGTCGATCAAGGAGTTTCACAAATCTATTAATTTACATTGCATTTATTAAGTATGAAAAGAACAAAATATCTTGGGTGGACCGGGTTTACAATAATACATTGTGCACCCAAATTGACATATCACACAAAAACTGACTATATTAGAAGAAAAAAAACCGACTATGTCATACGAAAACTGATTATATCATACAAAAACTAACAATATTAAAGGTGATTATATCATACAAAAACTGATTATATCAAACGAAAACCGACTATATAAAATGAAAACTAACTATATCATGGGGTTGTTTGGCAATCAGCTGTTGGCTGTTGGCTTTTGGCTGGTTTAATTGGCTTGTTTGACTGGCTGGAAGCATTGGCTGTATGTATTCGCTTTTTAAGTTGGCTGTTAAAGCCAGCTGTTTGTAAAAGTGTTTGGCAAAATTAATTGTGGTTGTTGGTTGTTTATTAGAGAGTTTGTGGGCCAACAAGCCAAAAGTCAATCCAAAAAGCTATTCTAGACAGCTTTATCATTTTGGCTTAAAAGCCAGCTTTTCAGCCAACTAAAAAGCCAATAACCAAACAATTTTTTTAGCTGTTTGACCAAATTAAAAAGCCAAAAGCCAATGAAAAAAGCCATTTACCAAACATGACCTATATGATTTTCGGTGTATAATATATATTGTAAACCTCGGAACAATCAAGTTTTTTTTTATTCAAAAAAAAACTTTATGTACTAAAATTACTTTCTACACCTAACTCCCCCCGAGTGTCAAGTGGTTGTCGAATAAACCAATAAAATAATAAATTAAGGATTAAAAAACAAAAAGGTGCCAAAATTTCATCTAGTGTGTTCGGATTGGTTTCAAAAGATGACGTACCACGTTTTGCTAAAATTATCCAATTAGTTACACTTCTATTACACTCCCCATAATAAACTAAAACTACTCCTTGAAAATCTCTTGTCTTCCGACTTCCATACTCAAAAGTTAAAACTTGGCTATTTTGAAGTCTTAAAAAAAAAAGAAAACAGACCAGAACAGACCATCTGCTAAAATGGTGGAAGGTGGAGTAATCAAGGCAGATAGAACTGAGTTTACAGAATGTTTCAGAACTATTGGAAGAACTCCTTACATCTTAAGGCTTGCTTTTTCTGCTGGCATTGGAGGCCTTCTCTTTGGTTATGACACAGGTAAAAGGTTCTTTCATTTTCCTATTATACGTCTTTTTTATTTTCTTTAGTAAAGTTGCGTACATCTGAACCCCTTAAACTTACCAAAGGCGTGGACCGGTTTCTTAGATGTTCTTAGAAATACTGTTATTTTGGATTTTTGGGTGTAGGAAGAGCCACAAAGGGTAAATGATGTAAAATGGGATTTGGTCCGAGGTCGTAGACACCATCTTATAAGATGTTAACCACTAACTAAACTAGTTGACATCCGTGTTCCCTTTTACATAAAATGGTTATTTCTAGAAGTGTTTTTCAGAAACATACTAGACTGTTCCCTGGAACATGATAGACGAGCTGGGGTGGTGATTATTGTATTATTTTTTTGGGAGAAATTTATGTGTTTATAGTTTGCATTTTTGTGTAATTTAATTGGTTAAGACCAATATGTTTGAAGAAGATTGATGGTTTATAATGCTAATTTGTTGATTAATTACTAAATAGGTGTTATATCTGGGGCTCTTCTTTACATCAAAGATGAATTCAAAGAGGTGGATAGAAAAACATGGTTGCAGGTACTCCTATCTTATGATTTCTTCAAATTAGACTCGATATTTCCGAGGTCTAAAGTTATATGCTTCACCTAAAAGTCTTCTTTAACTTTAATTCTGCATGTCATGTCATATTTCTACTTCCTTATATAGTAAAGTGACATCACTTTTGAATTGTGGACCACTAATTACTCCTCAAATTACTTCTATAGAAACTTGATCAGTTATGTTGAATAGCAGTAGTATTAAATTATGAACAAAAATCGTTTAATAAGGCTTTTATTAAGAGCATATAATGTTGTAATCAAGCAAAAAAAAACACAAGAACATATAAGATTAGATAAGTTTTCAGGATTCTGTAAGTTCATTTTACAAATACCATAAGATCTAAGTTGAGATAACTTAAGTAAGTTTAGGGCCGATAAGTTCAGATAACTTAAATTCAGGGCTACCTAAGTTCATTTCAAAACCACAACATATTCTATAAAGTTGAGATAAGTTAGCTATAGGCTTGATAAGTTCTGATTAGTTTAAGTATAGGGTCGATAAGTTCTGATAGGCTACGTTCAAGGATAATAATTAAGTTGACATAAGTTCAAATAATTGAAAATCAGCTGAAAAGAACGCACCCTAACAATTATTGTGGATTATTAAGATTTTTGTAAATGATTGTTTGGTAGGAAACCATTGTGTCCATGGCAGTTGCAGGAGCAATTGTTGGAGCAGGAGTTGGAGGGTGGCTAAATGATAAGATAGGAAGAAAACCAACAATTATAATCGCGGATGTTTTGTTCTTCATCGGTGCTATAATCATGGCCCTCGCTCCTGCTCCATGGGTGATCATACTTGGAAGAATATTCGTTGGTTTAGGAGTTGGGATGGCTTCCATGACTTCACCATTATACATATCTGAGACGTCCCCTACCAGAATTCGAGGTGCCCTTGTTAGCACTAATGGTTTGCTCATCACAGGAGGCCAATTCTTATCCTACCTCATCAACCTAGGTTTCACTCAGGTAATCCATCTCTTGTACAATATAAGCTTGACAAACTTAGTCTCTTAAGGAGAAAACATTGTACTTTCATATACTTTAATAATCAGACTCGTATGTGATTATGTGTACCTTAAGGTTATATTTGTGTAAGTTTTTTCTGTATAATTTTTCAGGTTAAGGGGACTTGGAGATGGATGCTCGGAGTGGCTGCAGTTCCAGCATTTGTGCAACTTATATTGATGTTGTCCCTTCCCGAGTCTCCTAGATGGCTTTATAGAAAGGTATAATATACGAATGTCGATCAACCTACATTGTTCTCTTGACTTATAAAGAAAATCGGCAAAAACCAACTTTTATCCATTCAAAGCAGTTTCAAGCACTAAAATCCCATACCTCGTTATTATGTCACTCAAACTCTTCATTTTACCTCAAACGCCCATGTCAGATCCTCGATAATCTGACATGAGTATGTACACTTCATTTGCAGGCAAAATTGTAGAATTAAATAACCGAGTTGGACACTTAGACATTTACCCGTAACATAGTCTTCTTATGAGAAAAACATCATAGAATCACCAAATTCAGTTTTAATCAGTAAAAGTAAAATGAGGCGTACAACAGTACAACACAGCAAAAGTGTTTTCTTCTACCAGTACCAGTGTGGACTATACTAATTTTGATGAGGTTGTGTATATTCGAACCTCCAAATCTTGTCAACTCCACCATATTAATGGTTTTCTCCTCATTGGGATCAGGATAAGGTCTCGGAGGCAGAGGCTATCTTGGCTAGTATTTATCCCCCGGAAGAACTGGAAGAGGAGATGAAAGCACTTAAGGCGTCAATTGAGTCTGAAAGGGCAGAAGAAGGATCAGACGATGGAGCTAACATGTTAAGCAAAATAAAACAAGCTTGGGGAAGCCAAGTATTCAGAAGAGGGCTATACGCAGGTGTAACAGTTCAAGTGGCTCAACAATTTGTGGGTATCAATACAGTCATGTACTACAGCCCCACAATCGTGCAGTTAGCTGGGTTTGCCTCGAAAAGCACTGCCTTGGCACTGTCATTAATCACCTCCGGACTCAATGCAGTTGGATCGATTGTCAGCATGATGTTTGTCGATAGGCATGGCAGAAGGCGGCTTATGATTATCTCAATGGTTGGCATCATTACTTGCCTTCTAGTCTTGGCTATTGTCTTCTATCAAGCTGCTGCACATGCTCCTAGAATTAGTCTTGCTGAATCCACCCATTTTGGAGTCAACTCTACTTGTCCTGCTTTTACGTCTGCTCAAAATCCTGCAACTTGGAACTGTATGACTTGTTTGAAAGCTGCCTCAGATTGTTCTTTCTGTGCTAATAAAGCGAATGAGGTAATTTTACTAAATTATTCTCTCGTGTACTGCATGTGTCTTTTAGCACGTTTTCGTAAACTAAAAAACAAAAAATTCAACACTACAAAAAGTAGTTTCTTAGTTGTTTCTTGCCAGTTCTCAAACTTGACCAGTATAAGTGTGACTAAGTTTAAGCGGCTTGTTTTTTTATATTGTTAGTTGCACCCTGGAGCATGTTTGATGAACACGGGTGGCTTGAAAGCGGCATGCCATGGAGAACACAGAGTGTACTTCACAGAAGGTTGTCCTAGCAAATTCGGGTTTTTGGCTGTCATACTTCTAGGAGCATACATTATATCCTACTCCCCAGGGATGGGAACAGCACCATGGATCGTCAACTCAGAAATCTACCCTTTGAGATACAGAGGAATCGGCGGAGGAATTGCTGCCATGGCTAACTGGACATCGAACCTTATAGTGAGTGAGACGTTCTTGACCCTAACCCAAGCCTTAGGATCCGCAGGCACCTTCCTCTTGTTTGCCGGGTTCTCCATCATTGGGCTTGTTTCCATCTACTTCTTGGTGCCTGAAACCAAAGGGCTACCCATTGAAGAAGTGGAGCATATGCTAGAGAAGGGGTTTAGGCCTAGATTTCTTGGTAGAGTCAAGGAGGAGAACAAAATTAGTGAAGCTTGAGTATATATAGTTGTGATCATGTTAAAGACCAAGGAACATATTTTGAGAGGTGAGGGATAACTCAATGGTTGGAAGTCTTGGGGATTGATTCTCAAGCTTAACAAGTTGCGATCTCCTTTCCTCCCCAACTTGTCAAGGTTTCTTCTTATCCAAACAAAAAAATTGTTAAAGACCAAGCAAAGGTATAGCCATAAATTAATGTCTTGGGAAACCCTTAGAAATCGAAAGCACAAGATGGATGGAATAGATTTCTTACAGTTTCTAAGTATATGTATTTGTTAGGTTCAAATTGATCTTTTTTTTTTTTTTTTCCGTCTTTTGGTAGTGATTATTTTTTAAGGGTGAGAATTAAAGAATCAAAAGTGAAATTATTTTAGGGAAATTCTCTCTAGTAACCCTGTATTTTAGCTTATAGTTTATGGTAGACCAAAAAAAAACTTAATGTTGCAAATGACCCTGTAATTAATAATATTGTTAACACGTGACGTTAATGATGAGTTTCCGTTAATATCTAGGATTAAAACGTTAAACCTAACCACCCAAACCCCACCACCTCCTCTCACCCCACCCTTGCAGCCCCCACCCAGCAGCGGCAGCCGCCAACTCGGCCCCAGCCCCGACCCCACCTCACCGTCAACCCAACCCTAACCACCGACACAACCACCTCGAAAACCTCCCCACAACCACCTCGAAAACTTCCCCCCTCCCCACAACCACCCGGAAACCTCCCCTCCCCTTCCCTAGCCCCGAAAACCGCCCCCTCCCCTTCCCTTGCCCCGAAAACCGCCCCCCCTCCCCTTCCCCGCCCGAAAACCTCCCCCCCCCCTTCCCCACCCAAATTCTCTCGACTCCCCTTCCCCAACCTCGAAAACCGCCCCCCCCCCTTTCCCAACCCCGAAATCCTCCTCTCGTACCTTCCTCCCATTCGGTTCGTGGTGGTGGTGCCACCATTACCGGGCCGTTTGGGAGGCGTAACCCTAGGTTTAACGTTTAAACCTAATTATTAACAGTAAAACATCATTAATGTCACGTGGTAACAGTGTCATTAATTACAGGGTCATTTGCAACATTAAGTTTTTTTTGGTCTACCATAAACAATAAGCTAAAGTACAGGGTTACTAGAGAGAATTTCCCATTATTTTATCGAGTCTATATTCTAGCTTATCTAAAACGATTTTGATCTACAATTACTATGTGGGTCTAATCAATAATATTTTACAAATGTGTAAATATAATTCCCCTGTTTTAAAATAAATGAGACAATTATCATTTTAGACCGTTTTAAGTTGGATGAAACGTTACTTTGTTCGGTTTATCTCTCTTCATAACATGATTCTCTTTTTATTTCACTTTATCTTTGTCCCGTACGTAATCCTTGTGCCTCCTCCCTACGTGTCTCTTATTTTTAGAATGGAGGAAGTATGTATATTTATGTAACTAAACGTTTGTTATAAGGGATTTGTTATATCATAAACTTTTACTTTTTATGGAGAGATTAAAAAATCCTTATCCTAACAATAAGTTGGGAAGTTCTCTTCTTGTGGTGACAGCAGGCCATTAGGTGTGTTGTCTTTTGGGTTGTTAAGCCTCATAACCTAGCCTTTAAGCTAACATGCCAGGTAGGCTAGTAGTAGGGGTTTGTTTTTGGCCAATTATCTCACCTGACAGAAAAAAAAAGAAACTAGCCCGTCTTGCAATCTTTTACTTATACCTTTCTATGGATGCAAGTCTGTCAATTGGAAATTGCACTTTTCAAATATTAACTTTAATCGCATTTCAAAGTTGATATATAAATATAACTCTATCATATAATAGAATGTTGGTTACTCCCAAATTGTATTTTAAAAATATCAATTATAAATATGAACATATTATATGTATTTAAATACGAAAGGAAATATAAAGTAGGATTTTTTAACTGGAATAATACAAACTTTGAGCGGTTCGCTCGTAATAATACAACCTTTAGATTATTTTTTAATAATACAAACTTCACACCAAAATTCCTACAGCAAGACAAAACCGGAGGTAACCTGATAAACAGGTCTAAAGAGACACGTGTCACCACCTCGTTGGTTGTTTTTAAAATTTTGTTTAAAAAAAAAAAATTCTTTCATCTTAATCTATCTCTTCCTCACTTCCCCTCCACCCCTCCCCCTCCCCCTCCGGCCACCCCCACCCACCCGCACCGGCCACCCCCCATCCCCACCGGCCACCCCTACCGGCCACCCCAACAGACCCCAACCACGTCCCCGCCTCCCCCCGCCCCACCCGTCGCCCACCCCCACCACACCCGTCTTGCCCCTCCCCCACCCCACCCGCATTGGCCACCCCCACCCCGTCGGCCACCTCCACCCTCCCCAACCACCGGAAACACCGCGTTTGCCCTCCCCCACCCCCCGAAAACACAACGCCTCCTCTCCTCAATCCTCGAAAACACCACGTTTCCCCACCCCAACATCCGATAACACCACATCCCCCTTCCCCCACCCCGAAAACCACCAAACACCGCCACCCCACTGAAAAGCAACCAAACCAAGCCGCCCCCGCCCCGAAAAACTTCGCCCTCTCTTCCCCCATCATTCTCCTCACTTTCTCTCTCCAACTTTCTACCGCCGCAATCGATTTCGACGCCACTTGTTTCAGGGGGTGGGGTCGGGCCGGGGGTGGACCGGTGGGGGAGGTGGTTGACCGGTCGGGGGTTTTTTTCGGGTGGGCAAGGGTGGGGGTGGACTAGTGGGTGAGGTGGTGGACTGGGTTGTCGTGGTGGGAGAGAGGATGGATGGGTGGTTTCGTCCGTGGGAGGAGGGGGGAGGGGAGGGGGGAGGGGGAGGGGGAGGGGTGGACCGGTGGTTTCGTGGTGGGAAAGGGGGTGGACTGGGGGTTTAGGGGGAGGGAGGAGAGAGAAGGAGATTTTTACCTGTTTTACAAGTTAAAGGTCACTTTGACCTACTCTAGGAATTTTGGCCTAAAGTTTGTATTATTAAAAAATAATCAAAAGTTTGTATTATTGCGAGAGAATGGGCCAAAGTTTGTATTATTCCAGTTAAAAAATCCTATAAAGTAGAAGTGTGACAATTAAAAAAAAAATAACCCTATTGAGCTTGCAACTTGCATGGTGGAGTCATGGTAAAATATGAGGTTACCCTTTTGACAGATTACGGCAAAGCTGTGGTTTTTTCTCATTAATCATGTGGTATTTGTACCACAGTAGCAAAACCAATTCGCAAGGATTTAGGAGTACAGCACCCAAAACATATCTAAATAATAACTTGCCAAAAGATAATTCATTTCCTAAATATCCTATACCTTTGAATTAGGAACCGTCATTGCAACATAGTTTGATAATTGATGGTCAGATCACAAATTCGTGATATAAAAAATAAAGTTAGGCGAAATAGGCTGAAAAAAAAAACTTTCTTGGGAGGTGATGAGGCGAAACTCGCCAATACTTCTAGGCTTTAGCCGTTTAACAAGTTAACTTAGGCTTGAGACTATTGTTGTCAGTTTGGTTGAAAATCGGTGGTTAAACTGCAAACTAATTACCAACTGAATTGAATAAATTGAATTGAATTGACCTATAACTGAAAAGTGAACAAAAAGTCAATCAGATTAAAGTAAACTGCAATTAACTGAACTGAAACTCAACCTAAACTGAAATTAACTGAATGAAAACAGGTTTAAACTAAACTAAACTAAAGCGGATTAAGCAAAAGTCCAACCAAGTTGAAATTCTCCGCAATGAATAATGATTTGACCCGAAGCGCGACTTGAAGCAAAAAGGTGTACATGGCATAACCGATATGAAGTTTCACCCGAGTCGATGCGGGTTTCCTTAAGAAATCGAAATTAATTGAATCCGAACTTAAAATAACTGTTTAACTGATATAAATAGGAAAATACTCAACTGTTTAAATTGAAATTGTACGGGTTAAACCAAAAGACAAATGTAAACTGAACTGAAAATTGAATTAACTACTATATGGATTGAAACTGAATCAATTTAGTTGGAAAAAACAAACTGAGTTAATTGAACTGAAGTCAACTGAACTGTTTGGCTTGAACCAAAAATGAATTGGTAAACCGAATTGACACCACTACTTGACACCACTTGCAGAACCGTCGAACTTAGGTATTTGCAGAAATTTACCCATTTGTTTCTACGGCATTCAGGGAACTCTTTCTATTAATATCCTTAATTACGTATATATAAAATTATAACAAATTGAATACTTAAATATGCACATTAAAACGAATCTAATACGATCTCACACGATAAAGGCATTATTTGGTAAAGAGAGGTTTTAGACAAAATTCGAGGTTTAAACTTATATACTAGTGGACTTGATATAGTCATTCCTCTAATTTAAATGTTTGGTAATTCAATTAGCTACTTGAACCCAAAAAGATCCTTTTGAAAAAGTTGGGGGAGGAGCTTTTGACAAAAGTTTGGGAATGAGTGGGGCCAAATTACATTTATGTCCTAAATTTTTTGAAAATTACATTAATAAACAATAAAAAGTACAACAATAAATTATACAAATGTCCTTATTGGTCATTTTACACAATTACGTAAACAACCAACTATTAGATACTTACTGAATACCTTTATACAAGCGGCTAATATAATCAACTAGTGAAATTAGCTAATACAATTAGTGGTGCCAAATTACATTTATGTCCTAAATTTTTTAAAAATTACATTAATAAATAATAAAAAGTACAACAATAATTTATACACATGTCCTTATTGGTCATTTTACACAATTACGTAAGCAACCAGCTATCAGATACTTACCGAATTCCTTTATACAAGCTGCTAATATAATCAACTAGTGAAATTAGCTAATACAATTAGCTAACGACTATTCGTTAGTTGCCAAACATGGCCGAAATACTTCCTCTATTTTTTTAAAAGTGCATTCATATTGTTGATGCACATCTTTGACTATCGATATCTTCAATTATTATATTATTAAAAATTACAAAAAAATAATATTTTGATAATATACATTGAGATTAAACCATAAACAATTAAATTGTGACACTTATCTCTATAAATTAGTAATTAAAGATGGTCAAACTTGATATCCAAATAGTATAAAAAGTCAATATGATGCATCTATTAAGAAACGGATGAACATTTCATGGTTTCACCTGTATACTAATGAAAATAAACGTTTAAAGTTAATGAACTTTGATTTTTTGTAAGACAAACCGGTAAAGTATTATAAGATGGAAGGAGTACTTGGGATTAATATAGAAAGTTACTCTAAACTCAAAATTTATCTTATCGATTTTTTAAAAGAGAATGTTAATACTCAAGTATATCTTTATTATTCTTTATTATATAAGTCAAGGGGGGAGGAAGATGGTGTCCCCCTCTGAAAATACTAAATTACCCTTAATGATCTAATGGAATAAAACAAAAACAAAAGATAACAATTTCATAACTCCTCTTCATTTCAACTTGCCAATTGCCATTCTAAACAAGTTAAAAATGGTATATGCATCAAATATTTTCAATCGAAAAATTAAATAGACAATATATCTTGACCTTTTTAATAAGAGATGATGGTATACATGACATCCACCTGAAAGGTCTGAAACACTCAATACCTTTGATACTCTTTAATTAATTCAATCAAACCAACTTAATGTCTATTTTTTTACAACCTTTTATTAGTTTTTTATATTAGCAAATTAATGTATCTAAATTCGTCTAAGTATTAATCTTTCATATTTTAAGAATAATCATAACTATAGTACGGATGGAGTATGTAATAGAATAACAAGTTTTGAAATTAACGCACGCATCGTGTACATATAAGACTAGTATTATATATGGGAACTCTTAATGATTTCGGTGTCAACCTGAATTCCCTTAGATACCCTTTTATGTATTTGTTATTCCAAGATAACTAATGATCAGGGCAAAAAGTCATAGAAATTATAAAAAAAAATTATAATATAACTGTCAGTTGTACAATACCACCGATGAATCTCAATAATGTGTACCAATTTTGTTATACACTTATAACACTTTAAATCTTACGAGTAGGTTGTAACAAAAAGTTATCAAGTATTTCTTATAGATATATAGTTATACACTTATTTGTATAATTACATTTAAAGCAAATTTTTAGTGTCAAAACAGGTTCTCGAACAGGTTCTGGGTATACCCACGGCGAACCAGGTCAGACCCGGACAGGTCAAGATTCTATCAGTCAGTGCCCTGGGTCGTGATTGGTCAGGTTTTGTTAATTTGGGTCAGTCACATTTGAATCATGAGATTGCCGGGTGCCGGACAGGTTTGGATCGTTCCATTTACAAGTCGAACCGTGGACATTTTTTAGCCTGGTTTGTGCAGGTAGTATTTGGGTTTTATGTACGCTTGGGTCGAGTCAAGTGTACTCGGGTTGAATCACTTATGACCTTGGTTCGATCATTGTGAAGCATCAGGTCCATTCGCTATTGAACGTCAATTCGACTTCAGTTAAACTCCGAGTCGGGTCATTTTATATCATGTTGTTACCTTCTTTATCAACTAATTATCACTTATCAAATAGTTTCAAGATCGAGTTATTATACATTGACTACTATATAGGTATTATCAATTTTGATTTTGTAATGTATTTTGTAAACGAATCATATTATTAAAAGTATTAAGATCGACATATATATACATATTGTGTGTGCAATAAATATATAGATGATAAAGAAAAACTAATAAAAACACTATATTGTTTACCGTGGTTGTTTAGTGAATTCTCTTAGTCAACACGTATTTGGACTAATCAACTGCGTAAAACCACTCTAATATATATAAAGACTCTTCTTATGTTGTAATATTATAACCAACGACAATAATAACGAGTAAACGATCAATTCCAAGGTTTATATAAATGACTTTATTATTATAAGCATTATTATTGATATATAAGTTTGTAAATAGCTATGATAATAATGATAACAATAATAATAATTAATAAACAGAAAGCAATGATAATAATAATACAAATAATAACAGTAACAGTAACAATGCTAACAATAATAACAATGCTAATAATAGCTATAACAATAACAAACATAACGCAGTATATATGTATTATGTTGTTACTATATATGATAAAGTATAAACAAACTATTTTATGAATATGTTTAATCATTTTAGTAGTACATACTATATTGGTATTAAAATAATCGTAAAACCATTCTAATACTATATTGATTATAAATTAGCACAACGACTCTTGATATGTTATAATATTATAACAAATGACAATCATATATTTACAAAAACGGTTCATTACGATGCCTAAGTGATTATAACGAGAGTTTATATGTTGTACAATAATAATAATAATAATAATAATAATAATAATAATAAACATAACAACAATTTATATAAATGATAGTAAACATAACAACCATAAGTCAATAAGTTAACAAGTACTTACTAGATAGTAACTTGTTAACAACCATATGTTAACTTAGCATTTAGTCAGTTACTCACTTAGACTTATACCAACTCAGTAACCCACTAACTTGTTCCTAGATAATTGAAAGGAGTTGTTACTAGATAAGATTAATGAATGTATCAATATATATTATAAGCTAATTCAAGAATAATACACTATTTTAGCCAATAATCTTCATGTGAAAAGCATTTCGAAACTAAAAACATGTATTTGGATTGAAACAAGTTATTATCGGACGAGATCAATGAATGTATTACTTAAATAAATATAATTATGCTATTACTTAATTGAGTAATAGACTAATAGTTGTATAAATAAAGTTATAAGGAGTCTAATTAAAATTTTAGAAACTCAATTCACAATTTTAATTTAATAATAATAATAATAATAATAATAATAATAATAATAATAATAATAGTTATACTATGCTAATTAAAAAATGATAGTTAAAATAATACTAATAATAACTTCAATAAAGATAATTAAAATTTCAAATTATAATAAAAAAAAAAATTTAACTAATTACTAAAGATTGTAAGTTACTAAACCAAGACAACAACTATTAAGATGACAAGAATATAAGATTATCAATCCATGTGCTAGGTCATCAATCCATGTGTTAAGTTATTCTATTTTTCTATTGGCTAAAGAATGATATCATGGATCATGAATTAGAACCATTGATCTGAGAAGGATTAAAATCTAACCATTAATTGTGTATTAAAACATAAATGAGGAAAAAAAAAGATGGGATCTAATCTCATCCGTTGATGATTTCGATCCAACGGATGAGATTAAATTTAGAAATCCTAACATTGTTAGGTATAAAAGACGTATGCCCCCCCCTCCACATTTTTCTTCTGCCTCTAGCCTCCCTCGACCCTCCTCTGCTCCCTCTATCTTTCCTCCTCACGAAAGATCCTCTCTCACGCCACCACATTAACGCCACGACTTTCACCCTCTCTCCTTACCACTACCACCATCGTTCTTCCCTATTCGCTTCCCCTACAATCACTCGAAGTTTCCACCACCTGCAGCACCTAGATCGGGCGCACAAGCCGCCACCTGCTCGGATGATTTTCTTCTTCGCACTCAGATCGGCCGCACCAGCCACCACCTGCCCTAGCCGTCAGTTATTCAATCAAGCAAAGATTTTTTAGCTTGTTGATTGTCATCTCCGCCGCACCCACGAACAACCACCGCGCACCACTCTCTTTTGTCCCTCGACTGTCATCTCTGCCGTAGTCCGCGTTTGAGTTTTTTATTTTTATTTTTGTATCCCATTCATCTTTTGGTTAGGGTAATTTCTTTTTTCTATTTTTGATTGAGTTTGTTGATTGTTCTCCATCGTTTCTTAATTTAGCTTGTTGAAATCACAGAAACATTGTAGAAATCTTCCACAAGTCTGATTTTTTTTTTTAGATTTTTGATTTAGCATGTCAATGTATATTATTTTCGTAATTCGTTTATAAATTTAGCTTGTTAAATTTTTTATCTTTTTTAGTTGCTTTTTTTTGCATTAGAGTTGCTGTAAATTTTTTAGTTTAACTTGTCATTTTAGATTTGTTGATTGCGTTTTTTGCATACATTCTGCTGAAGAATTAGGAATTTTGTATTTAATTTTTTGCGTAGATTTATTGATTGTTCTCTGTCGTTTCTTAATTTTTTGATATTATTTTTGTTGGTTTTTTTTCTTATGTTTCTGTAATTTTGATTTTAATTTGATACTTAGTTAGTTAATTCAAGTGATATTTGCTGGTTAATTTAAGTAAGGTTTTTTTAATGCAAGTAATGACTTTGGTTTGATTTTAATAGTGATAAGTCTAATAGATTTATGTTATCTTGTTAATACAAGAGTGAAAGAAACTCACTTTACTCTCTTTCATAATATATCAATTATTATTTAGATTTTTATAAATGTATCAATTGTAATATTTTTGAAATATCATATTATAAAAAAATATAATTTTAAATAGTACGAACTTATAAATAGTTATAAAGGAATGATATAGTATAGATTTAGTAAAAGCAGAAATTAAAATATTTAAATAGTTTTGTAGATGTAAAACAATAATTGCATTTTAGTGAGATATAAAAGTCAGGAGGCACATGTGATAAATTTTTCAAAATTTATTTCTGTAAATTTGTTGCAATTCATTCTAGTTTACTTAAACATTGAAAAAAAAGAGCTTTATCGATCAAGTACTAACTACAACAATTTCTACGTTTGTAGCATATATTATAACTTGATCTTCTACTCATATGTTGTGGACACCTTAAAGGAATGATTATTATATATATGTAGCAAAATATATACATATTTAAATGATTTTGTAGATATAGAATAATAATTGAATTTTAATAATTTTAGTGGGATTTAGTCGTCCAAATAGGTTGGTTTGAAAAATCGGATCAAATAAGGTAGATTTGATTTTATCTGGTTAATATGAATTATAGTTGAGTTGGGTCGGTCATAAACAAATATGGTATTTACTGGGTCTAGTCGGGTTCTGGGTTAATATCTGGTTGGGTTACGGTCAGGTTCGGATTTGACTGCAGGTATGTATGGTCAGGTCATAACATGATATTGCCTTGTGCCGGTCAGGTCTGGGTAATCCCATGTCAGGTTTCGGTCAGGTCACAATATGATATTGTCGGGTGTCGTTTAACAAGTTAACTTAGGCTTGAGACTAGTGCTGTCAAATTGGTTGAAAATCGGTGGTTTAACTGCAAACTGATTACCAACTGCATTGAATAAATTGAATTGAATTGACCTATAACTGAAAAGTGAACAAAAAGTCAATCGGATTAAAGTAAACTGCAATTAACTGAACTGAAACTCAATCGAAAACAAACTAAACTGAAATTAACTGACCGAAAACAGGTTTAAACTAAACTAAACTGAAGCGGATTAAGCAAAAGTCCAACCAAGTTGAAATTCTCCTCAACGAATAATGCTTTGACCCGAAGCGCTACTTGACTCAAAAAGGTGTACATGGCATAACCGATATAAAGTTTCGCCCGAGTCGATGCGGGTTTCCTTAAGAAATCGAAATTAATTGAATCCGAACTTAAAATAACTGTTTAACTGATATAAATAGGAAAATACTCAACTGTTTAAATTGAAATTGTACGGGTCAAACCAAAAGACAAATGTAAACTGAACTGAAAATTGAATTAACTATATGGATTGAAACTGAATCAATTTAGTTAGAAAAAACGAACTGAGTTAACTGAACTGAAGTCAACTGAACTGTTTGGCTTGAACCAAAAATGAATTGGTAAACCGAATTGACACCACTACTTGAGACCACTTGCAGAACCATCGAACTTAGGTATTTGCATAAATTTACCCATTTGTTTCTACGACATTCAGGGAACTCTTTCTATTAATATCCTTAATTACGTATAAATTAAATAATAACAAATTAAATACTTAAATATGCACATTGAAACGAATCTAATACGATCTCACACAATAAATGCCTTATTTGGTAAAGAGTGGTTTTAGACAAAATTTGAGGTTTGAACTCATACTAGTGGATTTTGTTATAAATATATATATTGTGAATGTCTATTATACCCTTGACTTGTATATATATACTCTTGTGCCTATTGAATAAGATAACTACCATTTTTCATTATACAGTTTCTCTCCCCTTGTTCCCTTCTCTCTCTCTCTCTATTTTCATAACACGTTATCAGCACCATTGCAAATTTGGCTCGAAAAACAAAAGTAAATCATCATTAATTGAGCGAACGAAAAACACAAGGATATATCATCTTCTGTATAACCGACCAAGCAAAATGACAAAGGAAATTACAATCTCCTGATGTGAGTTTATCATGCGTACCATTAGTCATTTAATTTTTGTCTTGTTTTGTTTTTAACTGCATATACTCCTGGTAATGCCATCTATATCTTGACTTAGTGTTGAATTCTTGGGTGACTTATATATTGTGGCAAATTTTGTTGCTATTATCAATTGCATTATACTCGTTATCGTGATGGAGTACTTGATTGTCAAGATATGCATTTTAACATTGCAAATTGATTATGGAATTGATTGATAAAAAAAAAGAATAATTCCTCTTCGATTTTGGAAACAGAAGGAAATACTTCACTAATGTCAGTTTGTCTCCTTACCGGTTTTGTTTTCCATTTCGGTTATATATATTTCGTTTGCTATACTTATTGTATTGAACAATGAACATTGTTCGATTTTATGGATTATGGCCTTTTGACAATAAAACGAGACTTACACATCACAATAATATAAGATATCTAAAACTGAATCTCGTAAAAGGAAGAAGTTGAAGTATGAGAGAATTTATATGCATTATTTTTTTTTCTTCTTGAATATTGATCATGGATTGAATTAATTTGATTTTGGAGAACACTGATTCGAAAAACTGATTCTGGAACATATGAATTCCTATGATGCTTCATTATGATGATATGATGTGTTTAAAATATTGGTAATTTATGGATCGATACCTTATATCTCTGATTGAACGCAAATACCATCATTGATGACATTAGAACTTTAATTTTGATTCATCATGCTTATATTGATATGAATATATATTTATTATCCCTTAAGCCCTAATTTATAATATTATTATCTTGTATAGTGAATTATGTCAAAATATTGTAAAAGAAGAATTTGTGGCTTTTGCTATTATTTGTTGTCTTGATGTTTTTTTATCAACATAGTTGCACTTACTTTCATTATGAGAATCAGGTACTGAGAAAGTAATTGATTTTTTTTTATTTAGTATCCACATGTGGACATATACTCTGACATTAATGAAGTTCATGATTTAAAGAAACTTTACTATTTACATTCTATATTATGATTTTGGCATGAGTAAGAGAATATTTCAAAGTAAGATATTTATATATTTATTTGATTATGAGCATAATCTGAATTTGCATATATATTTCATTTTTGTAATATGACTTGGAAATATTAAATTTCTCCATGGTGTGCCTTAATTTTGAATTTGTCATTGGTACGAACGTAAGTATGTACTAATTTTTCCATTGATTGAAAGCATGGAGAGAAAAGGGGGAGATTAATTGATAATATTTATAAGATTAAGATCTCTTGTTAGCATTTTTTTATCAATAGTTTATATTGCCTTTAGTGCTCTAGAAGAGTATATATTATCTACCCTCAAGTAAAACATAATCTAGAAAAACATAATTACTTAGAAGGAGTCGAGAAAATTTTAATCTTGCCAATACAAAAGACACGTTGGTGGTGTTAGATGTCACATTATTATCTGGCCAGATTGATAGTGTATTATTTAAATTCAAGTGATAAATTCAAATCTTATCCTATCGGCTACTTTATGAGAAGTATGACCATTTGAAATTTTACCAACCAGAAGTTTGGCACGTACAAAGTATCATAATGAAATATCATGACATGAGAAATATATTTGATGTGACAAATTAGGCCATTTGGGTGTAACTTACCCATTTTGAGAAATTTGAAAATTTTCTAATAGAAAATGTGCTGAAAACTCTCTCGTGTTGTATTAATATTATTTTAAGGGCAAGACTTGCACAACATTGACATTGAGCATGATATCGGAGATCTTGAAAATCATTGATATTATACAAGGTTTACTTAAGTGAGCAAGACATACGAGTATGTTTATGAATAGTTTATGTATTGCAATTGAATTTATTGCATAAATAAGCTGATCTCCATTTTGGGGTAAAATATTATTCAGCACAAGAAAATCCAACTGCATAAATATATTTACTCCCCAATTTGTTGTTCTCATAAAGAGAATTAGTCGATTAGAGTACATAAAAGTGCACATGAGAAACCGAATCTAAGGTGGATATATTCTTGATTTATAACAAATGGCTCCGTAAATTTATCCGTTGAAGATAGTTTTTACCATCTTAGGGGGAGAATGACGGGAGAAAGCTGGTAAAAATATATGTTTGATCCCCAAACTGAACAAGAAGTTCATAATTATTATGATATGAGATACATCAAATAGAGGTTCATAATATTGAAGTGATATTATGTATTGATTTACTTGATGAAGTATTAAATTATTGGATGATGTATCATATATACACCAGCTATATCTTTCAAGTTATTGAGTTATGTATAGAACAATAGAGTTTCTTGCCAACTTAATCATATTGATACACCTGAAGTGTAGTATGAAAGTTCCGGTTCCATATATTGTAATTACAGTGATCAATTATGGCAAGAAAGATGCGGTTGGTATCTCGGTGAATATAAATCTTACAAACTGTGATGTGCCTAAGAAAAGGGCTGGATATATGAAAGAAAAATAGATGGCCTATATGGAAAAAAAAAAAATGGTACCTTCGAAATAACTAACTATTCATATATCATTGAACAATACCCATGATGCATATTTGAAAGGGTTCTATAAAATCTATACCGGTATATACATGGAACCGATATGAATATGCGCGCAAGATACAATGGACTATGGATGGGGATCAGATACTTGAGTCCATTTTGGTGTCGACATAATAGTTGATAAATACGAGCTCGTGGACCTGAAGTCCAATCGATTCATGAATTTTATTTGAATTGTACAGTTTGCATTACTGAGTCAATCTTCATGTACATATAGATAGTAGTTTATCATGCATAATATTTATCTCATATACAATGCATTAGTCTAGTTTTAGTTTCATATTATGTGTGCATGATTTACTACTAACACTATATTTGATCTTTATGAGTATCTCTATTAGATGAGGTTTCTCCTAGGATTTGATAGTCCTATAAGGACTCCATGATTATATAATGATTAATTACATGTATTTGAATAAAAGTTCCTGAAGAACTTGCATTAACAATATATGAACCTCTACTATATTATGGTTATGAAAATGAAAATATATTTGTCCTCTTTGATATGATTGTGGAAGTTCCCTAAGAGTACTACAGAAAAGGATTGACGTTAAACTCAACCTGAAGTTTGAGTATGTGATATTCAATTGGTAAAGTGATCTTATGTGACATTGAATGTTATATGATCCTGAAATAAAGTGATGGTGGAAAGTCAATTCATGAATAGGATGTTGTCATTGACAGATGATAGTTGTGTAGTCTTATTTGGGTGACAAAGTATTCCATGCACTTATAACTTCGTGAAGAAGGCATATAACTATATCCTATGAAATAAAGGGATGACGTACAATGAAGAATGTGCACATGATATTTCGATGGTAAAGTTTATGATTAATTGTTCCACTCTTTTTCCCTTCGGCTAGGTTTTTGTCCCATTGGGTTTTTCGTAGCAAGGTTTTTAATGAGGCAACATAATATGCACATAAAGAAGTTATATGAACTTGAATAAAGAGTTTTCTTATGATACATTCAGCGTTCAAGAGGATATATCACAAGCATAGAGATGTGCAGATTCTACAAATCCAGTCAAGTAGCTCACAAGATTGGAATGTGTTAACTCAGAGATTTTAAGTGATGTAAACATCGGGGGGAGTTATTATGCTGTACTCTTTTTCCTTGATCATGGTTTTTGTCCCACTGGGTTTTCCAAGCAAGGTTTTAATGAGGCAACATTTTATGCGCATTATAAGACATTGTATAATTTTAGATTATGGACGTCCAATAGGGAGTTACTATGTTGTCCTCTTTTTCCTTAACCATGGTTTTTCCAACGGGGTTTTCCTGGTAAGGTTTTTAATGAGGCATTATTTTATGTGGATTATGAGGCATTGTATTATTTTAGATAATGGACATTCAAGGGGGATTGTTATAAATATATATATTGTAAATGTCCATTATACCCTTGACATATATATATATACTCTAGTGCCTGTTGAATAAGATAACTACCATTTTTCATACAGTTGCTCTCCCCTTGTTCCCTTCTCTTTCTCTATTTTCATAACATATTTGATATAGTCATTCTTATAATTTAAGTGTTTGGTAAAGAGAGGTTTCAACTAGCTACTTGAACTCAAAAAGATCCTTTTGAAAAAGTTGGGGGATGAGCTTTGACAAAAGTTTGGGAATGAGTAGGGCCAAATTACATTTATGTCCTAACTTTTTTGAAAATAACATTAATAAACAATAAAAAAGTACAACAATAAATTATACACATGTCCTTATTGGTCATTTTACACAGTACGTAAGCAACTAGCTATAAGATAATTATCGAATACCTTTATACAAGCCGCTAATATAATCAACTAGTGAAATTAGCTAACAACTATCCGTTAATTGCCCTACAGGGCCAAAATACTTCCTCTATTTTTTTAAAATTGCATTCATATTGTTGATGCACATCTTTGACTATCGATATCTTCAATTATTGTATTATTAAAAATTACAAAAAAAAAAATTTTGATAATATACATTAAGATTAAACCATAAACAATTAAATTGTGACACTTATCATTATAAATTAGTAATTAAAGATGGTCAAACTTGATATCCAAATAGTATAAAAAGTCAATATGATGCATCTACCAAGAAACAAATGATCATTTCACTTGTATATTAATGGAAATAAAACATTTAAAGTTAATGAACTTTGATTTTTGTAAGACAAATCGGCAAAGTATTATAAGTTGGAAGGAATACTTGGGATTAATATAGAAAGTTACTCTAACTCAAAATTTATCTTATCGATTTTTTAAAAAAGAATCTTAATACTCAAGTATATCTCTATTAATCTCTATTATATAAGTCAAGAGGGGAGGAAGATGGTGTCCCCCTCTAAAAAAACAAAATAACCCTTAATGATCTAATGGAATAAAAAAAATTACAAAAGATAACAATTTCAGAACTCTTCTTCATTTCAACTTGCCAATTGCCATTCTAAACAAGTTAAAAATGGTATATGCATCAAATTTTTCAATCGAAAAATTAAATAGACAATATATCTTGACCTTTTTTATAAGAGACGATGGTATACATAACATCCACCTGAAAAGTCTGGAACACTCACTACGGCCCTGTTCTTTTGAACTCATTTTGGCTGAACTGTACTGAACTTATTTTAATTTTTGCTGACCTGAACTTATTTTTGCTAAATAATATTAATAAATAAATAATAATAAATAATAAATAATAAATAATAAATAATAAATAATAAATAATAAATAATAAATAATAAATAATAAATAATAAATAATAAATAATAAATAATAAATAATAAATAATAAATAATAAATAATAAATAATAAATAATAAATAATAAATAATAAATAATAAATAATAAATAATAAATAATAAATAATAAATAATAAATAATAAATAATAAATAATAAATAATAAATAATAAATAATAAATAATAATAATAAATAATAAATAATAATAATAATAAAATAATAAAAATTAATAAAAATTAATAATTAATAATAATAAATAATAATAATAAATAAATAATAATAAATAATAATAATAATAATAAATAATAAATAATAAAAATAATTGTAAATAATAATAATAAATAATAAATAATAATAATAATAATAATAATAACTAATAACTAATAAGTAATAATAAATAATAATAATAATAATAATATTAATAATAATAAAAATTATAATAATAATAAATAATAATAATAATAATAATAAATAATATAATAATAAATAATAATAATATATAATAAATAATATATAATAAATAATAAATAATAATAATAAATAATAACTAATAACTAATAAGTAATAATAAATAATAATAATAATAATATTATTATTAATAATAATAATAAATAATTATAAAAAATAAAAAATAAATAATAATAATCATAATAATAATAATTATAATAATAATAGTAAATATTAAATAATAAATATTAAATAATAAATAATATTAAATAATAAATAATAATAACTAAAATAAATTATAAATTATAAATAATAAGTTATAAATAATCAATAATAAATAATAATAATTATAATAAATAATCAATAATAATAAAAATAAAAATAAATAATAAAAATAAATAATAATAATAATAAATCATAATAAATAATAATTACTAAATAATAAATAATTAAAATATTAAAATAAAAAAAATTTGAAAAAATTATTATTAAAATAAAAATAAAAAAAATAAAAAAATAACAAATTCATCGTTATTATAATTATAATATTAATAATAATAACAATATTAATAGTAATATTGAAAACAAAAATAATAATTACAACATTAATTGTAATACTGAACTTATTTTTGCTGAACTGAACTTGTTTTTGCTGAACTGAACTTATTTTTACTTATTTTTGCTGAACTGAATTTATTTTTACTTATTTTTGCTGAATTGAACTTAATTTTGCTGAACTGAACTTATTTTTACTTATTTTTGCTAAAAATAAGTCCAAAAGAACAGAGCCTACCTTTAATACTCTTTAATTCAGTCAAACCAACTCATTATATCTATTTTTTGTTCAAAATTCATTCACAAAAAATTACTCCCTCTGGTTTTTTTATTTGCTACATTGTTGGTGCGCGGTTTTCAAGACGTTATATAACTCTTAATATCTCTTATTTCGTTTAAGTAAAAATTATAAAAAATTTATATTATGAATCTACACATCGAGATGAATCTAACAAGACCACACATGACTATATTTTTACTTATAGTAAAATCAAAATAATCTGTCAAAGTTAGTGGTTCATTTCCCAAAAAAACAATGTAGCAAATAAAAAAAAGCAGAGGGAGTAATATTAAAGATCACTTGCCACCTTTATTAGTTTTTTACATTAGCAAATTAATAAATCTAAATTCATCTAACTGTTAATCTTTCACATTTTAAGTGTAATCATAACTATAGTACGGATGGAGTATGTAATAGAATAACAAGTTTTGAAATTAACACACGCATCGCGTACATATAAGGCTAGTATTATATATGGGAACTCTTGAGGATTTCGATGTCAACCTGAATTTCCTTAAATACCCTTTTATGTATTTGTTATTCTAAGATAACTAATGAGGGAAAAAAAGTCATAGAATTTTATTTAAAAACTCTAATATAACTGCCAGTTGTATAATACTACCGATGAATCTCAATAATGCGTACCAATTTTGTTATACACTTATAACACTTTAAATCTTACAAGTAGGTTGTCACAAAAAGTTATCAAATATTTCTTATAGATAATAGTTATACACTTATTTGTATAATTACATTTAAAGCAAATTTTTAGCATCAAAACAGGTTTTGGGTGTACCCACGGCGAACCAGGTCAGACCCGGACAAGTCAAGATTTCATCAGTCAGGGCCCTGTGTCGTGATTGGTCAAGTTTTGTTCATCTGGGTCGGTCACATTTCAATCATGAGATTGCCGGGTGCCGAACAGGTCTGGGTCGTTCCATTTACAAGTCGATCCATTCCCGGGTAAGATCAGCCGTGGACACTTTTTAGCCGGATTTGTGCAGGTCGTATTTGGGTTTCATGTACGCTTCGGTTGAGTCAAGTGTACTTGGGTTGAATCACCTATGACCTTGGTTCGATCCTTGTGAAGCATCGGGTCCATTAGCTATTGAACGTCAATTCGACTTCGGTTAAACTTCAAGCCGGTTCATTTTATATCATGTTGTTACCTTCTTTATCAACTAATTATCACTTACCAAACAGTTTCAAGATCGAGTTATTATAAATTGACTACTATAGAGGTATGATCAATTTTGATTTTGTAATGGATTTTGTAAACGAGTCATATTATTAAAAGTGTTAAGATCGACATATATATACATATGTGTGTGTGCGATAAATATATAGATGATAAAGAAAAACTAATAAAAACACTATATTGTTTACCGTGATTGTTTAGTGAATTCTCTTAGTCAACACGTGTTTGGACTAATCAACTGCGTAAAACCACTCTAATATATAAAGACTCTTCGTGTGTTATAATATTATAACCAACGACAATAATAACGAGTAAACGATCAATTCCAAGGTTTATATAAATGACAATATTATTATAAGCATTATTATTGATATATAAGTTTGTAAATAGCTATGATGATAATGATAACAATAATAATAATAATTAATAAACATACAGCGATGATAATAATAATACAAATAATAACTGTAATAGTAACAATGCTAACAATAATAACAATGCTAATAATAGCTATAACAATAACAAACATAACGCGGTATATATGTATTATGTTGTGACTATATATGATAAAGTATAAACAAACTATTTTATCAATATGTTTAATTATTTTAGTAGTACATTGGTATTAAAATAATTGTAAAACCATTCTAAATACTATATTGATTATAAATTAGTACAACGACTCTTGATATGTTATAATATTATAACAAATGACAATCATATGTTTACAACAACGGTTCATTACGATGCCTAAGTGATTATAACAAGAGTTCATATGTTGTACAATAATAATAATAAACATAACAACAGTTTATATAAATGATAGTAAACATAACAACCATAAGTCAATAAGTTAACAAGTACTTACTAGATAGTAACTTGTTAACAACCATATGTTAATTTAACATTTAGACAGTTACTCACTTAGACTTATACTAACTTGTTCCTAGATAATTGAAAGGAGTTGTTAATAGAGAAGATTAATTAATGTATCAATATAGATTATAAGCTAATTCTAGAATAGTACGCTATATTAGCAAATAATCTTCATGTGAAATGCATTTCGAAACTAAAAACATGTATTTTGATTGAAACAAGTTGTTATCGGACGAGATCAATGAATGTATTACTTAGATAAATATAATTATACTATTACTTAATTGAGTAATAGACTGATAGTTGTATAAGTAACTCTATAAGGGGTCTAATTAAAATTTAGAAACTCAATTCACAATTTTAATTTAATAATAATAATAATAATAATAATAATAATAATAATAATAATAATAATAATAATATAATAATAATATAATAATAATAATAATAGTTATACTATGCTAAATTAAAAATGATTGTTATACTTAAATAATACTAATAATAACTTCAATAAAGATAATTAAAATTTTAAATTATAAGAAAATAATAATAATTACCTAATTACTAAAGATTGTAAGTTATTACTAAACCAAGACAACAACTATTAAGATGATAAGAATATAAGATTATCAATCCATATGTTAGGTTATTCTATTTTTCTATTGGCTAAAGAATGATATCATGGATAAGGAATTAGAACCATTGATCTGAGAAGGATTAAAAGCTAACCATTAATTGTGTTTTGAAACATAAAAGAGGAAAAAAAAAGATGGGATCTAATCTCATCCGTTGATGATTTCTATCCAACGGATGAGATTAAATTTAGAAACCCTGACATTGTTAGGTATAAAAAAAGTATGTTTGTTCCACCCCCCTCCCCCCACATTTTTCTTCTGCCTCCAGCCTCTCTCAACCCTCCTCTGCTCCCTCTATCTCTCCTCCTCACGCCACCACTCTAAAGCCATGACTTTCACCCTCCCTCCTTACCATTGCCACCATCGTTCTTCCCTATTCGCTTCCCCAACAACCACCCGAAGTTTCCACCACATGCAGCACCCATATCGGGCGCACAAGCCGCCACCTGTCCGGATTGATTTTCTTCTTCGCACTCAGATCGACCGCACCAGCCACCACCTTCCCTAGCCGTTAGTTATTTAATCAAGCAAAGATTTTTTAGCTTGTTGATTGTCATCTCCGCCGCACCCACGAACAACCACCGCGCACCACTCTCTTCCTCCCTCGACTATCATATCTGCCGTAGTCCGCGTTTGGGTTTTATATATTTTTATATCCCCTTTATCTTTTGGTTAGGGTTAGAGTTTCTTTTTTCTATTTTTGATTTAGTTTGTTGATTGTTCTTTTTCGTTTCTTAATTTAGCTTGTTGAAATCACATAAACATTGTAGAAATCTTCGACAAGTCTGATTTTTTTTTAGATTTATTAATTTAGCTTGTTAATTTTTTCACGTTTTTTAGTTGCTTTATTTGCGTTAGAGCTGCTGTAATTTTTTTTAGTTTAACTTGTCATTTTAGATTTGTTGATTGTGTTTTTTGCGTACATTCTGCTGAAGAATTAGGAATTTTGAATTTAATTTTTTGGGTAGATTTGTTGATTGTTCTCTATCGTGCCTAAATTTTTTGATATTATTTTTGTTGGTTTTTTTTGTTCTTATTTTTCTGCAACTTTGATTTTAATTTGATATTTAGTTAGTTAATTCAAGTGATATTTGCTGGTTAATTTAAGTAAGATTTTTTTTAATGCAAGTAATTATTTTGGTTTGATTTTGATAGTGATAAGTCTAATAGATTTATGTTATCTTGTTAATACAAGAGTGAAAGATACTCACTTTCCTCTCTTTCATAATATATCAATTATTATTTAGATTTTTATAAATGTATCAATTGTAATATTTTGAAATATCATATTAACAAAAATAATAATTTTAAATAGTACCAACTTATAAATAGTTATAAAGGAATGATATAGTATACATTTAGTAAAAGATGAAATTTATATATTTAAATGATTTTGTAGATATAAAACAATAATTGGATTTTAGTGAGGTATAAAAGTCAGGAGGCACATGTGATACATTTTTCAAAATTTATTTATGTAAATTTGTTGCAATTCATTCTAGTTTACTTAAACATTGAAAAAAAAATGAGCTTTATCGATCAAGTACTAACTACAACAATTTCTACGTTTGTAGCATATATTATAACTTGATCTTCTACTCATATGTTATAGACACCTTAAAGGAATGAATATTATATATATTTATATGCATATATATGTAGCAAAATATATACATATTTAAATGATTTTATAAATATAGAATAATAATTGAATTTTGATAATTTGGTGGGGTTTAGTCGTCCAAATAGGTTGGTTTTAAAAATCGGATCAAATAAGATAGATTTGATTTTATCTAGTTAATATGAATTTTAGTTGAAGTTGGGTCGGTCATAAACAAATCTGGGATTTACTGGGTCTAGTTGGGTTATGGGTTAATATATGTATGGTCAGGTCATAATATGATATTGCCGGGTGCCGGTCAAGTTTGGGTAATCCCATGTCAGGTTTCGGTCAGGTCTGGGGACTGACCGTCACAGCTCGAACTAGGTTCAAGTCAGGTCAAAATCAAGTTGATCCATCAGTTAAATCTGTTTTTGACACCACTAGGTGGATTACAAATTTACAAGATGCTATACCCATACGGCCATATCTTTTTGAAAAGAGAACAAACGGCTAAACCATGCTTAGCAAAACAATCGAATCAAAAGGATAAGCATTGAAAGAATTTATCTCCAATAATATATTTCCTCTTTTTTCCGAGTGCTTTTCTTAACATTTCCGAGCTATTTATCACATATTAATCCTTCATTAGTTTGATGTCACATGATTACTGATTTACTGATACATATCTTGTTCATAATGCCATATGATTTTCTCGCTCGCATCGGAACTTCTTACTCCATCATAAACTACCATCATTTTAAAGACCTTCTCGTTCGGTCACTTCTTTTTCTTTTACTTTTGAACTTTTCATCTTTTCCTTTCATCTTTTCCGTGAGAAGAACCTCCTTTTATGAATTTATATCATTATACTCCTAAGTCCTAGAGTCCTAGCATTATCTTTATCTGTGACTTCTCACTTTTGCTACCTTTAAGGTGCATATATTTTCAAG
Source organism: Beta lomatogona (assembly GCA_947646795.1). Taxonomy (NCBI): domain Eukaryota; kingdom Viridiplantae; phylum Streptophyta; class Magnoliopsida; order Caryophyllales; family Amaranthaceae; genus Beta; species Beta lomatogona. The sequence goes on along the minus strand of CANSNZ010001103.1, from coordinate 748,672 downwards.
CAAGGTACTCTTAATTCTTATTCTTTTTACGGTTTTTTCACCATATACCCCCCGACAAATTTTTTTTGCACCATATACCCTTTCAACTTTTGAAATGCACCATATACCCTCGACGTTTCAAAAAATACACCGACATGCCCTTATGACTAACGGCGTTAGAGTTCCGTTAGTCATTAGGCCCTAATCCTACCTCTAACCCTAATTAACTAACCTAAATCTACCCCTAACCATAACCCTAATCTAATACACTAACCCTAACCCTAACCCTAACCCTAACCACCCTTCACCACCACCCCCCCTCACCACCACCCCCTCACCACCGCCGACCCCCTTCCCCACTCCCCGCCGACCCCCTCCCCCCCCACTCTCCCGCAACCCCGCCGACCCCCATCTCCTTCCCGCAACCTCGCCGACCCCCTCCCCCTTCCCCTTCCCCACCCGCGGTCCCCGCACCCTCCCCCTTCCCCATGACCCACCCCCACCACCACCCCAACAGTTCCCCCCGCATCCCCCTCCCCCCCCCTTCCCCCGCAGCCGGCCCCCCATCCACGCAAACCCCCCACCACCCCCCCCCCACCCACGCAAACCCCCCCACGCCCACCCTTTTTGAATCCCGGACCCCTCCCCCATTTTGAATCCCGCACCCCTCCCCCACCCCCATTCGAATCCATGACCCCTCCCCCCACCCCCTTCGAATCCCGCAACCCCTCCCCCACCCCTCTTCGAATCCCGCGCGCATGGTGAGAGAGTGAACGTCGATTTTGAACCGGATTTTGAATCAAATCAAACGAAATCGAAAAATATTGAATTCAACTGCATAGAAATTGAACCGAGAATTTGGACCGCAAAATCTCTCCTCCTTCGCCGACGTCCTTACATCTCTCTCCTCCGTGTATGAATCGAAGAGTTGCGAAAATCCTCCATCACTTTTCGAGATTTGTTCTTCGAGGTTGCGTGATGGCGGGGGGGAAGGGAAGGGGAATGGGAAGGGGGTTGCGAGAGGAGGGCTGAGGGAAGGGTGGTGGTGCGATGGGGGGTGGTGGGGCGAGGGTTGAGGGTGTTAAGCTGTTAAGTGTTAGGGTTAAGGTATTGGGGTTAGGGTTAGGATTAGGGGTAGATTTTGGTTAGTTAATTAGGGTTAGGGTAGGATTAGGGCCTAATGACTAACGGAACTCTAACGCCGTTAGTCATAAGGGCATGTCGGTGTATTTTTTGAAACGTCGAGGGTATATGGTGCATTTCAAAAGTTGAAAGGGTATATGGTGCAAAAAAAAATTTGTCGGGGGTATATGCTGAAAAAACCATTCTTTTTATTTCTTTACTTCTTATGTCACTTTTCATTTGGGTGGTAACTTTATTCTTAATAATTCTTCTCAACTGTAATTTACTACGTTCGTCTAGAATTAGGATCACATTACTAGTTCAAATTACATTTTAGCGTGACAAGTTACAAAAACTAATCCTAGACGGGTTGAATATATAATCTAAACAAGTAACCTAGATCGTTTGTACTTTTTTATTCAATAGTGATATCGTGAAACCCCGTTACTTCTTTGTATCTCAATAGTGATATCATTATTATTATTATTATTATTATTATTTATTATTTATTATTTATTATTTATTATTTATTATTTATTATTTATTATTTATTATTTATTATTTATTATTTATTATTTATTATTTATTATTTATTATTTATTATTTATTATTTATTATTTATTATTTATTATTATTATTATTTATTATTTAGTATTATTGTAATTATTATTATATTTACTATTATTATTATCATTCTTTATTCATTATTTGTTTTTCATTAGTTATCTCTATTATATATGGGAACTCTTGAGGACTTTGGTGTCCACCTGAGTTCCCTAAAATACCCTTTATGTTTTTATTCTTTCAAGATAACTAATGAGGACAAAAAAGTTATATTATTTTTTTTTTAAAAAAAAGCTAATATAACTGCTAGATTTTTCCCCTAAAAAATTACCACATTTTTTTTTTAGTGAAAGTAACTTCCTGATTTTTGAAAACAAGAAACATGTACAATATCACTGCGATGTTCGCGCACACAACGTGTGCAAAAAATACTAGTTTATTATTATTATTATTACTATTTATTAGTATTATTATTAATTATAATTTATTATTTATTAGTATTTATTATTTATTATTTATTATTTATTATTTATTATTCATTATTTATTATTTAATATTTATTATTTATTGTTTATTATTATTATTTATAATGACTATTTTTATTATTATTATTATTATTTATTATTTATTATATATTATTTATTATTATTAAATTTATCATTATTACTATTGTTTATTACTACTATTATTATTGTTTATTATTATTATTATTATTTTTATTATTATTATTATTATTATTATTATTATTATTATTATTATATATTATTTATTGTTTATTATCTATTGTTTATTAATATTATTATTATTATTATTATTATTATTTATTATGATTATTTTTATTACTATTATTATTATTATTATTATTATTATTATTTATTATGATTATTTTTATTTTAATTATTATTATTTATTATTATTATTTATTATTCATTATTATTATTAATTATTATTATTATTAATTATTATTTATTATTATTATTATTATTATTATCATTATTATTATTTATTTATTTATTTTTTATTATTATTATTGATTATTATTAATATTATTAATATTATATTTTTTATTTATTATTATTATTTATTATTATTGAAATTTATTATTATTATTATTATTATTATTATTATTATTATTTACTATTTTTTTATGTATTATTATTATTTATTATATATTTATTATTATTATTATTATTATTATTTTTTATTTTTTATTTTTTATTATTATTATCATTATTATTATTTATTATTTTTTATTTTTTATTTTTTATTTTTTATTTTTTATGTATTATTTTTTATTTTTTATTTATTATTATTACTATTATTATTATTATTATTATTATTATTATTATTTATTATTATTTATTATTAATTATTTATTCTTTAGTATTATTATAATTACTATTATATTTACTATTATTATTACTAATTATTATTATTATTAATTATAATTTAATATTTCTTAGTATTTATTATTTATTATTTATTATTTATTATTTATCATTTATAATTTACTATTTATTATTTATTATTTATTATTTATTATTTATTATTTATTATTTATTATTTATTATTTATTATTTATTGTTTATTATTTATTATTTATTATTTATTATTTATTATTTATTATTTATTATTTATTATTTATTATTTATTATTTATTATTTATTATTTATTATTTATTATTTATTATTTATTATTTATTATTTATTATTTATTATTTATTATTTATTATTTATTATTTATTATTTATTATTTATTATTTATTATTTATTATTTATTATTTATTATTTATTATTTATTATTTATTATTTATTATTTATTATTTATTATCGATTATTTATTTTCTATTTTTTATTTTCTATTATTTATTATTTATTATTTATTGTTTATTGTTTATTTTTTATTATTTATTATTTATTATTTATTATTTATTATTTATTATTTATTATTTATTATTTATTATTTTTTATTTATTATTTATTATTTATTATTTATTATTTATTATTTTAGAAAATTAAATATACAATTCAGTTTAGTTTCTCTCATTTCGGTTAATTTAATTTCAGTTCGAGTTAATTTAATTTCGGTTCGGTTCGGTTAATTTCGGTTAATTTAATTTAATTTAATTTATTTTCAATCAAAATAAGTTCAAAAGAACGGGGCCATAATCCAAATTCTTAACACGGAAAGTATGTTAATTTGTCTTATCATCAAGTAACGAATCGAATTAACATATGACCAAGAAGATCCAAATATACACAACCTTAAATAGATTGGTGTTTAGCCATCATTATTTTATTTTATTTTTTGACGGGGCCATCATTATTTTGCTAGTACGTACATTACTTAGTGATTAGTATAAGAAGATCTTGAAAGATCATTGAATCATTTTCTTTTCTTAGTAAACCAATGTGAATGTTTTTTTTATGATGTATATATAGAGCGGCACAAAGGGTAGTGTGATAGTATAGAAAGGTCTTACCTTGGGTGTCATCACTCCCAAAGACACTATACTAATCAAGCTAGCTGATATCCACGACAAATATAGATCTTTTGACTAGTAGTATATTATTGTATTTTGTTAAGAATATTAATCTTGAAAAATCTAGAAGCAATTTAGTCTAGAGACAATGGAAAATTCTAGAAGAAGGAAATCTAGAAACAATTACCTAGAAGTCTAGAACTATCTAGTTCATAGAAGTAGGAAGAGTATGTTGGTTTAGCATGCTATAAATACAAGTGATGTAACCAAGAAGTTGGTGGAAAAAAAGAGTGGTCTACCAAGGGTGAGACATGAGCTCACCATACATAAAAGGAGTGGAGAGATATGTGAGACATGAGCACACACAAAAAAGTGTCCCACCAAATATATTGCTGTATAATTTTTTGATGTAATCAATACTTTGCAATTTATGAAATTGTCAAATTGTATTTTCGGATCCATTACAATTCCGCGTGCACCCCCAAATTTTTATCATGGTATCAGAGCTGAAAAGTGATTACGACCAAATTGAAGACCGGATACCTGAGAGATAAAGGATTACAAGATTTGAAGGAAGTATGGAACATAGCAAGAGAAAAAAGAGGTAAGTGCTAAATCTAAATTTCTTAAAGAAGATAACAAAGAAGGGAAAATCGAACCCGAAGAAGAAATTTATGGAGGAAAATGGAGAAAAAAAAATTAAAAAGGATGGAGAAACAAAATTTTTTGATGAAAATTTGGAGAAAGAAAGATTTTTTTTTTTTTTAAAAAAAAATAGAAATAGTTGGTTAGTGACATGAGCACTAACAAAGACTAAAATGATGGAGGATGACATGAGCATCAACAAAAAAAAAAAATTTGGAGAAATTTTACTAAAAGAATGTTAAAGGAAAAATATTTGAAATGGGAAAAGTTTATGAACGTTAAAGAAGAAAAATTGAAAGAAGATGGTAATATTAGCAAATGGTTGGTAGCATGAGCACCAATAACAAAAGAAAATTTGGAGAAAAAAATCTTTTGGGCGATGGCGGGTGACACGAGCATCAGTAAGAAAGTTGGTAACATGAGTACCAACGAGAAGATCGAAAAAATGGGAAGTCATATTGACAAGATGGATATTGGTAACATGAGTGCCAAGCAACTTGAGAACTTGAAAATACATATCCTCTCCGGTCGTTGGTGATAAAATGCATCAACAAGATTTTTCTTGGAAGAATTTTGAAGATTTTTGGAGTACAAGATTTTTCAGATTAAGGGGGAGTGTTAAAAATATTAATCTTGAAAAATCTAGAAGCAATTTAGTCTAGAGAAGACAATGGAAAATTCTTGTAGAAGGAAATCTAGAAACAATAACCTAGAACAACTATCTAGTTCATAGAAGAAGCGTATGTTGGTTTAGCATGCTATAAATACAAGTGATGTAATCAATGTTGGTGGAAAAAAAGAGTGGTCTACCAAGGGTGAGACATGAGCTCACCATACATAAAAAGAGTGGAGAGATATATGAGCCATGAGCACAAAAAAAAAAATATGAGAGTTATTTTTGTAAGGTGTGGAACAAGTGTTATATTGGTGTATAATTTTTTTGATGTAATCAATACTTTGCCATTTATGAAATTGTCAAATTGTATTTTCGGGTCCAGTACAATTCCGCATGCGCCCCAAATTTCTATCATATTTTTCATCTTGACCTTTGTAAACTTTGTGAAGCATAAGGGTGAAATAGTGCTACTATAAAGTCGGAAATGGAGAAAATATAAGTAATCATGGAAGGAAAGAAAAGGAACGTAGATTTATGGAAAACTCAATAATTATGGTGTCAACAAATCTTCTCTTTCCAACGTTTACTTTTTGGGTGATAATTTCTCATTATATAAGAATTACAAAGGTTGTATAGGTTTGGGTAAACTCCCTAATGTGGAGTATGCCATTGATCAAACAAAAAAAGGTTTACATAGTCATAATCCTAATATAATTATTAAACCGAAACAAACAAGGATATCCATATTAATCCTAAAATAATGAGAAAAAAAAGTATATATATATATAATTTCTATCACTCATCATGATTTCATCAAACCACACAAATATTTGGTACTTGGGTGAATTTTTTTGGTGATAATTTCTCATTATATAAGAATTACAAAGGTTGTATAGGTTTGGGTAAACTCCCTAATGTGGAGTATGCCATTGATCAAACAAAAAAAGGGTTTACATAGTCATAATCCTAATATAATTATTAAACCGAAATAAACAAGGATGTCCATATTAATCCTAAAATAATGAGAAAAAAAAGTATATATATATATTTTCTATCACTCATGATTTCATCAAACCACACAAATATTTGGTACTTGGGTGAATTTTATTTTATCCTCGTTCTCCCAAGTTTTGAACATAAATTCCTTGTTTATTTTTTTGCTATAAATACTACCTTTGTTTAAAAGGTTTGATCTTTGGTACAAGTTCTTGCATAGTACTATATATCAAAATGGTAGGAGGCATAGTGACAACAGAGAAAACAGATTACACAGAATTTTTCAGGGAGATTATTAAAGTCCCCTACATTATGAGGCTCGCTTTTTCTGCTGGTATTGGAGGTCTCTTGTTTGGATATGATACAGGTAAAATAAATTCCCTTTTGCTAAGAAAATTAAATTTCTATCCTTCTATTAAAAATCCCTATATTTTTCTTTTCATCATAATAATGCTTGCTTTTTAGCTATGAAGCACGGAATTTTTGAGACATGATATTAACCGTATTCGGTATTTGTGCTGATGATGCCGAAAAATGAATGGATACTAAATTTTCCCCGTTTCCAAAACCCGAATGGTTTCCGTGCTACATAGCCTTTTGTTACTACCTTATCACGTGGAAATTGATCATATGGGCAAATATTTTGTACAAGTGTAGGTGTCATCTCTGGTGCTCTCCTGTACATTAGAGAAGACTTCAAAGAAGTTGAGCATACAATATGGCTGCAAGTAAGTTACTCTTAGTTACTATTGTTTCAATATATTACGATGAATCCCGTTTACGTCACTGCCCTCTGTGACTCCGTAAACCATATATATATGTAGAGTGCAAACACCATGTTGTGCACAGCCTTGTGACTGCATAGATCTGTCTACTTACTAATAATGGTAATTGCCTTTTATGTAGGAAACCATTGTGGCTATGGCAATCGCAGGAGCGATTGTTGGAGCTGGAACTGGAGGGTTTTTGAATGATCGAATTGGACGAAAACCAACAATGATAATAGCTGATATTCTCTTCTTTATTGGTGCCATAGTCCAGGCACTTGCCGTGGCTCCTTGGATGATCATCATCGGAAGAGTTATAGTTGGGTTAGGTGTAGGAATGGCATCCATGACTTCCCCTCTTTACATATCTGAAACCTCTCCTACTAAAATTAGAGGTGCTCTTGTTAGTACCAATGGTTTGCTCATCACTGGTGGCCAGTTCATTTCTTATCTCATCAATTTAGGCTTCACCAGGGTACGTACTGCGAATATTGTGTACTTATATTCATCAACTTATGATTTGTTATATTTACCTGATTTTGATTTAACTTATTTGAACTTATATTTTATGAAATGAGTTAAACAGAACAATAGTTTTTATGATCAAAACTACCTAGTGTCTTCTGATGAGGTTTATATAAATAAGAAAGCAACATATACTGGGAAGACTATAAATAAGCAAGCATCATATATATATATATATATATATATATATATATATATATATATATATATAACATTGTTCTAGACTTACTTTAAGCAACATAGAATATAACATAAATCTTGAGTTACTGTAATAATGCGATCTTATCGTTCATCACTCATCACTCATCAGGTTGCGGGAACATGGCGTTGGATGCTTGGAGTAGCTGCAGTTCCAGCAGTGGTGCAATGCATTCTGATGCTGACACTCCCAGAATCTCCTAGATGGCTTTACAGAAAGGTCAGCAGAAAAACTCAAATCTTTTATCATCTTATATTAGCTGCTAAAACACATAATTAAATTATACACACAGGAGCATGAGTGCATGACCATCATGCTCCCGACTAATGCTCTTTTCATTAAATCGGCATATTATGTATTAACCACTATGTTCTTTTACCGTATGTTTTTTTGGTTATGATGTTGTTTATAAATGAATATTCTTTACTCTTAAAGTATATATACTTTTACTTTTAAGAGCTAATCTGCTGTGGCTAATCAAACAGTACTCATTCCATTATTTTAACAGAAAAGAATTTCAGAAGCAGAGGAGATTTTGGGAAGAATTTACGGACCAGAGCAAGTGGAAGAAGAGTTAAGAGCTCTTAAAGCATCAATAGACAATGAACTAGAGGTAGAGGGTGATATGGCTGAAGCAAGCATATTTACCAAGGTTAAACAAGCCTTTGGAAACAAAGTAGTGCGAAGGGGTTTAGCTGCTGGTGTGACAGTCCAAGTGGCTCAACAATGTGTCGGTATAAACACCGTCATGTATTATAGCCCAACAATTGTCCAATTGACTGGTATTGCGTCAAACTCTACCGCAATGGCTCTTTCTCTCATCACCTCCGGCCTCAACGCCTTAGGGTCAATAGTCAGCATGCTGTTTGTCGATAGAAAGGGGAGGAGATGCATGATGCTTATTTCAATGGTTGGGATTATCCTGTGTCTTACGGCCTTAGGCATTGTGTTCAATCAATCTGCTGCCGCTGCTCCCAAGGTTAGCCTCGCTGAGAGCTCTCACTTCGGGGTGAATGGTACTTGCCCTCTTTATTCCTCAGCTTCAAATCCCGCATCTTGGAGCTGCATGACTTGCTTGAGATCAACTAACAACCAATGTGCCTTCTGTGCTAATAAAGCCAATGAGGTAAATTCTTAGTCAAGTTTGACCAGTGACTGAGTTTGAGTCAAGTACTTTGGATTAAGTTGATTATTAATATCAAGTGTCTGATTGTAAAATTTTTCTGAAATAGTACACTAATTCCTCATTGCTATCTTGATAACAGAGATTTCCTGGGGCATGTGTGGCGGCAACAGATTTCACGAAAACAGCATGCCACAGCGAGAAAAGAGTTTACTTCACCGAGGGATGCCCGAGTAAAATTGGGTTCTTTGCAGTGATCTTGCTCGGGTTATACATAATCACCTACTCCCCCGGAATGGGGACTGTGCCATGGATCGTAAACTCAGAGATTTACCCGCTTAGATACAGGGGTGTTTGTGGTGGGATTGCTGCAGTTGCCAACTGGAGTACAAACCTGATAATGAGTGAGACCTTCCTAACATTGACACAAGCTCTTGGCTCCTCCGGGACCTTTTTCCTCTACGCAGGATTGTCTTTCATCGGACTCATATTCATCTACTTCCTAGTGCCGGAAACCAAAGGTTTGCCTATTGAGGATATAGAGAAGATGCTCGAGAAGGGATTCAAGCCTAGCTTATGTGGGAACGAAAAGGATACCGAGGATACAGCTAAAGTAGTAGTAGTAGTTTAGGTAGAAATAGTTCATTACAAACTGATCCTAATGTTTCAGCTAAATAATCTGAATAAGGCGAATGAATAATATATTGAATTGTTTGTTTCTTTACATTTTCGAGCAACTGTTCGTATGGTGTTTTCATATATAGAATGGAGTACTGTATCAAATTCGTCATGCTTTTAAGGCCACAAACTCTCTAGACATGAGTGTAAAATGGAATTTTGTTAAGAATTGCAGTATCTATTCCAAGTGCAACATTGCTTCATGTTTTTACCTTCCAAATATGCATAAATCCTTACCACTGAGATAGATAGCTCTTGTTTCTGATGGGTGAAGATGAAAGAAGCTGAGAATTATTTTTGTGCAGTCAATTTCTTAATCTGACAATGTTATCAGCCTTGTCAATTTTGGCCCTGGTACTAAAATACAAAGGAAAATTAATTGCAGATGGGTCACAAATCGTCCTTTTTATACCATCTGCAATTATACATATGTTCCATATCAATTATCAAGCGTTACCTCCCAATTATGGCAATTTTGATAGATGAGCTTCATGTCGGCAGTGAAGATTTTACTATGTTAGGTAACCTTTCCAATCGGAAAAGTTATACGTAACAGAGTAAAATACCTTAATAAGTTTCAAAATAATTTCTCATGTAGAGTACGAATCTTGATTATAACGAAAAAGTTATATACAGGAAAATGTTGTTGAGAACAGATTGGGCTAATAATTTGAGACGGATGAAGTTTATAAAAATTGAAAAGTGGTTAAAAGATGGAAAACTATCAAAATATATAATCAAACACCATTTGCATACACATAGGAGTATAGTTTCCAATTAAAGTTCTTTTCATATCCTTGTATAAATCTTTTTTTTTATATATTATATGTTCTATTTTTGCAAGTCATATTCCTTTGTGTAGAATATATTATGCGATATATTAATATTGTTAACCAAAAAAAATGTATACAAATGTCTTTTATTTCCAACTTATTGAAAAACAGAAAATAAGTGCTAATACAAACAACCAACTGAAGGAAAAATTGTAGTAGAAAGTTAAGTGGATCGAACATAACTATAAGTACTTTACCTACATTTTTTATCATACACTCGGGTGTACCAGCTATTATTTTTTTTCCCTCGTAGCTCATTTGAAACCTCCAAATGAGCATAATCACATAATATAGGTAGAGCTCCAAATGAGAAAAAAAAAGCCTTGGTCGTACAATTCACATGGTACACCCGGATGTATGATGAATGCCCTTTATTTTACCTAAATTTTCCAATAATACTTTTCCCGGTTTCCTCTTTCAGAAAAAAAAAAAAAAAAAAAAAAAAATGTTGGAACTTTAAGACTTATACATACATATATCAAAGAGTTCAATTATGAAATATCCACCTCATACAAGATTTTGTGTTTTTTCTAATCAAAACCTTCAAGCAAAATCAAAATTAAATCTTACTTAATTTGCTGGCCGGATTTAACAAGTGTTTTGACCTTCAATAATATAGCGTCACACCAAATCTTAACGTGCAATGCATCCAAACAATAGATAATAATCCTAGTAGAGTTTGCTGCCTTATCTGGATGTTCTGTTCTGAAGCAAGGTGGTAAAAGTTTCTGGACAAATAATCAATAATCCTACCTAAAGATGAGATGACAATAAATCTGAATCACAACACCCAACAACCTAACATATCATTGGATAAACTAAATTTACACCCAAACATTACACTTGTACGCCTTCAACAAATCCCCTAAAAAATACAATTGCTAGGATGGATTACAATCACCTTTATGTCTCCATCAAACTACTAATAACTTTCATACAAATAGTAGTAACAAAAAAAAATTACTAATAACTTCATACAAATTTTCGGATTACTTGAACAAAAATTGAAGGACCGGAACCCCGTCAAGCCCGTACTTCACAGAAGCGAAACCCGGAAACACAAAAACCTTCAGCCATCTTCAAATATGTGGCTAACGAAAAGAGGAAGAATTACGACAACAAGAGACCGAGTGTTGGAAAAGATGAACAGAGAACCTATTTGCAAACTACTTAATGAATATCTAAGTCAGCTTGAGGAAGATCTCAATACAACTCCTACTAATAAGAAGATTCTCAAGTCTTTTCCCAAAAACCACACTGTACAAAGCCACTAAACACCACCAAAGGCAACAAACCTGCTCTTTCTCCTTAATATATATACAGTATTACGGAAGTAATCCCATAGTTAATTGTAAAATTTACCAATTTGGTTGGTTGTTAAGGACTGGACGATGAAGCTATCTCTTGTTTCCTTGGCTCCCTTAAGTATCCAAGAAGGGTCTCAGCCTGCCCATAATTAAACAAACATGATTAGGAATTAATAAGCAGCTACTCTCACCTAAAAAGTGTCACTTCAACAAAACAAACAGTATTAAGAGAAACTTGTAGTGGAAATATGTTGACAAACTTTAGATGGCACATCTAATTTATCTAAAGCTAGACATGTCTTGTGTTAGAGACATTCTAACTACCCTTGATTAGAAAGTCTTCGACGTACTATTTCTCTTAGTTAGTTATCTTTTGATTCGCGCTTTCTTCTTTTCACTTTATAAATAAGGTAAAATAAGTAGGGATAAGGGCTAGTAAGTTCACATGAGTTTGTTTTACACCAAAAATAAGTTCAAATGAAGGCCAAAAAGAAAGAAGGCTACACTGTCCATACAAGTCCTCCATTCCACTCGAAGAATAGATTGCGTCAATATAAATGCAATCTCATTCCATCAACTACTCTGAGTGAGTGGAGAATGGAGACCATCATGAGGCTGAACCACACCCAATAAGTTAGCTTCAAAAAGGACCTTATGCCTTTTATAACATACTCACAGATCAAACATTCAGTAATAAAGAATGGCCTCTTGCTTCTTCCCAAAGGGGTATCAGGAAAACCGAATGGAAGAACGAAACGCATAGTTAAAAGTCATAATCAAGTGCTCTAAGATAAGTAAAATATTATCAAGGTATATGCACAACCGCAAATAAAGCTAATTGCCTAATGCATTCCTAACTCAAATTGCCTTCTCAAACCTCAAACTCAAATAGCATTCATTTCAAGTTAGAAACACATAACAATACTTTCACGGCCCGTTTGGTAGTTGGTTATAAATGGTGGTAATGACAATGAATTTGTGTGTAAATTTGTGAAGAATATTATTGTCCATTCCCATGGTAATGCTAATTTATCCTAAAGTGTCGACTTTTCTTCTAGAATTTTCATTCCCATCCAATACCACCTTGTAGGTGGTAATGAGTGGTAATGAAAATTGCTTCCACTTGGAGACAAAAATACAATTTTAGGGGTGAGATTGCTTGCCCATAAAAAAAAATGCATCCCCATGGAGATTTAAGGGTGCTTCCCTAATAACATTACACTTAAATTTCATTCCCATTACCGCAATTTATTAACGACTACCAAACGGGCTGTCAAAGTTAATCCTTTCCACATTATTGATCAAGTAAGCAATCAAATACCATTGATGATGTTATTCAACTCAATTTTTTGCACCAAAAACATACTACATGCTCCATGAACAGTTCATTCGATGACAAGAATTCTACAAACTTGAGTGCACCTAAACACATGATTTTATAATTATCTGTACAATCTCAATCATATTTACCCCATAATTTCATAACATAATCATTCCCAACCTTACAATTCTACAAGTAGATTACTTCACATTCTCAAGCAATCATCAAACATTAACATAAAACCAAACCAAAATTCACAAAAACATAATTGCAACTAACTATACATTTAGCAGAAGGACTAAAAAACTGAGCTAATTAATTACCTTGTGCTTAGCACGGACAGTACCAGTTTGAGACAAAGCCACAAGAGGAGGAATCCCACCTTCAGCTACCAACAACCCTCTATTCCTAACACTCTCCCCACACAACAACAACAATGTCACCACCGCAAACTCCTTCCCTTTCGGCGAGCTCTCCTCCACAGCCTCCACCAACGCCGGTATCCCGCCTTCCTGCACAATAGCCTCCCGCCCCACTTCAATCCCTGCCAAGCTACTCAACACCACCATCGCCTTCTCCGCCATCCCGCTGCCTTGATCAGCCGCGAGACCCACCAACGGTCCCACAGCACCCGCATTCACAGCCCGCTCTTTATTCAGCTTCACCGAACACAGCTTATATAGGGTGGTGAGCGCGTCTTTCTTCCCACGGGCGTTACCATTCATTAGAAGCTGAACCAAAGGCGGGATCGCCCCGGACGCTCCTATGGTAAGGCGCGTCTCCTCCTCCACCATCGCCAAGCTCATCAGCGCAGCAGCTGCGTTTTGCTTAGAAGTCTCCGTCCCTGTCTTCAACACATATATAAGTGACTTGATCGCCCCAGAGGTTTCCGCAATGGGTCTCTTGTTATCAGGGTGAAGCGACAAGTTTAGCAGTGCCGTAACGGCGTGCTCCTGAGTCCAAGGGTCAGTGGACTTCAGGAGCGGGACAAGACCCGGGACAGCACCCGATTCTGCAATCAAAACCCGGTTGTCGGCCCGGTTCTTGGCAAGCAGCCGCAGCTTAGCAGCTGCAGACCGCTTGATCGCAGCCGACGGTGAGCTCAAGCTATCAACACAGAGTTTCACCGTCGGCTGCAGGTCCTCCGGAGAAATACTCTCGATGATCTCCGTCGAGAAGCTATCTCTCTGGAGGAACCCCTCACACGGCTCAGGTTCTGGATCCATCATCTCTACCGATCCGGAGCCTGAGCCGGGGTCAATTGCAGCGGTTGCTGCCAACCGCTGCAATTCGCCAGATATATCACTGCTACAAACAGAATAATCAGTAAAAGATCTCGAAAGGTCATCTAACAACCCAAAATCCTCCTCAGCGAACGAAGACTTAATCGACTTAGTTGTCCTGGAAGCGAGCTCGTTGAGGCGAATATCCATAACAGAATCAGTAAGGTTCTCTGACACAAAAGTGCTGTTTGTTGTAGGATGAGGCGGAGGCTCACTAGCAGCAGGAGAAGGACAGAAGAGATTAGAGCGCACAGTTCGCATAGAACGCCCTCTTTCTCGCCATATCTTGGTAGAAGAAGCGGATGATAAAGAAGAAGGTGAATGAAAACTAGCGTACATGGAGTGTATTCGACTTGAATTCGAGTGGGTTTCTTCTACCGACACCATTTTTACCGTCCTTTAATGGTGGGTGATACAGTGAACAAAATGGGCTTTTTTTTTTTGGGATTTTTTGAGAGAAATCAAGAGAAGAAAAGAAAAATAGATGCTAATTAAGACATTGTAGAAGAGAAGTATAGATTTTTAAGGGGTAGTGGAGGATGTAAGAAGAAAGAAAAGGAGAGGAGAAAAGAGGGGGTCCGGATATTAGCTGTGGTTGAGGAGGGTGTGATTCTAATTTCTATGGGAGGATGGAAAGAGAGAGAAAGTGAGAAAGAAGGTGAGTGATGGGATAGAGTATAGAGTGACAGCTTGGTTTATTTGCCAAATGTTTAATAAAGGGATCATAGCCTCATAGGGTGGCTCTCTTCCTCTTTGTAACAAATTTGTTTAGGGGACCCATTACTTTATTTTTATTTTTTTTGTTAGAAAAGTGTTACTAGTTTATAAGTAATAAATATTGTGATTTATCCTATAGAATAGAAGTGTTTTTTGGGCACACTTGTTATTACAAGTTACATTATTACTTTTTTTTTTTTTTTTTACTCATAGGTATTGATGTGCATAGCAAGGGGTTTTTTTTTTTCTTTTTTTATCATACATCCGGAGTGTTGTAAATGCTTATGGTATCTTCAATTTTATTTTTATTAGCTTTCATTACTCATTTAAAACCTCCAAATGACCATAATCTCTATTATTATCTCTATTATATAAGCGAGGGTTATATGGTGCCACCCTCAATTAAAAGCCTCATATACCCTTAATCTCACAAAAAATAATAATAAAACAGATTTTCTTAATTGTTTCCTCATTTACAAATATCTATTATATAAGCTAGGGAGGTGTGGTGTCACATAAAAATACCATATATACTATTCTTCATGAATCAATATTAAATTTGACATAATTGATCTCTTATAATCAATTATAATTATAATTGATATATATGACAATTCTTTCAACCACTCCTATGATTTACATTCGTTAAATCAATCACCTTTCTATTTATTTGTTTCATTAGGTAATTATTCATATCAAACAAGTAAAGCTCATAATTTATGCTTAACTGATCACCTCCATTGACCTATCTAAATCACCTCCACGATTGTTTCAATTATTCTTCATCAATATATAAGTAAGTTAAAATTTGAAAATATTAGTAAACCAGTGATTTACAATAATATTTTTGTAACTTAATAATTATTTTTTGATCATCCTAAATCTGTGATGTTATTATTGTAATTATTTTTATTCACAATAAATTTATTTTTTTAACTACAGAAATCGATTATAACCTATGACTTAGTCTTACTACAAATATCAATTTCGTTTAGAAAATCATCAACCACCTAGCATTGACAATAGAAATATTGTTCAAGAGGAGTAGATAGTTAATATGTAATTTTAGAAATCATCTAAGTTCTACATTTTTAATTTTGAGTTTATTAATTCTACCCTTAATCACGATAAGTAGATGGTTCATCCTTTGATATCTGAAGCACGCATCGCGTGCACATAGAGGCTAGTATTATATAAGGGAAGGGGGAGCTATGATGTCCCCCTACAAATTTACTTATTTACCCATTAGTAAATCAACTACTAACAAATTAAAAAAACAAAAAAAAGCAAAGTCAAGCTCAAAAATAGCATTAAAAAAATTAACTTAAATGTTGAAGGCAATCAAGTTATAATTGAACCACCAAAAAAAGAAACATTGGCTATAATATTGTACATTTATGCTAAAAAAATAAAAAGGAATATTACATCAATCAAGTATTTTATCAATCAATTCACAAACACAATCAATTATTACATCAAAACGGAAAATTCAATCGATTAACAAACTGAAATGATTTATTTAACACAAAAGACTATGTTCATACAACATAAGTAATCCTAAAAAAATTCACTTAACTTTCTTTCATTGTTCATCAAGTTTATTTTTCAAAACCTAAAGAAAGAATAAGAAAAAATAATTAATAAAAGAATGGTTAAGTGATAGATGCTTAATCCCCTCAAAAAAAAAGTGATAGAGGCTTAATGTATGAAATTTAGCCCCAAAAAAATCTAATGGTCATATTTTTACCTCTTCTTATGCCCAAAAAAGGTTAGAATTTATGTTTCAAAAAAAATAATCCAAGCACATATCACGTGCATAATTTGCTAGTCACATAGTAGATAAAGCTCCAAATGAGCAAAAAAATAGCATTTGGTGTACCATGCACATGTTACACCCGGGTGTATGATGATTGCACTCGCATAGCAGTTACTGGTAAGACTCTTATTTTAGATCTTTGAGATTTTATATTCGAATCTTGTCAAGTATGGTGCTTTAGAGTAGGGTTTCTCTTATCCTTTCCCCTATTCTCAAGCACCTGACCTGCAAATGCTAGCTCAAGAACCTATATGGGTTAAGGTCTTGACAAGTCTTTCTCTTTATCATTAAAAAACTAGACATGTGCATAGGTCGAGTCAGCATGAGGCTCATATGGTCCGAACATGATCCCGCTACTAATCCGACCGGACACAAATGGCCCTATGGTGGGCCATGGGTGACACTTTTTTTTTTCAAAATCTTGGTTAGAGTACAATATCAACATGATAGACCAACCCGCCTATTAACCTACTTATTTTCAACTAAAACGGGAAAAAAAAAATTTAGAACAATTTTAGTCCATGAATTATACCTCACTCATCGCCATGTCATGGGAAATTGTTGTTGAGTTAGCTATAGCGGTCTAACCATATCAATTGCGCCCCTCAACACTTAAACAAGGATTTCTTGCTTATTGACTGGCGTCTAGCCTTGCCCCGGCGTTGTAACATGCTTCGACCTAAGCTAAGACTATTTAATATGAACTTCCAACTTGTTTAATTATTTACAACTTGTACTGACTAATTTTGCAAGTGTGATGTCTTTCATCATAAGATAACTCTTGTTTAGATGTTCTCTATCAATTTTGACAATTATTTTCGAACTTCCTTTATATGTGTCTACTTCTCTGTCGAAGCCTGAAAGAGTTGCCAAATTTTGGATACTCCTCTACGTCGTTAAGTTGCTTCCTTTTCGCAAGGTTTTCGAGCCAATTCACTGGACATGCAACCGTTAATTTTATGTAAGGTTTGAATCGAGTTGTTTGATCATGTTAACTCTTGTCAACGAAGATCCAAGGGTTTGTTTTTGGTCTGTCATTTTTTTCCCGAATTTTCTTAGTTTTTTTTGTAATTAGGGTTTTCGATTTTTTTAAAAGCAATGATTGTTGGGTATGGTAGGCGGTGGTGGTGGTGCGACGATCTGGGCTGGCGGAGGTGGTGGTGGTGGTGGTAGTGGTGGTGGGCGTGTAGTTGGGCTGACGGTGGTGGTGATGGGCTTGCACTAGTTAATTTCTTTGTAATTTTTTGTATTTTGTTTTTTTTTTTGGTGTTTTTTTTTGTAATTTTGATTTGATATTTAGTTAGTTAATTTAAGTAATATTTGCTGGTTAATTTAAATGAGGTTTGGTTTAATTCAAGTAATTATTTGGTTTGATTTTGATAGTGATAAGTCCAATAGATATATGTAGCTGGTTAATACAAGAGTGAAAGAAACTCAATTGCCTCTTTTTTATAATATATCAATTATTATTTAGAATTTTATAAATGTATCAATTGCAAAATTTTAAAATATCATGTTATCAAAAAATGTATTTATAAGTAGTACCAACTTATAAATAGTTATAAAGGAATGATATAGTATATATTTAGTAAAAGATATACTTAACATATTTAAATCATTTTGTAGATATAGAACAATAATTGAATTTTAGTAATTTCGTTGCATTTTGGTCGTCGAAATAGATTGGTTTGAAAAATTGGATTCCCGTCATATCTTATTTTATCTTGTTGAAATGTATTAGTTGAATTCAGGTCAGTCATAAACAAGTCAGACTGATTCGGCTATTTACCGAGTCTAATCGGTTTTGAGTTGGGTTGCAGTCAGGTTCGGGTCTTTGATTACTGTGTTCCATCGGTAACGGGTTGGAATACAGGTATGCATAGTCAGGTCAGAATATGATCTTGCTAGGTGCTGATCAAGTCTGGGTAATCTCAGGTCAGGTTTCGGTCAAGTCTGGCGACTGACCGTCGCAGACTCACAGGTCGAACCAAGTTAAAGTCGATTCGGTATCAGGTTGACCCATCGGTCATGTCTGATTTTGACACCACCATCGGTGGCATGGTCACTATTAGGATGGTTTTAGTAGTTATCACAATCCGATGATGATGGATTTAAATATGTAATTGGTAAATTGTGTCTATAATATGAGGGTATGTGACATATATGCTCATCTAAATACCATGTCCAATATACAGGAATCATATTTTTTTTGTTTGTTATTTATATTTCATTACCCACGAATAAACTTCACACTTATTATGGCACATAGTTACAGGAGACAAACTTGTTATTTAATTATCAATTGTTATTTTATTAAAAGGTGAAGTCGTGGAGGTGATAGGTCTAATTGGGTACTTTGTTATGACAATAACTCATATGCGAGTTGAAACTAGTTGTCTCACACTGAAAAATTAGAAAAATAATGATAAAAATTTGTAAGACTAATGGGTTTGCTCCTCCCATTATATTACCAATATATTGGTATTATGATGGAACCCTACTGACAGTGGGGGGTTTTGTGCCAACAATTTAATAGGGCCAAGTTTTGAATCTTCGACTTCTTGATTTAAAGTTAATTTTTTAACAATTATGTTACAAGGTTTTACACATATATTTGGTACAAAAAATTCATTATAAATAATATAATATGCCAAAAGAATTTATCGAGGGTTAGGCCCCTACCAATCCCAAATCACTCCCAATTAAGATCCTCCCATATCTACTGGGCTTATATTTGGTCATACTGTCTCTAGGTTTAGACTTGTCATTTGTGTGTGGCCCAATGAAATTTATAATATTTTCCTTTGAAAAGATTGATTTGATAAGAGGAAGTGTAAAAATTATAATGGGACAAATAAAAATCAAAAGGATAAAAAGTAGTCGAAGATGGATGAAATATATCTACTTTTTCACAATTCTTGACCTGGTTTGACTTTTTCACTATTCACACACTCTTCTTTGACTGTGTTTGTGAATCCTATATAAGGTAAATTATAGTCATATGAGATCTTATTAGACTGGTCTTCTATTTTCATAATATCAACTTTTTTTTTATTTATAGGAAATTAGAGTAACTAATGGTTAACAATATGCATTAGCAAACGTATCGAGAAAAAGTGTGTCAAATATTTTGAACAAGAGAAAGTATTTGACTAAACTTATTTCTTTTCGGAAAAAAGACTAAAAAAGATAATATGAGTTGCTTATGTATTATGCCCCCACGAAAATGAAGTTATCATCATATGGACGATATGAGTGTGTGACATATCCCCACTAGACTAATTTGCTTAAGTAAAATCTAAAACTGAACTTCTATTCGTCGCCCCAAAATTACTTAAAATCGCCCCAAAAAAAGATGAAAGTACATTTATAACCTTTTCTTTTTTTTCCCTAAACTACCACCCCCACCATTAGCTACCTCACTCCACCATCATCCACCTCCTACCACCACCACCCCCATTGCCACAACCACCCACCACCAGCCCCCACCCCCGTGCAAACCACCACGGGCAAGCCGCAGAAACAAAAAAAAAGATTAGCCTCGTCATGGCGGAAACGTCCGGCCCGGACGTTTCCGCCATGGTGGAAACGCCTCGGCCTATGGTGGGAATGTACGCTCTCGGGACGTTTTCGCCATGGTGGAAACGTCCAGGCCGACGTTTCCACCATGGCGTAAAACGTCCAGGCCGAACGTTTCTACCATGGACGAGGCTAAATTTTTTTTGGGGTCTTTGGTGGTTGTGCGTGGTTTAGTTGGTGGTGTGTGTGGCTTCGGTGGTGGTTTGCTTGGTTTCGATGGTGGTTGTGGGGATGGAGGTCGTGGTTGTAAAAAAGAGAAGAAAAAAAAGGGAAGGGTAAAGTTGGAAATGTTTGGTGGGACCGGGGCGATTTTAAGTAATTTTGGGGCGATGTTTAACGATCCCCAATTTAAAACGGTTCCACTTATGAAGAAGCCTACAAGGCGGGTGACGGTCTTTGAAGTCACCAACGCGTGAGAAAAGAAATTATTGTTCTTTATGTTTTTTTCTAAACACAAATTCTTATATGTGGTCGGTCACACGGGTATAAAGCCCTAACAAAGAAACTTAACCCTTCACACACGCCTTTCAATGTTATTTTACTTTAATTTGAAGTGGTTTTGAAAAGGATTTGTATTTCTTTTCTTTTTTTTTTACCTGATTTATACACTTTTGTTACACAATCAAATATGATTGATATGTTAGTTAAAGTAATCTCATATGTTCATATGAGTAACCTCATTTGTTCATATCGGTAACCTTATTTATTCATAGTAAACAATACCAATCATGGGCGGATTTACAGGGGGTACAGTGGGTACAGCTGTACCCCCATTCCTAAACATAAAAATGAAGAAAATAAAATGCAAGGAAATTATTAATAAAATAAATCCCAGATGACAGATGACAGAAGTTGCACAGAATTGTACTCATCTCTTCCCTTTTTCCTTTTCTCCTCTCTTTCTCTTTCCTCCGTCAACAGTCAAAAGCAATTAATTTTTTCCTCTATCTTTCTCTCACCTCTATCAGTACATCTCTCCTTTTACTCTTCTCTTACCTTTTTTTCTGATTAAACAAATCCGCCCGTTGTTCTCACGTGGCCAGCCGCCGGACTGCCCGGAATTATTCAGCGGCGGCGAGTCGGAGTGTTGGAACGCCGGTCTGCCGAAAATCGTCAGACCTCAGTGGCTCAGTCGGTCAGTATCAGTTCGAGGTTCTTTTTGTTTTCTAAAAAAATTATTTGTTAATTTATGGAATGGAATTTGGAAGTTATGAAATTATAAATTGTGAATTGAAGTTATTTGACTTGAAATTATTGGACATTGAATTAGATAGATTGAAATAGATGTTGTGAAATATGTTTTTTTTTGTAGCGATGTGAATTAGATGGATTGAAATAGATGTTGTGAAATATGTTTTTTTGTAGGGATGTGAATTGAGATTAGTTGAATACTTTGATAGTTGAATTGAAAAGTTTAGAAAATGTGAAATTGAATTTAGATGTTTTTTTTTGGGTAATTTATATTCCATAGATAATTTTGTAGTACATTTAGAGAAAAGAACAACATTTAACTTAAACGAATTAGTTAATCGATTATAAAAATATGACTAAAAATGGTCTGTTAACCGAACCACTTATTAAACAATTAGCAATAATATCTAAGTTCTTGTGTATTCAAACTTGGGTGTACAAAAATGTTGGTAAGCTTTATTTTTAAAAATAAATTTGACGAGTCTAAGTGCTATCCGTACCCCCATAACAAAATTCCTGGATACGCCACTGATACCAATAACCTCATTTGTTCATATGAGTAATCTTATTTGTTCCTATTAGTAACCTTGAAATATTATATGAGTAACCCCATTTATTTTTTGCATTAACATCGTTATTAGTTTTTGGAGTAACCTTGTTTAATCCTATGAGTAACCTATTTTAATCATATGAGTAACATAGTTTAATCCTATGAGTAACCTATTCTAATCACATGAGTAACCTAGTTTAGTCTTATGAGTAACCTCATTTATTCATACTATTAACCTAATTTATTCATAGCATTAACCCCAATTGTTCACACAAGTAACCCCCCATTTCTTAATTAGAGTAACCTCATTCGTTCATAAGGAGTAACCCCATTTAATTATACCAGTAACCCCATTTAATCATATAAGTAACTCAACTTTTTTCACATAAGTAACCCCATTTTCTTTGTAAGAGTAATCCCTTCTATTGTTACGCGTAACCTTACAATATTATGTGAGTAACCCCATTTATTTTTTATAGTAACCTCATTTAGTTTTTGGAGTAACCATGTTTAATCCTATGAGTAACCTATTTTTAATCATATGAGTAACCTAGTTTAATCTTATGAGTAACTTCATTTATTCATACCAGTAACCTCATTTATCATACCAGTAACCCCAATTATTTACAAAAGTAACCCCCGTTTATCAATACGAGTAACCTTATTAATTTATACGAATAACTCTCATTGTTCACAAAAACAACCCTCATCTATCAATATGAGTAACCTTATTTATTTATACGAGTAACCTCATTCGTTCATAGAGTAACCTCATTTAATCATACGATGATGCTATTTCATCATACGAGTAACCCCAACTGTTCACAAAAGTAACCCCATTTGTTCTTACCAATAACTCCATTTTTTCATATGAGTAAACTCATTTAACCATACGACGACCCTATTTTATCATAAGTAACCCCAATTGTTCACAAAAGTAACCTCATTTCTTCATACGAGTAATCATTCGTTTTTAAGTGTAAACTGATTAGTATTCCCATTTATTATAAAAGTAACCACATTTATTTATAGGAGTGACACCATTTTATTGTTAAGAGTAATCACATATTCATACAAGTAACTCAATTTGCTCGTAAGAGTAACTCCATTTGTTTATAAGAGTTTGTGTACAAGGGTCAACTTCAAAAGGCTATATCTCACAGCACACTCAATATCTTTGTAAAATTTAAGTTGAAGGTGAAAATTTGGCTCGATAGCTTTTCAACGCCTGGTCAAAAACTCGATTCCAATGAGAAACGAGTGAAATATGGCCTTTTGAAAATGAGTTGATTGGCTGACAGCGCGAGCGTGCGGCCACACCTATATTTATAGGTGTAGCTGGTTGTACGCAATATGCGTTGTTTTCTAAATTGGAAATGTGGGATGATTTGATGCCCGACGGTCGATTAAATTGGTTTAGTATGGCTGGTTATTTGCCGTCACAGACATTTTATAGCCTTAATCTCTTTCTCTGTTTTTCCATTTCCATCACTAGAGGAAAAAAGCCCAAGGGCTGCGGTCAAAAGGAGCCCAAGGGCTGCGTATTTTGACCACTGCCATTAGACTAGCAGCCCTTGGCATTTAGGAAGGGCTGCGGTTTTTAGCGCTTTAAGGGCTGCGGTCATGGAGAAAACCGCAGCCCTTGGTGGGTTAAGGGCTGCGGTTTTTGCCCTGACCGCAGCCCTTGTGACCCAAAAATTTTTTTTTTTTTTTTTTTTTTTTTTTTTTTGCATTTTTTGGTCCTAAATGAGCCAAAAACAA
This sequence comes from Beta lomatogona, assembly GCA_947646795.1. Taxonomy (NCBI): domain Eukaryota; kingdom Viridiplantae; phylum Streptophyta; class Magnoliopsida; order Caryophyllales; family Amaranthaceae; genus Beta; species Beta lomatogona. Next base: position 724,618 of record CANSNZ010001103.1, on the reverse strand, counting down.
TTACACATATATATAAGTATCACTTTTCATTGCAATTCATGTTATTCATACAAATATGAAGAAAATATATGTAACAGGCTAAGATTTTAAGCAGCTTCCTTAATTGGTAATTATGACCATTAGTTTAATTAATGTTTTAAAATCTGCTTTACTATAATTGAGTTTATTGAACTCTTGAAATTCTGATTGAAATCAAGTATGAATTTTTAGCATGATAATGAAATTACTAAAATGCCCTTTTGAAAAAAAAAAATAATAATAAGTTAGAAGAACATTATAGATTTAAGAAGAAACAACTTATAACCCATTTAAAGACATCCTCATTGAGCAAAAAAAAAACCCCAATATTTATTTTTTTAATTTCTTATCTCTCATCTCTCTCCTCTTGTGGCAAACCCTTCCCTTCTTCGCCTGAAATTCTCGGCCTCCACGGCTGGGAGTTTGCCGCGCCTGAGCCACGAGTTCCCCCTTATTTCTTCTTATGCATTTCCTCTCTCATTTGTGATGATGTGTTGCTGCTCTCTCTTTCTATTTCATCTCTGCCGATGATTGTTGTTGGCGGTTGACCCAACGCGATGCAGCGAGCATCACCTTCCGCCGTTGTGCCGCCATTATTAACCTTCACTCCTCTTCTCTCTTTCGTGGGTTTTGATTGATTTGTTGATGTTGCTCTGCTTCGAGGTTTTGAGTGAATGCATGTTCGGTTTCTCTCTCCTCCCCTCGATCTTTCCTGCCTCCACTTCGTGGCTGTTGTTTGCTGCTGTCTGAGCTTATTCTTTCGGCGACGTGGGCCGGAATGCTGCTGCCGCCTTGGGGTGGTGCTCTCAAGAGCTCGAGTCATCATGTCATTGTTTTTGCCCAGCTCTAAATGCCCTTTGTAAAGGTATAAATTTGGGGTTAACTCTTACTCTTATTTCATTAATTGGAAACTGATTTGTATGCTTTCAATTGTTAAAATTGCTTGAATTTATGAGAATTTACTGAATTGAATTTTGATTTTGGCATTAGTACCAAGTCAGTTTTTGAACCTCGTTTTAAGAAATTGAGTTGTTTATGAGCTTGACTATACTAGGTGTTTTCCTTCGGATGAACTGAATTTTTTTTTTTTAAAGAATTAAACTTTGAATTGAGAATGTATTATTATGTCATATTGTCGGAAATCTGAATTCTTACAATGAATGGTTTGATACAAAAGAATTTGGTTGAGATGATCCCTTGATGGGCTTAAGTTGAGGAAAAATGTGATCTATTAATGTTGTTAGTGGGTTATAATCATATGTCAGGTTTTGATGCAAGTAACGAGTAGAAAAGAAATCAATTATGCAAAGGTTTAGTTTGATTTTAAGAGGTTGAATTGGACTAATGGAAGAACCTATATAAAGGTAGTCCTATCAATGCAAGGTTATTATTTGAGTATTTGTGGAAATGGGTATTAATACCTTGTTTTTATTGTTCTGAAATGATTCTTGAGGATAAGACTATGGAATTCAAGCATTATCGGAGGTCGAGCAAGGTTATGGTGAATAGTCATTATTATTGGATTTTGATCGTAGAGTTAAAACGATATTTGGAGTTTGAGCAAGGTACTCACATGTCCTTCCACCTTTGAACTGGAAATTGGTATTTTGTATAATTCTGTGGATTCTTTATCGAGCTTGATATGTTTTTATATATTATAAATGTGGATTATTTGAAAGTTGTTATTTGTGTATTTATATGATTTATTAAATTCCTCATTATGAGTTTTAAGCCATGAATAAAAGCTAAAATTTTGACAAGTTTACTAACTGGACTTTTGATTATGAGTTGTGAAAGATTTATAGAATCAAGTTATATTTGGAATTACAATTAAGTTGAAATGCCGAGAGGCACTAGAACTTATGAGTATATGTTCGTGGAATGGTTATATGAACTCGTTTTTGAACCAAATTTATAGTACTTTAGTATGTTTCGTAAAATAATGTTTTGAGTAACTATATCTATGAGTTCTTGAACTAGAATCTTCAATATGTAAGTTGTTTTACAGTGAGATTTCTGATTTATTAACCTGGCTAATATCTATACGATACGCTTACAAACTTGATTTCGATCTAAGCTATAGTTGTATTTGAAGGATTTGGAGCAGATATGGGTTTTAGTTAGAGGTTGTTTGACTTGCGATTTTTGAAGAATACAACGTAGACAGATGATTCGTGACATAAAGTTTTATATAGAATCTTTGAGTATGTTCTCAAAGTGTATTTACGAGATGAGATATTGACTATATATGATATGAGTTCTCGTAATTACGAACTTGAGTTATAAGGGATAAAAATGTATGAATTATGGATTAAGTATTTCTATGCTATGATGGGGAAGATACTGCAATAGCAGTGATGAACACATCATTGTATGTGTGAGTATTAAATGATAGGGCATCATGTCCTGGAAACAAGTCTTGCAAGCAGAACAAGGTTGGTGGGGGAGACGTCCCCATGAGTTTAGAGGTGGTGGCATGGTTCCCTCTCTATTCGTATCATCTTCCCTGGTTGTTCAGTAAGTTGTTAAGGCGGAAACTATAAAAGTATGTTTTAATCAATGTAACTTTAATTTGTTTGGAACTCCTATACTTATTTTGTAAAAGTCAGTCTGGTGTGACAAATTAGTGATTTATGAGTGAGTTTTAATCCGAGGAATAAGAAATAGTTCTAAGGGATTTCCTAGATGGAGTTATGTCTCCAATCTATACTTGAATTGATAGTTATTTATGTATATTGTTTTAGTGAGGCTTTTAAAAGAAAATGTAGTTTGACGTAATACTTAAAAGATGAATTTACGGAAGGATTTTCTAGTAAGAGGTTGTGATCCCTATAAACTTTCTAAGTAATGTATATGTATTCGGTAAACTTGTTTAAAGGAATATATGATTTAGCTGAAAGATAAGGAAGTCTTTATGACACATTTATAAGTGAACTAAATTTATATTCAGGATACATTTATGTTTATAGTTTGTTTTTAAAAGATTTATGAGCTATCATATGGTTTAGTATGCAACTTGAGGTATTTTTTGTTAAAATCATTCTAAGCATGTTGTACGATACACTAAAGAGTATAGTTTGCTACCTTCATATCTGTTACTTGTATGGTATGATTTGACGTATTTAAAATAAGAAGTGGTAACTTATGCAATTATATTTTAAGCCACTAAAATAAATTTCTGGTTGGGCAGTGTGTACTCAATTTTTCTGATTTTGTTCTTGGAACCTGTCCTGGTGGGGGCAGAGTTCATTGTTAGAGATTTTGCAGGTGTAATATAGAGGACTTGGAATATGTTGAATGAGCGAGAAGATGCTTACGTTGTAAATCGTGGATTAAAGTTATAGTTAGATGTTTTATTGAGAATAAAATATTATTTTATGGGAATTCTGTAAAGTATTATGGAAGCTGATATTTCATTTTGGAGTTATCATGTTGTGGGCCCTGACCCACAGGTCCAGGATCGTTTATAGGTTATGTTTCCGCTGCGAATAAATGAAAAATCCAGGTTTATTAAGTGTTAAATGAGATTTATGAATGTTAAGTGTGATTAGCTAGCAGCTCGAAAGTGCGGGCTGTTACAGATGGTGTCAGAGCGTGGCTGTGTTAGAGTTGTCGTGATCTTCATATCATGGCATATGAGTTAAAGAAATTTGTTTTGGGATTGATTGAAATTTATTTGGAATTTGAGTTGGTTAAGAACTGAGCAATAAAGATTGAGATATTGAAGGTTGAGTACTGAGATTGAAAAAAAAAAATGAAATGAAAAGTTCTATAGGGGTTTTAGTTTTGAGTAGCTCTTAGAGCGAGGACGATTGAGTTATATTGATTAAGATCGTGGAAAGTTCGTAGTTAGAGTTTAGTGATTATTTGTTTGGGAAGCCATTTATCTTTTGAGGTATTGGAGTTAAGTAAGAGTTGATTTGATTGATTTTTGTTAAAAATGTTTATGTGATCTTATTCGTTTTCAGATGTTTAAATGTTTTGTGTTCTCAAGTTTCGAGGACGAAATTAATTTTAAGGGTGGTAGTATGTAACAGGCTAAGATTTTAAGCAGCTTCCTTAATTGGTAATTATGACCATTAGTTTAATTAATGTTTTAAAATCTGCTTTACTATAATTGAGTTTATTGAACTCTTGAAATTCTGATTGAAATCAAGTATGAATTTTTAGCATGATAATGAAATTACTAAAATGCCCTTTTGAAAAAAAATAATAATAATAAGTTAGAAGAACATTCTAGATTTAAGAAGAAACAACTTATAACCCATTTAAAGACATCCTCATTGAGCAAAAAAAAAACCCCAATATTTATTTTTTTAATTTCTTATCTCTCATCTCTCTCCTCTTGTGGCAAACCCTTCCCTTCTTCGCCTGAAATTCTCGGCCACCACGGCTGGGAGTTTGCCGCGCCTGAGCCACGAGTTCCCCCTTATTTCTTCTTATGCATTTCCTCTCTCATTTGTCATGATGTGTTGTCGCCTCTCTCTCTCTATTTCATCTCTCGCCGATGATTGTTGTTGGCGGTTGACCCAACGCGATGCGGCGAGCATCACCTTCCGCCGTTGTGCCGCCATTATTAACCTTCACTCCTCTTCTCTCTTTTTCGTGGGTTTTGATTGATTTGTTGATGTTGCTCGCTTCGAGGTTTTGAGTGAATGCATGTTCGGTTTCTCTCTCCTCCCCTCGATCTTTCCCGCCTCCACTTCGTGGCCGTTGTTTGTCGCTGTGTCGAGCTTATTCTTTCGGCGACGTGGGCCGGAATGCCGCCGCCGCCTTGGGGTGGTGCTCTCAAGAGCTCGAGTCATCATGTCATTGTTTTTGCCCGACTCTAAATGCCCTTTGGAAAGGTATAAATTTGGGGTTAACTCTTACTCTTATTTCATTAATTGGAAACCGATTTGTATGCTTTCAATTGTTAAAATTGCTTGAATTTATGAGAATTTACTGAATTGAATTTAGATTTTGGCATTAGTACCAAGTCAGTTTTTGAACCTCGTTTTAAGAAATTGAGTTGTTTATGAGCTTGACTATACTAGGTGTTTTCCTTCGGATGAACTGAATTTTTTTTTTTTAAAGAATTAAACTTTGAATTGAGAATGTATTATTATGTCATATTGTCGGAAATCTGAATTCTTACAATGAATGGTTTGATACAAAAGAATTTGGTTGAGATGATCCCTTGATGGGCTTAAGTTGAGGAAAAATGTGATCTATTAATGTTGTTAGTGGGTTATAATCATATGTCGGTTTTGATGCAAGTAACGAGTAGAAAAGAAATCAATTATGCAAAGGTTTAGTTTGATTTTAAGAGGTTGAATTGGACTAATGGAAGAACCTATATAAAGGTAGTCCTATCAATGCAAGGTTATTATTTGAGTATTTGTGGAAATGGGTATTAATACCTTGTTTTTATTGTTCTGAAATGATTCTTGAGGATAAGACTATGGAATTCAAGCATTATCGGAGGTCGAGCAAGGTTATGGTGAATAGTCATTATTATTGGATTTTGATCGTAGAGTTAAAACGATATTTGGAGTTTGAGCAAGGTACTCACATGTCCTTCCACCTTTGAACTGGAAATTGGTATTTTGTATAATTCTGTGGATTCTTTATCGAGCTTGATATGTTTTTATATATTATAAATGTGGATTATTTGAAAGTTGTTATTTGTGTATTTATATGATTTATTAAATTCCTCATTATGAGTTTTAAGCCATGAATAAAAGCTAAAATTTTGACAAGTTTACTAACTGGACTTTTGATTATGAGTTGTGAAAGATTTATAGAATCAAGTTATATTTGGAATTACAATTAAGTTGAAATGCCGAGAGGCACTAGAACTTATGAGTATATGTTCGTGGAATGGTTATATGAACTCGTTTTTGAACCAAATTTATAGTACTTTAGTATGTTTCGTAAAATAATGTTTTGAGTAACTATATCTATGAGTTCTTGAACTAGAATCTTCAATATGTAAGTTGTTTTACAGTGAGATTTCTGATTTATTAACCTGGCTAATATCTATACGATACGCTTACAAACTTGATTTCGATCTAAGCTATAGTTGTATTTGAAGGATTTGGAGCAGATATGGGTTTTAGTTAGAGGTTGTTTGACTTGCGATTTTTGAAGAATACAACGTAGACAGATGATTCGTGACATAAAGTTTTATATAGAATCTTTGAGTATGTTCTCAAAGTGTATTTACGAGATGAGATATTGACTATATATGATATGAGTTCTCGTAATTACGAACTTGAGTTATAAGGGATAAAAATGTATGAATTATGGATTAAGTATTTCTATGCTATGATGGGGAAGATACTGCAATAGCAGTGATGATGAACACATCATTGTATGTGTGAGTATTAAATGATAGGGCATCATGTCCCCGGAAACAAGTCTTGCAAGCAGAACAAGGTTGGTGGGGGCGACGTCCCCATGAGTTTAGAGGTGGTGGCATGGTTCCCTCTCTATTCGTATCATCTTCCCTGGTTGTTCAGTAAGTTGTTAAGGCGGAAACTATAAAAGTATGTTTTAATCAATGTAACTTTGTTTGGAACTCCTATACTTATTTTGTAAAAGTCAGTCTGGTGTGACAAATTAGTGATTTATGAGTGAGTTTTAATCCGAGGAATAAGAAATAGTTCTAAGGGATTTCCTAGATGGAGTTATGTCTCCAATCTATACTTGAATTGATAGTTATTTATGTATATTGTTTTAGTGAGGCTTTTAAAAGAAAATGTAGTTTGACGTAATACTTAAAAGATGAATTTACGGAAGGATTTTCTAGTAAGAGGTTGTGATCCCTATAAACTTTCTAAGTAATGTATATGTATTCGGTAAACTTGTTTAAAGGAATATATGATTTAGCTGAAAGATAAGGAAGTCTTTATGACACATTTATAAGTGAACTAAATTTATATTCAGGATACATTTATGTTTATAGTTTGTTTTTAAAAGATTTATGAGCTATCATATGGTTTAGTATGCAACTTGAGGTATTTTTTGTTGAAATCATTCTAAGCATGTTGTACTATATACTAAAGAGTATAGTTTGCTACCTTCATATCTGTTACTTGTATGGTATGATTTGACGTATTTAAAATAAGAAGTGGTAACTTATGCAATTATATTTTAAGCCACTAAAATAAATTTCTGGTTGGGCAGTGTGTACTCAGTTTTTCTGATTTTATTCTTGGAACCTGTCCTGGTGGGGGCAGAGTTCATTGTTAGAGATTTTGCAGGTGTAATATAGAGGCCTTGGAATATGTTGAATGAGCGAGAAGATGCTTACGTTGTAAATCGTGGATTAAAGTTATAGTTAGATGTTTTATTGAGAATAAAATATTATTTTATGGGAATTCTGTAAAGTATTATGGAAGCTGATATTTCATTTTGGAGTTATCATGTTGTGGGCCCTGACCCACAGGTCCAGGATCGTTTATAGGTTATGTTTCCGCTGCGAATAAATGAAAAATCCAGGTTTATTAAGTGTTAATTGAGATTTATGAATGTTAAGTGTGATTAGCTAGCAGCTCGAAAGTGCGGGCTGTTACAATATAAGTCTATACAAGAGCAAATTTCCCAAATAAAGTGAACGAGTCATAAACAACTTTGAAATCCCCAAAAGAAATTCCAACAAATTCTGTATTTGTAAATTCAGAACCTTATAGGGAGACGGATGCACTTAAAATTGGAGGAAGCATGAGAAATCTTCTAATCCCTAGCTTTGTGTGCATGCACTTGTGTGGTCTGGTATGTCTTTCTCTGAAGTTCTTTTTGCTTCTCACACAACTTGACTTTCTGTAGATACTTACGGGACATCCTGCTGTTATGGGTGAACAGTTGAACACCTCTCAACTACTATGGGAAGCACTAGACTGAGCATACTTATATTGCAGCAATACAAAGTCAAACAAGAGTAGAGCATAGAGCTAAATTCATCAGCACCATACAAATCTCCTCACAACCTTCACCATACAACCCACACAATATTACAAGTGGAGAACAAAGCATGGAATGATAAAAATTACAACCCCCCATCAACTATCACAAACATGAACCTGAGGCCAAGTTATTTCTCAATCAACAAGAATCCTTTGCTCTCCTACTACAAAGACCAGTACACTAATGTTCATCTAATAACTCAAAGCACAACTATGCGGAAGACCTTAAGATAAACACAACAGGCATCACATCTGCAACCAAAATGAGCTATTGACAAATGACACGAATTATGGCTCACAAACAGAGCATGCTTGTGTGAAAATCAAGCCAGAGATGATAACATGATCAAAATGAGTAAATCTAATGATATTATAAAGAAACTAAGGAAAATCAATAAGATAGAAGACAAACAATATTTTCCCTTAACAGGGAGTCAAACAAAAGGACCCCAGCATTACCTTGCAATGAATAAGCTCCTCAAATTCTTAATAGCCAAAAACTGAACATTTAATCAAATGATAAAACATAATCCAAAATTGACCACTTTAATCTAATTGACCAGCGAATCTGAAAACCCACTTCACTAATTTACGTATTACTTTCAAAACCCATGAAAAAATTACGAGAAAAAAATCATCTTACCCGGATCACAGAGAGAGAGAGAGAGAGAAAAACAAACCCATACCACAAAAACGGTTACAGAAAAAAAAATCCAGATATCAAAAATTGAAGAGAGAGAGAGAAAGATAAGAAAGTACCAGCAGTGAGCGCACGAACAATAGCAGAACGACGAGCGTTGAAATCCTTGAAGATCTCTTCCACTGTTCTAGGATTTGACGATGACATAATTTTATAAAAACACATAAGTAAAGCAGCTTAGAAGAGGAGAAAGAGGCCCTGCTTGCGTCGGACATGGCAGACCAATTGCACCGCCGGAGGCGGCACCACCATACCGACTTGGATCTGAAAACAAAATAGAAGAAACAAGAACTAAAAGAAGAAATAAGAACTGAATAGAAGAATCAAGAACGAAAAGAAGAAATAAGAACTAATTTCATGTATTATCTTTTTAGTTCATTCATCGAAGTAGGCTATGCTAAGCTAGCAAATATCTATTAGTTCCTTCATTCATTAACTATTATTTTCTACACTACAATAACAGACAACATGAAAGGCAACTGACAGACAACATAAAACTAATAGAGTATCACCAATAAAGGAATGTAATTGGGAAAACAAACAAGGATATTGCAATTGTAAAAGAGGTAAGTACAACCGAACATCATTTTTTTAAACTTCATATGATTCATATCACAACAACAACAACATACTCATTCACATAATCAATCAGAACACAAATTTATTATCACCCTACTTTCTTAACTTCAACAGAACAAAACTCAATTCAAAAGAGAGATTGGGAGGGTTAGTACAAAAAATAGAAGAACAAGCTCGACAGCGGCACCACCACCTGCCACGAGCTGCGCAACAAGAGAACGGAAGGAGCAGAAGAGCCATGGCAGCACCAGCGGCACACCAATGGAGGAGCAGGAGTGCAGGACAACAGCAAAGGTATACACCATACATGACCTAGTGCCTCCAAACACCCCCCACCCCTTCATACAACTATAAGTCATCATATCTAAGAGGCAGATGCAATAATGGCAGGAAAAAACAAGATGATGGCAGTAACTCAAACTAAAAGCCACTTCATGCATACTTCTAACTGTCAAACTCATATTGACAAAATTGAGTCTTAATGCAAACCATATTAAAATCTCAACAACCAAAAATAAATGCTCATTATAACAACAATGAAGTACTCTTTTTCAAAACTTGAAAAAATTCAAGCATGAAAATAACACAACCAATAATCAGTGATGTAATTAGCTCAAGAAGTAATTAACAATAAATAATGAAGAAAGAGAGTTACCCAGAAGAGTAAGGAGAAGAGAAGAAGTGAAAATGAGAAGGAATCTCGAAGCCATTGAAGTTCAGCTGTATGTTTGTTCATTGAATGAAAGCAAAGAACGATTCTTTCTTCACTGATTTCCCATTTTATACTTAGGAATAATTCTGAGCTTTCTAGAGAACAAAAAAAAAGGGAATCTTAGAATCAACTACTCTACAACAAGGTCATCATATTTTAAACAAAAACATACTACACACAAACCAATATCCAAATTCACCCAAGAAAACAGAATCTTAGCCATTAAACATTATTACAATAAACAAACCCACAAAAAAATAATAAGAGTGGTAACAAACCCAGATAAATTTCAACGAAGAAAAATCGAAATTAAAAAACAGAGAGCATAAATTGTAAGAGAAAGAGATGGAGAAATTACCATCAAGAGGAAAGAAGCAGTTGACAACGAATAATCATTGCCGAAAGTCCCTTGAAATCAGATGAAAGGAATGAGATGAAATCAGCAACGTCAACAACGTTTTCACACCACAAGGTTCTCCGACTCCCTCAAAAGTCCGGTCATTAGATGAATTTAGCGGAGTTTCGACGTCAATCATCGTTTTCAACGTCGGGATCTCCTCCTCTTTCTCCGCGAAATGTTGGAAACCCTAACCCTAACATTGTCGTTTGAATGAACAAAAGGACTGACGGAAGCGCAAGAGAAGAGTTAGTGTGAGAGAAGCTCCGACGAGCGAGCGAGCCACGGTGGAGGGTGAGGAGAGATGCGAAGAGAGAGAGAGAGAGAGAGAGAGGGATGGGGTTTTGATGAGGTGAGAGAGGGAAAATCAAAAACTGGGGAGAGAGAGGAGAGTTGGGGGGTTTTGTTTTGGTATGTCGATATGTGAGTTTGCAGGAAATCTCGCCCACCTGAATTTTTGGCCCAAGAACTAAGCCCACTAGGGGCTGCGGTTAGCCCAAAATCGCAGCCCTTTCTAGTATGGGTTGCGGTCAGCCCAAAAACCGCAGCCCTTTTTCAATAAAGGGCTGCGTTTTTTGAGCTGACCGCAACCATTAATTTAAGGGTTGCGGTTAATGTAAAACCCCAGCCCTTGCATTTTTTTCCACTAGTGCATGATCGGCTTGTCACTATGCGCAGCGTAGGTCATCTATAATTGAATATAGAGTTTTTTTGTCATAAACAACCTTTTATAAGTGTCATTTTGTGAGAAACAACCTTATAATTTTTTTTTTGTGAGAAACAACCTTTGAATGCGTTTTTTTTGTGAGATCAGACTAGGTGGCCATTTTCCGACATTGACTTCACTTTTCCGGCCTTGACTTTTTTTACACCCCTTTCCCTCTCTTTTTTTACCTACCCACCACCCCCTCCCCCAACCCCTTTCCCCCACCACACCCCAGCCCCCCCCTTCCCCTTCCCCCCCCCCTGCCCCTCCCCGCAGTCGCGCAACCCTTCTCCCCCTACCTTTCTTCGCAGTCTTCATTATTCTACACGCAATTTCTCCTCTATTTCTTCTTCTTCCCTTCGCCCGAGTTTTCCAACGACGAATATCGTCGGAGGAGAGAGTTTGTGCGAAAACATTATGGTTTGGTTAGTGGATTTTACAGCCCAACACCCATCCCCCCACCACCTTCGAAAAGAGAAGAGCAAGGGAACGAAGAAGAAGAAGGCGGCGACGGAGGGACGGTCTCGCCGGGCTGAAGTAGAGCGAGGGAATAGTCTCGCTGCACGACTGCAGGGGGAGGAGGCTGTAGGGGGGGGCATGGGGCGGGGTGGGGGTAAGGGAGGGGGCTTCTGGGGTGCTGGAAGGGGGAGGGGAATCTGGGGGTGTTGGAAGGGGAGGGGGCTTTGGGGGGGCTTTGGGGGAAGGGGGGAGGGGCAGGGGGTGTGGCGGGGGAAAGGGGTTGGGGGGGGAGGTGGTGGGTGGGTAAACAAAAAAAGAGGGAAAGGGGGTAAAAAAAAGTCAAGGTCGGAAAACTGAAGTCAATGTCGGAAAATAACCACCTCGTCTGATCTCACAAAAAAAAAACGCATTCAGAGGTTGTTTCTCACAAAAAAAAATTTATAAGGTTGTTTCTTACAAAATGACACTTATAAAAGGTTGCTTCTGACAAAAAACTCTTGAATATAAGGAAATCCTATTGGCTACTTCTTCAACCTTTCAGCGGTACTCTTATTTATTTTTCTTATCTTCTTTTATGAGTACCTCTGTGTTTTTTAAAATTCTATGTTTTATTCCTTATGTTTTTTTGTTCTACATAAATACATAATACTTTTTAACTTTTTAAGTTTTGTCTACGGTACCCCTTCGTTAAGTCAAAGTTAAATTAATGGTTGGTTTCTTTATTTCTCAACATTTGACCTACAAGTTTATTGCTGCTTCGCTAAACTTAAAATTTTTTCAGAATTTCGTTAGAAAATGAAACGAAGCGGAAGTTTGGAGTTAGAGGAGAGAAGTTCATGGGTTTTTATAGTAACTGAGTTGATGGGCCATAATGTCTTCACATTAACGTCCGTAATGGATGGAAAATAATATGGGTACCGTAGAAAAAATTTAAAAAGTTGAAGGGCATTATGTAGAACAAAAAAACATAAGAGTTACAATGTAAAATTTTAAAAAATATAGGGGTACTTCATTGGAAAAACCCATTTTTCTTTCTTTCTCCAAGTAAAAGTTGATAAAATCTATACTATGCACTTGTCATGTAGTAACATAATGATATACTTTCACTACTTTTAAAATACTTGCTACACTTCTATAAAATGGAAATGCCATAATATTTGTTACACCTTATCTGTTTTTTCCTACTTTAGAAAGTCCTCTTTTACCTGCAATGTTCGACATTTTAGGCAACTTCTTTCTTCTAGCACATACGGCTCGTTTGGTAATCGTTAATAAATTGCGGTAATGGGAATGAATTTTAAGTGTAGGTTACAAGGGAAGCATCCTTAAAATCTCCATGGGGAGGCAATTTCAACCCCCAAGTTTGTGTCTTTTCTCCATGTGGAAGCAATCTCATCCCTAATTTTCATTACCACTCATTACCACCTAACAAGGTGGTATTGGATGGGAATGAAAAATCAAGAAGAAAAATAGACACTTTTGGATAAATTAGCATTACCATGGGAATGAACAATGACTTTCTTTACAAATTTACATACTAATTCATTGCCATTACCACCATTAATAACTAACTACCAAACGGGCCGATAGAGAATAGGGACTCTTTTCTATGTCTTTCATTTTCTTTGTCCTTGTGCACATTTCAATCTTTCAAGTATTAAAAAAAGAAAATGTTATTGTTGCACACTTAAAACATAAAAATACTAATGTACTTTTATTTAATATTAAAATATATGTTGTAGACCATATTTTTTGGTTTTAAAAGGAGCTTTCTTGTGGTCCTCTTCTTTCTCTCTCTAACTTTTTATAAATATGTGCATTTTTAAACTGTAGCAAATAGGTAAAAGCAAAGGAAGTATGATAGGAACTGTACAAAGGGGCCAAAGTTTGCAAAATGGGTGTGTCAATCTCACTAATTGTTAAGGTAGTTATGGCATGTGCTCAAAAAATAAGGACATGAGTGTCCTTAATCTTATCATAGATGGTGATAATCTTGTTTTAATTTATATCCTTTGGGGAATATATTAATGTCCTTGGAGTATCTAACTCATAATTGACGTTATTCGCAGTCTTAACTCCATGTTCAACTTAATTAGTCTCCTTCACTCACGTCAACCGAGAGGCTAATCAAGTCGCCGACAAACTTTAAATTTGGTTATAATATTGCAATACTAGTAGAAAAAACCTTAAATTACACAAATAAACTGATCCGATTTTTCCTAAACCAGATCAGTTAAGGTGGGTTGGGCCTTTAATAACCCGCAACCCTCTCATTTCCGTTTCACTCCTTACTCCTTTGTATTCCTCACCCGCGAAGAACCCATAAAAACCTCTCTTCTCTCATCTCCTCACCACCATTAGTCCTCCGCCATGGATTTAGGGTTTCCTCTCCTCACCTCTCCTCCTTTCACCCTCTCTCCCCCACCATCAGTCCTCCGCCATGGTTTCTTCGCATCTCTCACCCACGAATCACCAGCACCATCCTTCGCTTCACAAACCACCAACACCCTATCTCACCCCCACCAAATTTATCTTGTCAAGGCACGAACACTTCACCACCCTCTCTCAGATTTGTAAACCACCACCACCCTATCTCAGATTCGCCCACGAACACCTCACTCGCCACCCACGACACCAGATCTCGTCGTTGGAGGGATGAGTGTAGCCGTTGATGAATTCGATGGGAGAAAAACCGGATTTCAGATTTTTGTTATGTTTCACTTTTGACCTTCGCCATTTTAGGGTTTGTAATTCCTTTTATTTTTCATTTGTATTTCTAATTCCTGATTTTTTTTTCTGTAATTCCTTAATTTTTGTTTTTGTTTTGATTATTTTGATTTATCTGAATTTTTATAATTTTTGTAACTTTTTTGTAATTTCATTGGTAGTTGGTGATACTTTTTTGTATTCTTTTGTAATTTTGTTTGTTATATTTCATTGGTGATTTTAGATTTTTGAATTTCGGTGGTAATATTGTATATTTGTATTTCGTTTGTTATTTTTGTATCCTTTTTGTAATTTGTAGAAAATTTCATGTGATTGTGTTTGTTAGGCTCTCGTCTTTTGTGTCCAATCGATATATTTTGATAAAACATGAAGTTTGGAGTAATTTTATTCGAGTTATTTACAATATTTTGTTTTTGTTTGATTTACTTTGCTTTTTTTTTATGTGGATATCATCGATATCAAATTTTCGAATCTGCTATGGATTGCTTTAGTCTTTAATTTACAGCTAATTTGATTGTTTGATCTTCGATGCTGGTAAAATATGCGGTAGTCTGGTTGTTTTTTAGTTCACCAATATACCTAACAAATCTGGTGGAAGGTGAAAACGTATTAGTTAGTGTAGCTAGTTCATCAGGTTTCCAGCTTCCATCGGATCAGTTAAGTTCTAACTGATCCAGTTGTGAATGGGATCAGTTAAAAATATTTCTACTGCTCTGCCGCTAACTGATCCAATTCATTTTCGGATCAGTTAAGCCCATTTTAACCTGGATTAGACTTTCTTTCCACTAGTGTAAGTAATAAGGCATCAGACATTGACATCAGAAATTAATTTTCTTTATTACATTAGATAGATTAAGATTCTTCCCTGTACCTTCTTTTACATTTTGAATATTATTACATTAACAATAAATGTGTTTTCATGTCAAAGAAACATAAAATTAAAGTTCTTTTTTTAATATAAAATCCATCCTTATGACAAAAGCTTGAATATAAGTGATCTGAAAGCCTTTGTTTATGGCACTCTTAACATTTAATGCAATTGCCTCAATAACATTTATGATAATATAGACATTGCATATTGTATTAAGCCAACAAATTTTGTTTGAAATTTTAAAATTAAGGATGGTATAGCTTATGTAAAACTTGAACTTAAGTTTTAACTTGATTTGGGCCTTTGGCTCACAATTATATATAACTTGGATTTAAAGTCAAACCCTCACCTATAACTATAAAGTTGGCTTGCCTCGTAACTCAATTCAAGCACAGCTTGAGTCATGGCTCTGTAGACACATACATTATTTGTCTTCCCATTTAGTATCCAATTATAAAATAAATAGTCGTCTTAATTGGTCCGGACTGAAAAGGAGAAAATGAAAGCCTTGCCAAAACCTTTTGTTGAGTTCAAAAATATGTTTTAAAGTCCGTTTGAAATAAAATTATTTTCAAAACCCAATTAATTATTCATGATAATTAATTAAACTTTCAAACAAATAGTTTATTAAATTAATTTCATAAAATCTTTATGGTTTTAATATGTTATTCCTTGATAACAATCGATAAAAAATAAAATAAAACGTTGTTAAGATAACAACATAAATTGGATAAAGTAGAGGTCGTGTACTAGAAACAAGAGGCATAAACTGCGCACATCAATCGTGATGTGCTAGGCGCATGATCTGTTTTTGTTCTCCATGGCGGATATTTTCGAAACACTAAGCTTGCTCTTGCAATAAGTAGGCTCGTTTTCACTCAATTATTCACACGACTTTACAACGATTTACAACATTATTCAACATATTATGAGACTAAAAAACACATCTAAAACACATTCAAATATTCAAAAAACACTTTAACTACAAATAAGAATCTTCATTCAAATTCCTCCATTTTTCAAGGCTTACAATTGATTCATCCGTCGTCCGTACAGTCAGACCTAGGCGACAAATTCATGAAGGTCAATTCCAATTTAATTCCTTTTATACTAACTATTTTATTTTCATGATGTAGATGTGTAATTAATAAACGCGCATTGAATCTGTAAATAGTTGTATAATCTTGCTAACTCTCTTTCTATGATTTTATGCCTTTTTGTGTGATTTATGCCTGATAGGCTGTCGTCGAGCCTAACAAAGATAAACCTAACTCGGTCTCTCTATAAATAGAAAGGACAAGTAAGGGTTGAATCCACATGCACAAAGATACAATATTAAACACCGATAAGCTAAAGTTAAATGAGCTAAGATAGGACAATGGTGATTGAAATTTGGATTTTTTATGCAATTAAAAGATTAACTAAAGGACCACTAAATTAGACAACAAACAAGGGTTTATGACAATATCGGGAGGACTGTGATAAGGGATCCACCGCTCAAACCAATCATGAAAGTCAACAAGCTAATAAGGAGAATCAAATAGCAATGGATAAAAGGAGTCATCTAATAAATCCCTAATTGCTTTTCAAAGCTAAGAATGATTACTTTAACTTATGGCCTATTTTTATGCACCAAAGCTCCAACTCAAGAACGTGAATAACAAGATGACTAATTAAACCTCTTAGCTAATTAAAACCCCTATCTTCATGCAAGTTTGGCTAAGTGAACATATAAGGAGTAAGTTCTTCAATTTCATCTTTCAATCCATCATTGAAGTGAGTAGCAATTAAGTCTCTATGGAGGCCAACCACAAAAACTAACAATAAAAACCTGTATTATTCATTTAAATCCATTAACCAAAATCAACCCCCAAATAAAGCTAAGAAATCATGACATTTATAAAGGTTTCACCCCATACCCTAGACAAAAGACTACTCTCTATCCATGAGATTCACAACACCCAATAAATGGTTCAAAGTCATAAATGAGATAGGAATAGTAGAAACTTCAAGCCAAACAAATAGTAAAAGTATGAACAACAAGTGTTGAAAGCTAGCAACAAAGTAGGTGAGAGAAGAGACGAAAGCGAGATAAAGAATTAGACTAGAGATTGTCAATCTTCATGAGTTTCCAAATTCAAACTTCAAATTCCCAAATATTCTCTTCCAAAAGCTTCCAAATCTACTAGATAAATCCTTAAGCTAAAACAAATTGGCCAGGGATAAAAGTTCATCCCTATAACGGCTAAAAAAGGGGGTATTTCTACCCTTTACATTTCCGCGAGAAAAATCTAGAAATCACAGAAAAACATAATGGAGCTCCCGCTCCGTACAAAAATCTACCAGAGCTGGGGTGCAAGGGAAGACCGGAGCGCCCGCTCCGTATAGTATGGAGTTCCCGCTCCATATAAATTTTCTAGCTTCTTGAGCTTTTGCCTCGTTAGAAATGAACAAAGCGCCTGCTCCATACATTTGCTCCGATTCTTCTATCTCAAATGACTTCTCCAAATGAGCTAGGGACGTAGGCTCTTCCTTTAATTCAGCTTTTCAAAACCTTTCTATCTTAAGTCTTCTGATGCGTTAAAGTTACTTGCAAGAAAGATGGAACCAAAACAACACTAGTGGAAAAAACCTCAAATGACACATATAAACTGATCCAGTTCTCACAAAACTGGATCAGTAAGTTCAACTTTTTCAGGCGCTAATTTTTGCGCAACTAAACTGATCTGATTTGGAGGAGAATTGGATCAATTTTTTGTTAAATGATCTGGTTCACCTCTAACTAGATCAAATTTAATGGCCCAAAACTACTAAGGGCCAACGTTCCCCCACTTCCTCTCCTTAAATCATAGTTCAGCCCACCCATACTCCTCTCCTCTCTTTCATTAAATCGAGCCACAAATCCTAAAGTTCCCTTATTAACCCTAAAGTTCCCTCCCCCTCTCTCTCACCCTTTGTCCTCCTCCCTCCTCCCAACTCAGCCACGAACGGCACACCACTTGCAACTCAACCGCCTTTTTTTGTCAACTCTCCCACTCTGGCTCCTAACTCGAAAACAATCCTTCATCCCTTGTCGAACCATATACCATTTGCAACGAGAATCAAAGATGAACCGCACCAACCACAAACGTTTCAGATCTGAATCGAAAACTGGATCGTACCAACAACGAGAATCAAAGACGAACCGCACCAACCACGAAAGACAACGAGAATCGAAGACGAAAAGCACCAACCACGCTCACTCAACGTTTCAGATATGAGTTCATCGTCGTCGCCGTCGTTTTACTTCAGATTTCGTCGCCGTTATTTAAGATCTACGTTTCGTGAATTTTAAGTTTATTTTTAATTTTTGAGCAATTTCATTTTTTGTGTAATTCCAGATCAGTTTCTGTGTAATTGTTATCGATTTTAGTTTATTTTTTAGTTTTTTGTGTATTTTTTTTCCTTTTTTAGTTTATGCCTTATTTTTGGTTATTTCATTTAGTTGTCTGTATTTTTTAGTTTATTTTTGTCATATATTTTCATTTACTTTATCGTCTGTTTCTTTAAGTTTATTGTTGTCAATTTTTTTTCATATTTTTTTTCATTTACTTTCCACATGCAATTTTGTATCTGATTTTTCATATTGATAATTTTGTGACTTTATTATCAAGTTGGGATGTTGGAATATTGAATTTGGAATGAACGTTTGATCTTTTAGCATTAATTTTAGCAGTTGGAATATTGGAAGGTTGTATTTGTTGCAGTAAAAGTTTTTTTTGGTCATATTATGCCCTCAATTGATCCGGTCATGGGCTAAAAACTGGATCAGTTATTGTGAAAAATGATCCGGTTTTAAGCCCATAACCGGATCGGTTGAGGGTCAACTAAAAGTCAACAAATCCGGTCTTAAACCGGATCAGTAACCCCTGTTTTGACCGGATCTGATGATATTTTTTTCCACTAGTGCAAGGAGCAAAATAGGGCCCAAATAGAGGGAAAAAGGTCGTCATAGATAAGGCCCTAAGTAAAAGTGCTAGCAAAATGGAGGAAAATCTAATGATAATAAAACAAATATGCACAAAATATGGTGGGAAATAGAAGACTAAAGTGAGTTCTAAACTCACTTAGCAGAAGGAGCCACTTGGAGTTACAAATAGAGAAGCACAAGACGACTTTTGAGAATCCATACTTGTGGCCCGATCTTGGAACTTGTTCACGCTGATCATGCCCTTCAACAAAGTGTCTCGTCTCCATTGGAGTAGGGTAACCTGTAGTTGTACAACAATCCATCTCTTGTGATGGATTGAGAGTTTGAATGCTAATCATATGCTTTTGGGAAAAGCCATAGTAATTCAAAGTTCTCCTCGCTGAAATCACCCCGTACATTAAGGGGGTCGGATGCAAACAGGTATCATGTCGATTCCGCTGTAACAACCGAAAACTGGACCTTACAAGTTTTGATTTTTTTCCCTGAATTGGACTCCAGGAGTGAACTAGTATCATTATTGTTGTGCTCTGTTTCTACAACATTCGTCTTCACTTTTTGTGTTCAGGTGTGATTCTTCTCCACGTTAATATTGACCATATTTGTAGCTTGGTAGGAGTTCCTTGTTCCTAACTTTCTCCTTTTCTCCTTCTCTCGCACAAGCAAGTTTAACTTATTAATTATCTTTAACTAGGTTGAGTCTGATTTGTGTTTATATATATGCTAACATAAGTTGTAATATATACTTCCTAAATTATGATGCGTACTAATTACAAACATTTCCATCCTTTAGATTAAAATCTTTCAAAGTTTCTAAAATTGTTCTAGATAAAGAATCACATCTAATTAATCAGAAAATAATATTTTCATGCTTAATTAGTCGACACATTTTTTTGGGTGCTATTAGACGACACATTTTGATAAACTTTGTCGTCTATGTTCTCTTGTGCCGACTTTCCGTTGCGTTCCATTACATTGAATCTAAAACGGCGTAAGATGACTGACAGTAACATGGATCAGTTGAGAGAATTTTCGGTCTTCTGACATTTTCAAAGTGGACAAATATCATAATAAAAGAAGTAGAATGCGTGAAACGTTGAAACACCAACTTTGCATATACTTACAAATTTTATGATAGTTGGACAAGTTCATGTATATTGGATAAAGAGTTCTTAAACTTAATAATTTACTTGTAAATACTATATTAAGGTCTTTTCGTTGCTGCGGTCTTGTCTTAAAAGCAAAATAACAAACAAAATATGCGTGTCCGGTGACATTCAATAAGTATTCTTTTTGTTTCCTCTTAACTATTTTTTCTTATTTTCACATTTGATTTAGTCATGAAATATATTTGTAATTATGCTAAACCAAAGGCATTAAAGCCGCAAGTATGTGGCTTTTTGACAACTTTAATTTATTCGAGTTTATTGACGTAGCAATTGTACGTGATAATCTTATAAATTATGTGGGACATGAGCTTTCAATGGAAGAATTAATGAGGTCAGCATAATTTTAAATCATGTATACACTGAGTAGTTAGTTAAACCAGCTCAGGAAAAAGCAGAATCATCTTAAAGATAGTCATTATAAATCCGTTATTATTTTTAAAGGTAAGTAAAGTCCCTTTTAAGTAGGGAGGACGGGTTTTTCACCAGTTACTTCCGTGGTTTTTCAAAATTCACGCAGTCTCTTTTTTGAAAAAAATGTACCAGCTTACCCTTACTATTTCCACAAAATGCATGAAATGCCCTTAATGACTAACGGCGTCATGATTCCGTTTTGTCATTAACCCTAATTAACCCTTTGAACCCTAATTAACCCCTCTAATCCTAACCCCAAAACCCTAAACCTAACCCCCTAACACCTAACCCCCACCCTAAACCCTAACCCTAATCACCAAACCACCTATTCCCCCACCCCACCCCCTTCCTCCACCCCCCCTCCCCCACCCCCGTTGCCACCCCCTTCCCGCACCCGCCGCAGCCCCCCCCCCGCACCCCCGGAAGCCACCCCTTTTCCCCCTCTCTCATCTCGCCGCTTCCTCCTCATTTTCCTATCTCACCCTCGGTTGCTCTCCCTCTTCGTGAACCACAACATCACCACCTCGATCGTTGCCGCCGCGAAACAAGTAGCCCCTCCTTCGCGTGAGTGTGTGTGTTTTGTTTTGGGCGAGAAGATAGCAACAACCGCGAGAAGAAGAAAAGGTGGGGGGAATCCAACGAGATTCGACGATGGGGGGAATTCAACGGGATTCGACGGGGGTGGGAGGGACTTTGACAGAAATCGACGGGGGTAGGGGGAGTTCGACGGAAATCAACAGGGGTGGGGGGAGTTCGATGGAAATCGACGGGGTGGGGGAAGGTGGTTGCGGGAGGTGGGGAGAGGGGCTGGCTGGGGGTGGTGGGAAGGTGGGGGAACGGTGGTGGGAGGGTGGGGGTGGTGGGAGGGGGGGGAGGGGTGGTGGACCGGTGGTTAGGGTTAGGTTAGAGTTTAAGGTTAAGGTTAGGGGTAGGTGTTAGGATTAGGGTTAGGATTAGGGTTTAATTAGGGTTTAAAATAGAAAATTAGGGTTAATGACTAACGGAAACTTGACACCGTTAGTCATTAAGGGCATTTCATGCATTTTGTGGCAATAGTAAGGGTACCCGGTGCATTTTTTTAAAAACAGGGTTACCCCATGAATTTTGAAAACCACAGGGGTACTTGGTGAAAAACCCGTTGGAAGAAGGGAGGGGGCCAGGGGGAATATGGGGATCCCTCTTACAAGGATTCAGACTCGTTCTCAGGACATTTAGAAGAGAAGGTGATACCATTTAGGGGTGTTCATAACCGGGTAGGCGGGTACCCGTATATGCGGGTATTTGAAAAGGCGGCAGATGACCCTTCCCGGAAAAATCGGGCTCGGGTTATAGGGTACCCGGCGCAATTTAGTTTTTTTTTTATTGCATTTGTACTTCGTAATTTCCAAGAACTTACTACTACACATTAATATTGTCTACTAGTATTATTATTAAACTTAAAATGTCAGTTACAATCACAAAAATCAATAAAAAAAGTAGGAGTTTTGGGGCAAACATTAAGAGAGCTTCTCTCTCCACGGCCAAATGCTCACAACACAGAAAAAAATCATAAACAAAAAGCAACTTGTCTCCTCGACTTATAGTCTGCTGGGGCTGGTGGTGCACGAGTGATGAATGGTGGTGGTGGGCGAATGGTGGTGGTGGGCGAATGGTAGTGGTGCGCGAAGAAATGATTTTTGTCACGAAGGACATTAAAGGAGAAGAGTGGAGAAAGAACAGTGGTGGTCCGGTGGAGTAGTGCGCAGCGACGGACCGCAGTGGTTCGGTCTATAGACTGACAAAGAGGAGGAGAGATTGAGACTCTGGTCTCAGAACTGCTAGAGAGAGTGAGTAAGGGTTTTGAGTCTTTGACCCCAATTCCCCAAAGTGTACCAATTATGTAACTGGTAAGAGGATACAAAAAAAAAATTAGCCGGATATTCGGGTACCCGACAGCTGTTCCTATGCGGCCCATTACTCGACCCAGATTTTTTCATTTTTATCCGGTTAGGGACACGACCCGATAAAAAAAATAGATTTTGACCCGGCGTTTTTTGTGCGGGTCAGCGGGTTTTCAGGCGGGTCATTCGGGGCGGGTTTTCTGAGCACCGCTAATACCAGCACCACTAGGCTATCACTTGCTGTTCAATACTGTCTACGTTATTGTATGTTCTTACTGTGTAGAACATGATAAGAAAATATGGTCAATATACTTTTTTAGTACTTTTGGAACTTTTAACTTACTTTTTGCACTTTCTCTCTTAGTTTTTGTTTTTTTTTTTTTTTAATTCATGCTTTTCTCTTACTTCTTATTGTCCAAAGAAGATACTCGCTCCATTTTTTTTATTTGCTACATTTTCCATATATGGGTGTTTCTTTTTACTTGCTACATTTCCTTATTTGGGGTACTCGGCCCACCATAAAGTATTACTATTATATTTGTTTTTCTCTTTTTCCACCCAAAAATACTACTTTTTTACCTTTCCCCATTATTTTACATTAAATGGCTCAAAAAGTACCCTCCTAAAAGCTTGAAAGTGACATTGCCTTAATTGTTGTGCATTATCAAATGTAGCAAGTAAAAAAACGGTGGGAGTAGTATTCCATATAGGACCCCATAGAGGAAGTAGGAAGAACAAAGAGAGTATGTAATACACAATGTTTCTTGACCACAATGATGATCTCATAAAAACATATTAGATCTCTAATATTGTAGCTTGTTGTACGTCTAGACGAGGGTCTGAGTCGTTTAATATAATTAAATTAAGTGAAATATAAAATTACATAGTTTGAGAATAGTTTTATTTCTATCTAGAATAAAATTAGTTGTACGTTGGCATTGGCAATGCCCCAGATTATTTTATTTACTAATATGTGAGATTATATTTTATACTATTATAAAATACTGAAACATCACATGTTATGGTAATTTCAATAGTGTAATAGATTAACTTGAACCAGCTAGCCATTTTATATTGTTATAAACTGACAATTGCAATGGCAAGGAAGAAACTGATTTCAAGGCTGTGCCGTGGTAGGAGACCACTGACTTGAAAGCAATTACGGCCCGACAACAGTGGTAATTGATCTGGCCGGAAAGCTCCCCAAGGTTAACACAACAATCTAAACTGTCACCACTAACAGAGTAGGCTATGGAGATTAGCACTTACCCAAGAAGAAAATAGAAGAGAAGATGAAGAAGAGAATGTTTTTGTGTCCTAAACTGAAGAATAAGGCACTGATTTTATAGGAAGAAATCAAACCAAGAATAAATCCGAGGAGGATATCTAGGGATTGCCATAAATATTGTAACGTTCAAAACGTTACAGTCTTCCACAACAGTTACACACACGCACTCAACCCGGGTCCAAAAAGATAGTAAAGTTTATTCCCCAAAGCCCAAACCCCAAGTCCCATGGCCCTGGCCCGAACCGGGCGGGCGGCGCGCGAGCGTGTGTGTAATAGCAAGCCCAAACCCAAGCATGATATCCAACTACAAAAGCATCTCAAGTACCAACTCAATAAGAATAAGAAAGAAGGGAATATATAAACAAGGGAGTATTCCCTCCCACAAGCAATGTGGGACTTTTAAAGAAAAGAAGGTTAAGGCTTTTCAAGCCTTGATTCCAACAATCCCCCACAAAGGCTCTGAAAAGCAAAAAGAAATTCCTGGGTAAGGAAAGGAAAGTACTTAAGCATCAATATCTTTCGATTTGAATTGATACATAGTGAAATGAGGCAACAACTTACTTTTTAGTGAGTGAATTTCTCTTGAACTCACCAGAGTTCCGTTGAGACCCCCCACAACACATATCTACCTTAAGATCGTGCAGTCTCCGGAATACATCACAAGCGCTTTATAGCCATGCGCATTCCTTGGGTCTCATAAGTGCTCTAGAAAGACAACCCAATCTTTCATAGAAGGCGGCTTAACCTCCACACTTACGTTGGTAGTCCATCAAGTGTTTCTCAACAACACCACCACGAAGGGATATGGAACCATTAAGAGCAAAAGCTCAACCTCACAATATAAATCCATCAAGTGCGTCTCAATAGCATCACCAATAGGCTATGGATTTAAAAAACACTACCATGCGCCATAGGGATGAGAAATGTAGTGCAAGTTAAGATTATATGGCTTTGTTTGACCACAAATGGGTATCCACCTTAAAATCTCAAGTAATGGGCTTTAGCCCCATCCCCCTCGACGATTCTAGGACAACTTTCCTAGATAACCCCTTAGTAAACGGATCGGCAAGATTTCTTTCGGACCTCACATAGTCCAAAGAAATCACCCCATTTTTTAGGAGTTGTTTAACGACTTCATGTCTGATCCGTATGTGTCTCTTCTTACCATTGTAGACACTGTTCTTAGCAACACTAATGGCTGCTTGAGAATCACAGCGAAGAGAGACAGGTTGCACCCTGTCCTCCCCATAAGGGAACATCAGACAATAGATTTCTCAACCATTCAGCTTCTTGCCCTGCTAACTCGAGGGCAATGAACTCAGACTCCATGGTGGAACGTGCTATACAAGTCTGCTTCGAAGACTTCCTTGATATAGCACCACCACCAATGGTAAACACATAACCACTAGTTGAACTGATCTCATCATTACCAAAAACCCAATTTGCATCACAATATCCTTCAAGTACAGCAGAAAATTTAGAATAATGCAAACAAAAAAAACAGTTCCTTTTAGGTATCTGAGAAGACGATAAAGAGCATTCCAATGTTCATTACTAGGGTTATGAGTATATCGACTCAGTCTACTCACTGCATAAGCTATGTCAGGTTGAGTACAGTTCATGAGGTACATTAAACTACCTATGACTTTCGCGTATTCACTTTGAGAGACACTTACACCTAAGTTCTTGGTCAAATGAATAATAGGATCATAGGGAGTACTCACTGGAACAACATCAAAGGAGTTAAACTTTTTAAGCACCTTTTCCACATAATGAGACTGACTAAGGGAAATGCAACCGGAGATTTTCTTAAGTCTTACTCCTAAAATCACATCAGCTTCTCCCAAATCCTTCATCTCAAATTTTAATGACAGGAAAAGTTTAGTATCATTAACAACCTTTAACTTTCTGCAAATCAGCATGTCATCCACATAAAGACATATAATAACACAATATGATCCTATCAATTTGGAATATACACAGGAGTCATAGTTATTGACAATGAAGCCATTTGACACAACAATACTGTCAAATTTTCCATACCATTGTTTCGGTGCTTGTTTGAGACCATATAAGGACTTCCTCAACTTACACACTTTATCTTCTTGACCTTGCACCACAAAACCCTCAGGTTGAGACATGAAAATCTCCTCCTCTAAGTCACCATTCAGGAAAGCAGTCTTAACATCCATCTGATGTATAACTAAGTCATGAATAGCAGCAAGAGCTAGCAGGGTCCTAATGGTAGCTATCTTAGTCACAGGAGAATAAGTGTCAAAGTAATCTAGTCCTTTCCTCTGAGTAAAGCCCCTAATGACAAGTCTTGCTTTGAACCTCTCAATAGTCCCATCAGGTCTCAACTTCTTTTTAAAGATCCATTTACTATCTATGGTCTTTGACCCCTTATGTGAGTCAGTTAACTCCCAAGTAGAGTTAGACACTATGGAATCTAACTCACTCTTAATGGCCTCTTTCCAAAAACTAGCATCCACATATCTCATTGCCTGTTCAAAGGTCTTTGGATCCTCCTCTATCATGAAAGCATAGACTAGTTCATCACTCAACATGTCAACACAAGAACTTTCAGAAAGAAAAGCAGTGACAAAATCAAAACCAAAGTCTTTTGCTACTCTAGGTCTTTTACTTCTCCTAGGCTCATCTACAGCAGAAGAACTACTAGCATGCATGTCAACTGAAGTATTGCTTAAAGTCAAATCAGCAGGAATATCACTAGTAGATAAAACAACATCATGCGTAGAACAAGTAGATAAATCAACAGCAGGAGAAGAACAAGAAGACACAGATGCAGTATCACCCTTTTTCAAAGGAAAAACATGTTCAAAAAACTCAGCATCTCTGTATTCACAAATAGACCTATCGCTCAAAGTCATGAATCTATAAGCAGCATGAGCATAGCCAATAAACACATCATCAAAAGTCTTGGGTTCAATGTTTGACTTCTTATAGTCAGGCAGCCCAACTTTAGCTAGACACCCTCACACTCTAAGGAAACTCAAGTTTGGAGGATACCCGATCCATAGTTCATAAGGAGTCTTATCTAACTTTTTGTGAGGTACTCGGTTAAGAATATGGCAGGCTGAAAGGACTGCTTCCCCCCACATTTCATCAGGCAACCCAGAACTTACAAGCATAGCATTCATCATATTTTTCAAAGACCTATTTTTCCATTCACGTATACCATTTTGTTGAGGTACATAGGGGGTACTAAGTTCATGAATGATACCCAATTTCTCACAATGGTCATTCAAAGAGTTGCTCTCATACTCTCTACCCCTATCAGACCTAACTCTCTTGATTTTCCTAACAAGTTGGTTTTCTACTTCGGCCTTATACTTTATAAAAGCTTCCCCTGCCTCACTTTTGGCTTTAAGAAGGTATAACTTAGTGTACCTCGAGTAATCATCAACAAAGGAAATGTACCAAAATTTCCCTCCTCTACTTCTAGTGTTCTAGAAATCAGCTAAGTCTGTACGAACCAATTCTAGAAGTTGTGCAGTCCTTTGAGTCACGGTTTTGCAAGGTTTCTTAGTAAATTTTGCTTCAACACAAACTGGACACTTAGAAAACTCTGTTGTGGACAGATTAGGAATTAAATCTAAGGTCGTTAGTCTCTTAATAGAAGCAACATTCACATGCACTAATTTACCATGCCATAAATTTAAAGACTCAGCAATATAAGCAGAACCAGAAATAGTTTTATTAATAGCAGGAACAATAGAAGAAGCAACATTCAAAATAAGTAAACCCCTACTTAAATACCCTTTCCCCACAAACTCCCCACCACGAGTCATTACAACCTTGTCAGCCTCAAAAATAATTTTCAAACCAGCTTTGTTTAACAAGGCACCAGACACTAGGTTGCGACGTATAGTAGGAACATACAATACATTTGAAAGGGATAGGGTTTTTCCAGAGGTAAGTTTTAGAGTGACCTTTCCTTGTCCAAGCACTCCTGCAGTTGCCGCGTTGCCCATGTAAACACACTCGCCTTCAGTAGCATCCTGGAAGTCATGGAGAAGCTCCTTGTTTGCACAAAAATGCCTCGAAGCCCCGGTGTCCAAAATCCAATCAGAACTATTCTCGATTAGATTCGCTTCAACAACCACAGCAGCGACAATGTCATCAGATTCAGCAAGGTTAGCCTGAGGTGCTTGCTTTTGAAATGAACCTTGGCGTTGAGAACATTGGTAAGCCTTATGATCAGGCTTGCCACATACATAGCAAAGAACAGACCTCTTCTGAATCTTACCACCAGGTCTGTTGAATTTCCCTTGCTTTTCACCTTTACCCTTAAACTTATCAAACCCTGATGAAGCAGCAGCAGTTTCCACCAGGTTAGCTTTGGTAACATTGACAACAACAAAGTCCTGATTGTCCTTGATGCGGTTTGCCTCTTCAATCCTCATGTGACTAATGAGTTCCTGAAGAGACATAAACTCTTTCCTACGTTTCAGATTACTACGGAACTCTCCAGGAAGGGGGAGATTTTTCCAGCAACACATTAGCTTGAAAAACTTCGCAAATCTTCATGTCTTCATTTAAGACATCAGCACACAGGTTTTCGTAGACATGAACTTGGTCCATGACAGGCTTGTCATCAACCATCTGGAAAGCCACCCACTTTCCGACAACATACTTTTGTTTACCAGCATCATCAGCCCCATATTATTTCTCAAGGGCCTCCCAAATCAGTTTAGATGATTTATGCACCATGAATAAATCAAACAGATTGTTTGTCATTAGATTAAGGAGGTGGAAACGAACAATCTTATTATCTTTTTCATATTTTAGAATTTCGTCCTCATTCTTCTTAATAACAGTAGTAGAAGGAGAAGAGGATGAATCACCTGTGGCAGTAATAGCAGTAGGACAGTCCTTGAAAAGAACGTAGTCGATGTCCAACTGCTCAAAAAAATTAGCAGTTTTTGAGCCCAGCGATTGTAATTATTCCCTTCAAGAGACTCAAGCTTTGAAACGTGAGCCATGGATTTGTTCGAAACATCAGCCATTGCAAATAGATAATTGCTCTCAAACTATTAGAAACTGACAATTGCAAGGGCAAGGAAGAAACTGATTTCAAGGTTGTGCCGTGGTAGGAGACCACTGACTTGAAAGCAATTACGACCCGACAACGGTGGTAATCGATCTGACCGGAAAGCTCCCAAGGTTAACACAACAACCTAAACTGTCACCACTAACAGAGTAGGCTATAGAGATTAGCACGTACCCAGGAAGAAAAGAGAAGATAAGATGAAGAAGAGAATGATTTTTTGTGTTTTATAGGAAGAAATCAAACCAACAACGGAAGTCAGTAAATTCGGGGAGGATATCAAGGGATTGCCATAAATACTGTAACGTTCAATACGTTACAGTCTTCCACAACAGTTACACACGCACTCATCCCGGGTCCAAAAAGATAGTTAAGTTAAGTTTATTCCCCAAAACCGAAAACCCAAAGCCCAAGACCCATGGCCATGGCCAGGACCGGGCGTGTGGCGTGCGCGCGTGTTTATGATAGCAAGCCCAAACCCAAGCATGATATCTGAAGAAAAGGGAAAACTAGGTCGTTACTAGTCTCCTAAAGTCAAATAAAACCTAACTAGACCACTAAACTAAGTAGAGTGGTAAGCAAGGGTCATTCTTCCACATGGACTAAGGAACATCGAAATGTGTTAATTTAACAATAAGCTAGGCCGAAGAAATCTTCAAGTTTTGGTTAAACTAAGGGTATAAACTATTGAAATCAAATTAGGAAAAGCACTAGGAATGGACAAACACCACAATCCTAGTTCGCATCCAACAACCAAGTAGAGGTAAGGGGGTTGACATGTATCGTGGATATGCAAAGGGAAATAAACAAACATAAACACCTCTAAAATCGTTGTTAGGGAGTTTAGAGTCCTAATTATGGCAACAAAGCCTATATTTCGAGGTGTTATCACCTAACTAGGCTAAGTTAGGAATTGAAATCAAACCCAAGTTAATACCAATCAACAAGTGATATGTAGCAACTAATCAATCGATCATGAAGGTCAACCACATAAAAGTAAACCATTAAATAGGCAACAAAAGGATCAAAAGGTGATGGGGCTCACATCAACTAAGTCACCAATCAACATTAAAGATTGAAATTGCACAAATCCCAAGCATAATCAACCCAATAAACTCTACTCATGAAAATAAGATGCAAACAATGATTGGGCTACTCCTAATCCTAGTTAATGAACTACTCACCACCCATTATACTACCAAACAACCTAAACATGGAAAAACTAGCATTTAATCACCAATCTAAAAATAGCAAAACCAAAAATCAATACTTTAAAGTAAAAGCAAAACAAAATCTAAAGAACAAACAAGAAGAAACTAGGCAAACATGAAAACTTTAATCTAGATTAACTATTAAACATTAAAATAAAGCAATAAAAGAGGAGAGAGAGAGAGTAAGAAATGCTCATAGATAAATTGTTGAATCTCAAATACAAGTTGTCACCCTTGAATCTCCAAACTTCAATCTCTCATTGAGTTTTCTCACTTTTCCCTAAACTAAGCTATGGTGGCTAATCCTCCATAAAACCCTAAAAATATTCTAAAACTAAGAGTGGTGATTCAAACTTGGCTAAAACTTTGCTAAAAAAAATCTACAAAAGATGAGGGTTAAGAGTATTTATACTACTCCTAAAATAAAAGAGAAAAAAGAAAAGTAAACAAAAAAATAAGTAAAAAGGAAAGGAAGAAAGAAAAAAGGAAAAAGAAAATAAAAGAAAGTAAAACCCAAAACATCAGATCTCTTATTTCCCTTTGGCTTCTTCGCTGCAACATACTAACGCTAATTCGCAGCACTTCGCCACACCATCCATCACCAAATCTCGCGGCTGAATTCGCATCATCATCATCAATCACCAACGATTAATCAATCGTGGCCTTCTGATTTCCAACGCATCATCAAAGTTCATCCTTAGCGCAAATCGTGGCTGTTCAAATCTCTTCAACTCAAATTTGCTGCTACTCCAATTTTCCTCTGTCTCACAGCTGTAGATTTCCCTCAACAAATCAGAGCCTTCGATTTCTTTAATGAGTGTTTGAGCACGTGTTCTTTGAGCGCCGAGGCAGAACTTCAGCTCTCCAACAGCCCGGGCGGGATAGTTGAGGCCCGGGCGGGGCAGGCTAAACGGGCTCGGGTACAGCTACCGGGCGTGGGACTTTTTTTGATGATGTTGGCAGGAACTTCCAGCATCAAGCAGCCCAGGCGGGATTGATATATGCTCGTGTGGGTTGATGCTTGCTCGGGCGGTCTTTTGCTTGCTTGGGTTTGATTTATGCGTGGAGTATGGTGGTGTTTGGTTGGTGAAGAAACATGGTGCTTGTGGCTTGGTGTGGTGTAGGATAGGTGGGAAGTGTGGTGTAGGATAAGATCTATATTATAGCACTAAATTAAGCCACCCCTCTAACTTTGAAACTCAAACATGTAGCTCCAAAACGTACCTACATAGAAAACCAAACACAAGGGGAGAAACTATACATATAAAATAATAAAATGAAAATAAATAAATAAAACAATAATAACTAAAAAGGAAATAAAATTAGAAGAATAATTACGAAATTAAACTAAAACGACTCTAATTAAGCACAAATTACTACCCTATGAGTGACAAAAATGTCTCTCATCAAATGCCCCCAAACTTGAACTTTGCTCGTCCTCGAGCAAAACAATTGGACACAAAAGGGAAATAGGATAGATGATTTGAGCATAAAGATTTATTAAAAGCTAAACTAAGAAAGCAATAAATCTAACTCACTGTCGTAGGAATCACGGTTGCATTTAGTGCATGCAACAAGCTCTTTAAACCCCTAGACCACTCTAAAGGGCGAGTGAGATCTCGCGAGGGTTTCCCAATAGGCTTAACCCACAACTCTAATCAAGCACAAACATATAGTAAGCCAAAGTCATCTCTTTCAACATGGTTCACAAAGCAATGGACGATCTAAGCAAACTTTCAAAGCATAACCATCATCAATATGTATCCATGACTTAGGAATATAGGGGATATGCTAATCTAAGGTGCAAATTTGACACTATCAAAAGCTTCAAAACATCAATTAGAGTCTAATAAGGTATTTAAGAGTTATAAATCGTTCTCAAATGGATGAAGAAGGTCCCAAGATTGATCCTAATTACCTATAGTGCATATAAACTCCCCCAAACTTGACTTTTGCTAAGAGAAAACCATGATTGTAGTATTATAACGATTGAGAAATGGGTCTAGAGTCTCAATGTTTAAGCCAAAATGACATTCATCATTACTAGGGAGACTCTACTTATTAAATTTTCAAGCTCCCACTCAACCATTTTGACTAACCCACTTTCTCAAATCATGTGGTAGTTACCACTTATTGACTCTTTTTCGATATTTTTTTTTTTTCGTTTTCATAGACTTTAATAGGCTTATTGTGCCTTGTGGGCCCATTGGCTCCACTTATTGGACTCAAGACATAAACCACAATTTTTTTTTTCTTTTTAACAATTAATTTAACTCTTAGCATAGCTTATTTGGAAGTAAATCACTTGTGCACCAAAGAAGATTTCAAGATTCTACTAGGGTCACTACAACTTCTATAGGAGAAATAATTCGACTCTTTTCAACACAAAGTTTGACAACATCCTTTTGTGTCCAATTGTTTCATAGAATGCTTTTTCAAGTAGAAAATCAAGCAACAAAGATTAATCGAACCCTAATCGCCCCAAATTACACATACAAGCATCCAACGGAACACCTATACTTATCTACCCAAATGACCAAAACAAAGGAATCCACATAAATTGGCATCAAGAATCTTCCATTGGACATGAAATGATTTGTACTTTTCTTTATTCCTCAATTTTTTTGGATTTTGCCAAACATCCTTTTTCATTTGTTTTTTCAATTTTTTTCATTTTTTAGGAAAAAGAAAAGAAATTAAAGCAAAATATTTTTGGATTTTCAATTTTTTTAAATGCAAAAAGTAAAGAAATAAAGTATATACACCTCCCCCAAGCTAGCGAATAGCTACTCCCCCAAGCTAGAATAAAGCATTGTCCTCAATGCTTGAATAAGACGATCAAAGGGAGGGAGGGAGGGAATAAACATCCAAGCCAACAAGCATATGATCCACAAATCATAAAGCATTGGAGAAATAGAAAAGGAAGGAAGCTACCGAATAGTAGGTGGGTGTAATACCCGCAAATGACCCAATTCTTCCACTTATAATCAACTTTTTCAACACCATGATTTGCTTTCCACGTGCTATTGAGAATGAGTGTCATTCCAATTATGTACCTAAATAAATCAAGGATAGAAAAGAAAATTAAGTAAATTAAAAGAATGAAAAAAAAGAAAGCAATAAATCACGGGTTACTTCCCGAGAAAGGCTTGTTTAACGTCTCAAGCATGACAATCCTAGTAAATATCCTGATAAAGATCGCAAGAGTTTGTCATATGCACTAGCACACATTTTCATTATTATTAAGTATGCAATGATACAATGCAAAATGCATAAAGTGCAATGCAACTCTATGCAATGAGGAAAATGATGCCTAAAAGAAAGAACAAAAGGAAAAACAAAGAAATTTGAAGAAGAAGAATCAAAATAAGAAGAAAAAGATGAATAAAATGGCAAACTCTCCTCAACAAAATCTTTTTTGGTGGCAAACTCACTCTTCTCCTCAATAATAAACAATTTGAGCACTTGAAGGTCAAAAGAGGCAAGAAACTCATCAAGATGTGGGGTTTTAAGAGATGAGAATGGATATGAGATAGGAGTAGAGGGAATAAGGTCAATTCTTCTTCTAAATGGAATATGAGGGGAATGGATAAAAAGAAGGCTTTCACCAACCACTTCACTCACATCACAAGAATTAAGAGGAAAGACTTCTTCCACATAAGAATTATCCTCAACAACATTTTCATTATCCACCAAAACTCCAAAATCATCACTAATCACTAAGTGAGGTATTTTACTTTCAAAATGACCAAGATCATCACTCAAGCTAAAATGGGTAGGAGAGGATGGGCGCTCTAAAGCACAAGAAGGGATAGTAAGGTCCAAATCACTAGAGGTTGACACATGAGACTCAAAAAGAGTATGTAGAGACTCATAAACATCCTCACCTTCAACAATATCTTCAATAATGGGCTTTTTCTCCTCAAAAACATACCCTTCATCATCACTACTCCGAAAACCATCATCATTCAATTCATTGGTCAATTGTTTGTCATCCTTCTTTGCCTTCCCTCCATTTACACACACATCCCCCAATTGTCTACCACTCCTAGTGATTATAGCATGGGCCTGTTCATTGGGATTTACACCTTGACTAGGGAGTTGGGTAGTGGAAGCACTTTTCATAGAACCCACCATTTGAGCTAATTGAGTTTCAAGCATTTTATTATGAACTTGCATTTGTTTTAAGCTCTCTCTCAACTCACTAGTCTCTTTTGCTTGATTAGTCATGAAGGTTTGCATCATACTCTCTAGACTAGTGGTGTTGGTGGGCGGTTCTAATTGAAGAGGTGCTTGGAGTCTAATTTGGGGGCCATTTTGGGGAGGGGGATTACAATCGAGCATATGGGAATCAATATTGGGATCATGAGGCACTTGATTGAAATCCATGCACAAATTCGATGAATATTGAGAAGTAGTATGAATATCATTAACATTAGAGTGCACATCATTGTTATAAGCATAAGAGGGAGGGGGACTAAAATCATGTATAATAGGGTCACTAGTGGGAACATTTGACTCATCAAAGGAATTCATGCAAACATTAGATGAATTATGAGAATTTACACAATCAAAATCATAAGTATCCCTAGCTAACCACATATAAAAATCCCAAGCTTCATCTAAAGATATAGCCCGAAATTCACTATCTATGGTCTTTGACCTCTTAGGTAAGTTAGTTAACTCCCAAGTAGAATTAGACACTATGGAATCTAACTCGCTCTTAATGGTTTCTTTCCAAAAACTAGCACCCACATATCTCATTGCCTCTTCAAAGGTCTTTGGATCCTCTTCTATCATGAAAACATAGACTAGTTCATCACTCAACAAGTCAACACAAGAACTCTCAAACAGAAAAGCAGTAACAAAATCAGAACCAAAGTCTTTTGCTACTCTAGGTCTTTTACTTCTCCTAGGATCATCTACAGCAGAAGAACTACTAGCATGCATGTCAACTGAAGTACTACTTAAAGTCAAATCAGCAGGAATATCACTAGTAGGTAAAACAACATCATGCGTAGATTAAGTAGATAAACCAACAGCAGGAGAAGAACAATAAGGCACAGATGCAATATCACCCTTTTTCAAAGGATAAACGTGTTCAAAAAACTCCGCATCTTTGTATTCACAAATAGACCTATCGCTTAAAGACATGAATCTATAAGCAACATGAGCATAGCTAATAAACATAGCATCAAAAGTCTTGGGTCCAATGTTTGACTTCTTATAGTTAGGCATCCCAACTTTAGCTAGACACCCCCACACTCGCTCTAAGGAAACTCAAGTTTGGAAGGATACCCCTTCCATAGTTCATAAGGAGTCTTATCTAACTTTATATGAGGTACTCGGTTAAGAACATGGCAGGCTGAAAGGACTGCTTCCCCCCACATTTCATCAGGCAACCCAGAACTTACAAGCATATCATTCATCATATTTTTCAAAGACCTGTTTTTCCGTTCAGCTATACCATTTTGTTGAGGTACATAGGGGGCACTGAGTTCATGAATGGTACCCAATTTCTCACAATGGTCATTCACAGAGTTGTTCTCATACTCTCCACCTCTATCAGACCTAACCCTCTTGATTTTCCTATCAAGTTGGTTTTCTACTTCGGCCTTATACTTTATAAAAGCTTCCCCTGCCTCATTTTTGGCTTTAAGAAGGTATAACTTAGTGTACCTCAAGTAATCATCAACAAAGGAAATGTACCAAAATTTCCCTCCTCTACTTCTAGTGTTCTGGAAATCAGCTAAGTCCGTATGAACCAATTCTAGAAGTTGTGTGGTCCTTTGAGTCATGGTTTTGCAAGGTTTCTTAGTAAATTTTGCTTCAACACAAACTGGACACTTAGAAAACTCTGTTGTGGATAGATTAGGGATTAAAGCTAAGGTCCTTAGTCTCTTAATAGAAGCAACATTCACATGCCATAATCTACCATGCCATAAATTTAAAGACTAAACAATATAAGCAGAACCATAAATAGTTTTATTAATAGCAGGAACAATAGAAGAAGCAACATTCAAAATGAATAAACCCCCACTTAAATACCCTTTCCCCACAAACTCCCCACCACGAGTCATTACAACCTTGTCAGCCTCACAAACAATTTTCAAACCAGCTTTGTTTAACAAGGCACCAGACACTAGGTTGCGACGCATAGTAGGAACATACAATACATTTGAAGGGGATAGGGTTTTTCCAGAGGTAAGTTTTAGAGTGACCTTTCCTTGTCCAAGCACTCCAGCAGTTGCCGCGTTGCACATGTAGACACACTCGCCCTCAGTAGCATCCTGGAAGTCATGGAGAAGCTCCTTGTGTTGCACAGAAATGCCTCGAAGCCCCGGTGTCCAAAATCCAATCAAAACTATTCTCGATCTAATTCATTCAACAACCACAACAGCGACAATGTCATCAGATTCAGCAAGGTTAGCCTGAGGTGCTTGCTTTTGAACAGAACCTTGGCGTTGAGGACATTGGTAAGCCTTATGATCAGGCTTGCCACATACATAGCAAAGAACAGCCCTCTTATGAATCTTACCATCAGGTTTGTTGAATTTCCCTTGCTTTTTACCTTTGTTGTTGACCTTCTTACCTTTACCCTTAAACTTATCAACCCTGATGAAGCAGCAGCAATTTCCACCAGGCTAGTTTTGGTAACATTGACAACAACAGAGTCCTGATTGTCCTTGATGCGGTTTGCCTCTTCAATCCTCATGTGACTAATGAGTTCCTGAAGAGACAGAAACTCTTTCCTATGTTTCAGGTTATTACGGAACTTTCTCCAGGAAGGGGTAAATTTTTCCAGCAACACATTAGCTTGAAAAACTTCGCAAATCTTCATGTCTTCATTTAAGACATCAGCACACAGGTTTTCGTAGACATGAACTTGGTCCATGACAGGCTTGTCATCAACCATCTGGAAAGCCACCCTCTTTCCGACAATATACTTTTGTTTCCCAGCATCATCAGCCCCATATTTTTTCTCAAGGGCCTCGCAAATCAGTTTAGATGATATATGCACCTTGAACAAATCAAACAGATTGTTTGTCATCAGATTAAGGAGGTGGAAACGAACAGTCTTATTATCTTTTTCATATTTTAGAATTTCGTCCTCATTCTTCTTAATAACAGTAGCAGAAAGAGAAGAGGATGAATCACCTGTAGCAGTAATAGCAGTAGGACAGTCCTTGAAAAGAACATAGTCGATGTCCAACTGCTCAAAAAACATTAGCAGTTTTTGAGCCCAACGTTTGTAGTTTTTCCCGTCAAGAGACTCAAGCTTTGAAAGGTGAGCCATGGATTTGTTCGAAACGTCAGCCATTGCAAAGAAACTGATTTTGTGTGTTTTATAGGAAGAAATCAAACCAACAATGGAAGTCAGTAAATTCGGGGAGGATATCAAGGGATTGCCATAAATAACAGGTCCAATTAGATAGTTAAGTTAAGTTTATTCACCAAATCCCAAGGCCCATGGCCCTGGCCCGGGCGGCGTGCGCGCGTGTGTGTGATAGCAAGCCCAAACCCAAGCATGATATCCAATCACAAAAGCATCTCAAGTACCAACTCAATAAGAATAAGAAAGAAGGGAATATATAAACAAGGGAGTATTCCCTCCCACAAGCAATATGGGACTTTTAAAGAAAAGAAGGCTAAGGCTTTTCAAGCCTTGATTCCAACATCAACTAAAAGTTAATACCCCTAAAATATGTACCTATACAGATTAATCAATAATTCAAGCATTTTAAAAATTATCACTTAAAGTTCAAAGTTCAAAACCCTATTATTAATTTTTCCTTATTCAAAAAACCCTTTAGATTTTAAAAAGTTTGAGACTCGGCTCGAACTCAATTGCAAATATTGCAATCCCAGCAACCTCAACTTTAATGACAAATTTACCCTAGGTTAATATTACTAAAAGTACAGCTGACCAGCAACTCACACGTGGGAAGGGTTATTTGGGACCCGAGAAACTTTATTACATTACGACCATAGTCTTTAGTCAGTTAAGACAACCGTACAATATTGGACAGAAGGACACGTGTTTACAGATACGCCAATGTAGCTGCTGATGAGGGTCGTACACGGTTTCAACTGTGCACCGTCTGATTATCTTTTGAAGGTACCTGATCTAGTTGAAAAGGGCGACAGTCAACTATTTTGTAGCCTCGAAGTTTGTGATAATATTATGACGGTCCAACGCCCTAGATTTGAGATCCTCTTATATTTCAAATTTTTGCTAATCTTTACATTACTCCAAAGAGTCACACGTGCTTGCACCCAGGGCAGCTTTTGCATTTAGCACAGGGAACAAGATTGATTAGAGTTCTAACTTAATTAAAAGTAACAATTACGGCCATGTTCTTTTGGACTTATTTTCAATTTAGTTTGATTTCTCGCACTTCACTTTCTCTTTTATGTTCAGTTTTTTCCAGTTCAGTTCCTCACAGTCCAAAAGAACGGGGCCTTAAATTACTTCATCAGTTCCTTATCAACGACTAAAATTTGGCACTGATTGTGGTTTATCTCTTCTTATCACAAGAAACTTTTAGCGTCGCTCGCTATCTTTCCCTCTTCTTATTGCATGAGTCTTGTAATATTCCGTATCTATATATGCCCTCATTTTACAACAAAAAGAATAATTAAAGGAAATCTTTTTGCTCCAAAGTTATGTGTCCCATCTGTTATGTTTTACAATAAGCACAATAATTTTCTTAACATCGAAAAAAAGATAGAATAGTGCTAGTGCATGGCAAACAGAAAGAAAGTCAGAACGATGTGATAAGAGAGAAAAGGAAAGAAGCAAAATCTATATAAAATAACGACAATAATGTTATTGTTATTGTGAAATGTCCATCTTTAGTAAATGTCACGATTATGAACAAAGAAATGGAGTATGCACTTACAGAAAAAATAAAGTTTAATAAGTTTTCAACAATATTTTACTTAAGGTATTGTGACCGCCTAAAATTGAGAAAAATAGTACAATACTTTAAACTAACAAATAATATAATGTGATATTGTAAAAAAATCGCATATATTATTAAAGTGGCATCAAATTAGGAATGTTCAAACAAAATGACACATCTATTGATATTATTAACTATTTAGTCCCGGCAATGCCCCGGGGTTTCTCTGTGCTACAATTTAGTAGTAGTTAAATAAATCATCTCATACTCAATTAAAAAAGTCATCTCATTCATTATATGGATTTCAAAAGTTTTCCATTCATATATCATCATTAATTTTAGTTAAATAAGCAATAATAGTATGGTGGAGTGATGGTTGGATCTCTTTCTTTCATACTTGAGGTTGTGGGTTCGAATCTTCACGTTAACAATACTTCTTTTTTTACTATATGAGAAAGGCGTGGAAATAATGTTATTGAATGGGAGATGGTGACACGTGGCACATATACGTTCTTAGAAACTCTTTTTAATATATTAGTATAGATGTTTAGTTATGACTTATTATTTCTATATCTAAGTTCGTATATATAGCCCTTAAAAGTATTTTTTATGATTTTTTTTAAAAAGTTAATTGCGAAGTACTTTAATTAAGAAAGAAGCTAAGAGGGAGTATGTGGTCATGTAGACAATAATAGTACAAGTACACATAGTTTTGATCTAGTAATTAGTGTTAACGAATGTCTAATTGGAGCATTCCTATTAGTTTAGTATTATGATGTCTCTTTGACTACTCAGAAGGTCATATATTTATGTACGTTTAGTTTGATTTTGTCGGGGCCAACACAATTTGTATCGGCACAGTCTATTTTTTTAGGTGTATAATAATATATAGCACCTTTCTCAATATATATATATATATATATATATAACACCTTCGTAGCAATGTCAATTTCATAAAAAAAATCTTATCAAATATCTACAATCTACATATATACATTATCAAATAACAATACCTTTTTTTTCACTTCTCTACTTGTTATAAACTAATGGTATAACGTATGGTTTATGGTATATAAGAACTTGACCAAGAAACCTTGGATCTAATGGTATGACTTCCTATTTATCACATGGGAGACCAATGTTCAAATCTTAGTGGAAATAAATTTCAATATTGTTGGAAGAGGGAAGGATGTTGGGGCTTGTTGTTGGGCCTTTGGGTGAGTAACCCTGTGCGAAGATTCTCGAAAGGGGTCCTAAAAAACAAAAATATGATTTTGTACTTCTTTTTACTGTACGTTCAAATTATATCATTTTTAGCTATTACTCCACTTAAAAATAGGTCAAGAAGAGTGTGTCAAAGTGGTGAAAGTAATATATAGATTGATTGCTGATATAAGAAATACTTCGTCTTAAAAATGCTCAATTATGTTCGCATCTTTCACTGACAAGAACTGCTAATAATACAGATCAGTGACCATCAAAAACGACAACTATCACCTAAATACAAACATATATCATAACCCAAAATTAATTTCTTAATACAATATATTATGAAAGACGTGTCTGCCTTAGATTTCACTCCTCAGTCCTCAGGTAATAATACCTAAAATATATTGAGAATATTGCACAAAAAAAGGAGTAAAGTGCAGGTTTAACTAAAGATGCATGTTTAATTAATTAATTTAGTAAAGATGCATGGGCTCCAATTAATGCAATGCAGACATGCTGAGTTGTCTATCACCCCTAATTACACAGTCAACATTGGATTAGGAAGATTTGGTTGTCCCAACCCCGACCTAAATGGCTCAACCGTTAGAGACCAAACTTAATTTCTTTGTTTCCTATTTTTAAATTGTTAGTATTTTTTTTGGATAGAGATAGTCTCTTTGTTTCTTGTGGATATATAAAGTGCAAATAGATAGTTTAATTAGTATTTGTTTGTGTTATATTCGTGCAAAGTTGGTGCAATAGGTAAGCACCAACAATTACAAAAATGTTAATTCAAAACTTGATGCATGACATCATACAATAGAGCTAAGAGTAGTTTTAACTATTACCTTTTTTTTATATATTACTAATATGGTTCAAACGCAGTTCAAATTAGTTTTTAAAATCAAATTAACAACTTACTCCATGCTGAAATAAGTGCAACTGATAAGTTAATAGAATTGAAAATGGGCCTGGGCAACCTAATAAGGAGGGGGAGAGTTCGGTCCATATACAAGCTCAAATGAGTTTCCACACAAAAACCAATTGGCAATATTAGGAGTAGCTCCTCTATCTTATATTGTGGTACTTTCTTTTTTATTTCTCCAATGCGGGACAACTCACATGTGCACAACATACATGAGGTTCAACATTCCCCCTCACATGTGAGTGTCCTTAGAATTATAGCACATTGGCTGGTAAGGTACAATCCTCATTGGGAATGATCGTCCAATAGAGGTCCTTATCCAGTTGCTTGACAAATGTCCAATATGAAAGACCCAACAATCGGGCTCTGATACCATGATAGATTAGATAGAACTGAAAATGGGCATGGGAAACCCAATAAGGAGGAGGAGAGTTCAGTCCATATACAAGACCAAATGAGGTTCCACACTAAAACCAATTGGCAATAGTAGGATTAGCTCCTCTATCTTATATTGTGGAACTTTCTCTCCTTTTTCTCCAATGTGGGACAACTCACATGTGGACAACATACATGGGGTTCAACAGAAACACTTCTCTCAAAAAGCTCTCACATAAATGAGAGAAGTGTTTCACTTATTTCAGAAGGGAGGAAGTATAATTTATTTTCCAAATTTTTGTACTCTTATTTTGCCAACCTATTTTTGCACGATCTGCAATGCATATTTTGATCATAATAAATCCATACACGACCTCATAAAATTATGGTTTCTTACAAAAATCGCTAAAAACATGGCTAGAGTTTATCATATTGATTAGAATATTTCAAATGAACAAGATAAAGAACCGGTTTTTTTTTAATCAAGTTCTATATGAGTAGCTATATTACTCTTAGAGCTATATATGTTTTTGATGTACTGATGATCTGTTATCTTGCTCTTATTTTTTCTTGACTTATAGTTATATCTTATCTTATGTATTTCGAACTTTTTTCTTACATGAACTTTCTTATATATTATGAACTTACTTTCTTAGTTGGTCTGAAAATTAGCAAAAATAAAGTGATGACAACAAACCTTTAGAGCCACCAATAATATTACAGAATATGACAAAATTACAAATACTGGGGATGATGATTGATTTTTTTATTTCAAAGGTAAGATGGAAGGGACTCACTTGAGGGGATAGTGGTAAATCCTCAAATGAACACCATAAAGTTTGATCCCTAGACCTCAAGGATATGAGGTGGGAAGCGATGGCGCTGCTCGACCACCTCAACCTCAAAAATTGGTTTATAAGATCCACCAAGAGGTGGGTAGCCTTAACTGGATGTGTGGTAACAAGAAAGCTCG
This sequence comes from Beta lomatogona, assembly GCA_947646795.1. Taxonomy (NCBI): domain Eukaryota; kingdom Viridiplantae; phylum Streptophyta; class Magnoliopsida; order Caryophyllales; family Amaranthaceae; genus Beta; species Beta lomatogona. Next base: position 682,115 of record CANSNZ010001103.1, on the reverse strand, counting down.
AAAGCCATTGTCGTCTCTGTCAGGGGAGATGCCAACCATCTCTCCTTCTTACGAACACAAGGGGATGATGATTGATGGAAACTGGTGATAATGGTATTTTTTTTTTTTGACACAAGCGATAATGGTAAGTTTAAAATACAAATAAATATGATCGAAGTATAAAATAAATGTATTAAATAAATATGAAGTATAAAATTGATCTAACAATGAACGTACAGCTATCAAATAAATATGAAGTATAAAATAGGCAAGACAAAAGAAAACAAAACGTATCTAGTAAAAACAAAAAATCTTAAATAGACCCGGTGCACACTAACTTAATGTGCACCGGGTTGGTAATTGATATTAACTTCATATAGTGAGTTTTATAGAGATATAGGGAACTTGTATACAATATAGTGTAATTTATTAACGGAAAACATATAGTGAAATTACATGCAATATAGTGGAGGATTTAATTTTAATGTTTTAATATGCAGGAAGATGTAGGTTGTATAGTATATATCGTGACACGTGCTTTAACATATCGAAAAATGTAGTTTGTGCATGATATATTGAGTGTCTGAATGATATAGTGAGTTTCTGCATGATATAGTGAGTGTCAGATTGATATAGTGGATTGTTCAGAAATGATGTAGTTTCAGCATGATATAGTATGTTTATGAATGATATAGTGAGTTTCTGAATGATACAGTGGATTGTTTAGAAATGATGTAGTTTATGCATGATATAGTATGTTTCTTAATGATATAGTGAGTTTCTGCATGATATAGTATGTTTATGAATGATATAGTGAGTTTCTGAATGGTACAGTGGATTGTTTAGAAATGGTGTAGTTTATGCATGATTTAGTATGTTTCTGAATGATATAATGAGTTTTTGCATGACATAGTGGGTTTCTACATGACATAATGTGTTTCTAATGATATAAAGGATTGTTCATAAATGATACATGCTTTTGACCTGGTGCATATAATGTTAACGTAAGTCGGGTCCACGCAAGTCAGATGGCTAGTAAAAAATTGCTTTTACTATTCTTATTGAGTGATTGCAATCAGTAAGATATCCTAAAATAGTATTTGTAATTAACATGAAAGACAAAAAGTAAATGTAACTTGAATTAATCGGTGTTTTTATACAAATAAAAAGGGAATGTGGAAGTTTTAAATGATGACATGTATTATTTGGAGTTGTGTTTATATATATAATTCACATGTTGACATTTAAATTTTGGAAATTGATGAATGTGAGAGAAATAAAACCAATGGTATCTTGAGTTTGTGGCAAAGTAAATAAGAGAGGATGTGAAACCAAATATTAAAGGACATGTTATTTTACAGATTTTCAACTAGTTTGAAGAAGCTCAAGTAGCATTAGTAGTGCATTCACCATACACCCGGGTGTACCATGCTCATGGTACACCCAATGCTATTTTTTGCTCATTTGTTCATTTGAAACTCTACCTATTACGTGATTATGCTTATTTAGAGGTTTTAAATGACAATGAGCAAAAAAATTGCATTGGGTGTACCATGAGCATGGTACACCCGGGTGTATGATAAAAATTCCCGAATGTTACTTCAACATTCTTGCAAGAAGTGGATTATGCGCACTAACAAGCGTAGAACATCGTCTAAACTAAGAGGACTGCATGGACAATTCCGCTGCACTTGAACTCCTAAAGAGCCTGATGTTTGTTAGTTTAGGATTAAAGTGATAGCAGACTAGTTTAGGATTATTATAGACAAAACAATGAACTAACACAACTTTAGGACTGTTCTAGGGTTATATACTTATTAGTTATTTTTCTTTCTTTATGTATTTAGATAGACTTTTGAAATATATTTAGTCCTTATCCTTTTGATGGTTCAATTTAGGGGTTTAGATACCTAAACGCATATATAGTATTTAGAAATATAAACAGAAAAGAAACCTGCGGCAAATAATGTTTCTTGAATTTAATTGGGTTACAATTTTCTAGAATCACTCAATTCCAATGGCCCACAATTTGGTAGTAGGGAGGAGGTGATGGGGCTGTTATGGCGTAGCTTATTCCATCAAACCTCCTTTAACCTTCGGAGGAAAGATTTAATTTATAGATTTCGGTGTCTACAACAAGATTCTGTTGTATTCTGATAGGTATTCATTTTGTAAACTTTCATAATAAGTAATTATAGTATAAAGTTCACAATTCCTACTTTGAACATCTTGTATATATTATTCACAACTCTTTATAATTGTTTATTATACCTAATTAAATATATAATTGTTTAAAGTTGTGCGTTGGCAAACGTGCGAAGAGCAAATAATAGAACTCAAAAAAAGTTGGCCAAGTATCTCCTAGCTAATAAATTACATTTGCTATACATGTCAAAAAGTTTGCACTGGCAACTTAGATCTATGTTTGAGTTGTATAGAGTTTGAATGAATTTAAAATTGAGTGAGGACTTATATTGAAATCACAAAAGAGTAATAGGAGATAATTAAAAGACGTCATAGTAAATTTTGTTGGGCCCAATACAAACCCACGCTGGAGGAGAGTTTGACCACATAAAAGGTTGGCATAGTTCCATCTTACAACCATCTTAAAACCAATTTATATGTCAGTCAGTCTCTCTCTATTTTTTCAATGTCGGACAACCATTCCCAATTTATATATGGGTCATACTTTTAACACGTCAAGTAAACTCTCTAAGTGTGAAAGACACATACCACTCCTAAAAGAGGTTTTGATAAGTGAAACAACACTTTTGTTTTAATTGTTGTTGGTAGTTTCACTTCGAGTGGAATTGTATGTGTGACCTTATTGGTAGATAATAAGTATCCCAACATGATTAATCATTTTATTAGTAAAGTTAAAAAGTAAAATGGTCCATTTTTGTTGTATTCTATTATTTGTCATAGGCACTAAGGTTTTTGTAATCTCAACAACTTAAATGCTTGTTTTTAGGGATCATTTTCATGCCATATCGCATATATAATGAAAATGTCTAAATAGGAAGCTAATGAGTAATGCCTCAGAGCCTCGTAAGGGAGAGGAAAAAACGACAGAGTTGACTGATGATAAATATTAGGGAATAATAATTGCACACGTAATTAAATTAGTGGATATGAGAGAAAAGCAAGTCGAGACTCGAGAGTGACACTCAAACTAAAGCATGGTACTTGACATCACTATTTATGTCCAATAATACAATTAAAGGTTGAAAATATATTATAGAGTCCAAACCAAGCAATGATAATATCCTCCTATGTGTGGTTAATAATTTTTCAACCATATAATGATGATTATGATAGCTAAGACGTTTCCACGGGTAATCACTAACTTTATAGGAGAAATCCTCAATATGCACAAAAATGTAGAAAGGAATTTGACTCCCCAAAAGTGAAAAAAACAAAAGCATGTTTGCCATAATTACTGTGCAAATATTGAAATTTATTAGCACAACGACATATAACCTCGTCCGTAATAGAGTATATTTCTAGGTGAAAACAATAATCCAGTAATATGTGACTTACGAGACTATGACTACTTGGATTTAATGATATATGCAGTTCTTAAAATTGCATATAAACATTAAATATTTCCTAAAATAGTACTAATTTAGGATTTTATGACATAATCACGTAACAATCAATGTAATTAATGATTATTTATTATTTTAAAATTTCATTTTTTTTACTTCTTATATGTAGCCCTTAGAACTGCATATCATTTTTCAATTAGAACAATTCATACCATCTTATCTCTATGCACTTATAATAATAATGATTATAATAATAATAACAATCATTATTATCTATACTAATATATTAAAAAGCGTGCCTAAGAATGTTTATGTGCCACGTGGCACTCTCTCGTAAAGTTCTAATGTAAGTGTTTTATTTCCATGTCATTCCTCAATTAAAAAATTAATGTTGTATAATTATAAGGTATTGAACATGTGACTTTTGAGACAAAAAATGAGAACTTAACCACCAATCCAATTCATGGTAATAACAAAAGATTATTATAGACATATTATCTTAATTTCCCCAATTCCTTGTAGAAAGTTAAGCTATTGCTTTCCTTCCAAAACTTTTAATTTATTGCTTTCCTTCCAAAACTTTTAAGCTACTGCAATTACTTATCACATCATGACGTCAATATTTTTTTCTCACAAGACAAAAATTTTGAAACGTGATAACCCGGAGCATCGCCCGAGACACTCACTAGTTATCTAAGGAAAAGTAGTAGTAATTGATTATCCTGACGACTGGGATTGCATTAGCGTTTTGATTAATTTGGGCATTGACAACATTAATACAAAAGTCAGATCAGCCTCTTCAATTTGGATTTTTTGGTGAAAACTACCTTTGTTAATACAAGTTATTGAAATTACTACCTTTCTTAATTTTTATTGAATTTAACTACCTTTATTGTTTCCAAACTCATGGTATTGCTACCTTTTAACGAAATCCGTCAAGTTTTCCATCCAGTGGGGCCCACTTTACGTTTCCCTCTCAATTTTTCATCCTTTCCCACGCGATTTTTGGCTCTTTATAACCTGTATAACAACCACATTTTGCTTCATTCCCCAAATTCATCAAAATTTCCCATAATTGCCTTAGGGTTTATCAATTAAAGTTGTGTGTTGTAGTTGCAATCAATTGATCAGGGGATTTTGCTTGCTTCATCAATACTACTGCCACAAAGTGAAGGTAAGTTCTCTAATCACGCAAATTAGGGTATGTAATTTGGGAAAATTCGAAATTTTTGGGGAAATTCGAAATTTTTGGGTAAATTAGTGTTCGCTAATTAAGTATTTTGCAATTGCAATGTGAGGTTGAAATGTCTTCCTCCTCTTACTCTTTTGATCAAAAGCCAAAGGCAAAATGCAATTGTGGTGTTCCAGCAGCCATTGAGAAGGCTTGGACAACTGATAATCCTGGAAGGAGATTCCTTACATGTAAGTTTTATGAGCCTGGAATTGAATGGCGTGGCTGCAATTATTTTGAGTGGTATGATAAGGACCAACTGCAATGGCAAAAGGAGGTGATAAACCAACTTGTCCTGGACAAAAAGTTACTCACCCTTGAAGCTGGTAACTTGAAGACTGAATTGGCAGATGTTTGTGGGCAAAGAAGATGCCTCCTAGTAGAGAATGACTCACTTAGGGTGAAGTGCAAAGCTTTAAGCTCTGAACTGAAGCATGTAATGAAGGAGGACAACAAGAAGAAGAAAAGGAACATGATGCCCACTTTGATTGTATTGATGGTAGTTATGTGTTTGATAGATTTAGTGGCTATGTTAATCTAAAGTTAGTTAGTATTAGGTAGCTTAAGAATGATGGATGTATGATTTTGTTGTAATTGCACTCCAAAAGTTCTAATGAACTTGTGACTTTATGTAACCAACTATCTATCAATGAAAAAGATGTTTGAACAATATCTTTGCATTCCAATTCAATGTGTAAACATTGTCTGTTGTGCCAAATACAAAGAACTTGTTTGTTCAACACAAAAACATAAATGCATAGCCTTAAATATTATGTTCATTACATCAAAACAAAGTGCAAGTCTGATTCCCTTGTTCAAACATCACTAAACTAATACAAAGAGTGCCTTGGAGGCAACTTGGACAACCTAGTCTTCTGACTTTGCTGAGTTGCACCACTTGGTTGTTGTGTGGTTGTGCTTGCACCACTGTGTTGTTGATATAGTCCAGGAGTTGGCATCATTGAAATAAGGGGTCTGGGCAGTAGAGTTTGAAGATATTGCTTGGCTACTAGTTGTGGAAGGTGGGTGTTGGTACTGCACATAAAAGGACATTTAAAGTTAAATCATGTACAAGCCTGAAATTTATGATGTCAAAACAAACTGACCTTATTTCTTGCTTTGGAAGCCTTTTTGTCTCTTTGATGATTCACCCATTTGGAGTTGCTTGGAGGCCTTCCTCCAGTGCCCTTTTCAGCCACTGGTGCAGCTGCTGTGGAGTTGCACCTTCTCATGTTCTGCCCTAGTTGGCCACATTTTGAACATTTGTTGGCCTTCTTCTTCCTTGGAACAAACATAGAAGGTTGTCCCTCCTCATCAGCTTCTTTCTTTCTCTTCTTCAAGCTAGGTCTGCCTGGCATTCTCCTTGCTCCAGGTGTAAGTGGTTGTGGCAAGTTCACCTTCTCCCAGTGCTTGACCCCAGGCATTGGTTCAATGGACTGCCCATATGCAAGTAGGCACTTCTCCCTAGTGTATGCAATATCCACATAATCTTCTGGATTGGCCCTCCTCTTCCTTATGCAAGCAAATGCATGCACACATGGGATCCCACACAACTCCCAAGAGAAACAGGTGCAAGTCCTATTAATTAATTAATTTCAGATTAAAGTCACAAGTTTTTATCTTGCTACACAACAAAATCATCCCACCAACGAATTCCTCAATTTCTTTTCCTTTCAATTTTCTTACTGTTGACAAGGGTCTTACATGTAATCTCATGTCAACATACTGAGCATCAAAATATGCCATGCTGTAAAGACAAAGAGAGAAAGGATAAAGTGCCAATTAACAATTGTTATTCATATGGGGAGGGGGAAATTCAGTCAAAGGGAGCAGGAAAGGGAATAACTTTATGCTAAATAAAGCAGGATAGAAGACAGAAGATTCCAAGCAATGGAATTACCAATTTTAATTACCAATTAACTAATCCCTAATTTTGTAATGCACTAATAAGCCCTAATTTTTTTAATTCAATTCCACAATTTCAGTTAAATGCACTTAAACTTACCTTCCATATCTGGACAATTGCGAAAAAACCCTATTTTGACAGTGATATGTCAAATTTTGTTGTGGTCCTTCACTCCTTTCTTCTGTTCAATGATGTGGAGATGAAGATGGTAGTGACAGCTCAGACAAAGAGAGAAAATGAAATGGGGAGAAGGAGATGGAGGTGGGTGAGAGGATTGAATAGCAGTAAAGATGAAGAAGAGTGAACAGTGAAGAGTTCGAGCTATTGGGGTAAATTCAAAATGGGAAAACATAAAGTGGGCCCCACTGGATGGAAAACTTGACGGATTTCGTTAAAAGGTAGCAATACCATGAGTTTGGAAACAATAAAGGTAGTTAAATTCAATAAAAATTAAGAAAGGTAGTAATTTCAATAACTTGTATTGACAAAGGTAGTTTTTACCAAAAAATCAAAGCTTTTCGTGAATACTCCTAGTTTCTTGACCACTACTTTTCAAAAAACCTGGTAAAGTTTCACTTGCTTGAAATGATTTCCACTTACCTTATAATCATAGTGATATGTGTTTTTATCTGTTGTGTGGGACGATATGAGTGGAGAACAACATAACAAAGTTTTTTTTTTTTCAAAAGATCCAAAAATATAAATACCTCATACTTATCACTCTATTTCATTCTAACATTTTGATTTTCTCACTTATAAATTCAATTTTTATAAATTTGACTATAAATTTAAGTATAATTCTTGAATAATAGAAAGTTGATATTTTTATGTGAACATAAAGATAGATTTAAAAACCTTTTTATATACTTAAATTTGTTTTATACATTAGAAATTAAATTTAAAGGAGCATATAATACTTGTCAAAAAAAAGAACGGGGATAGGATTTGCGTAGATGACCACAATACATATAAAAATCTTGACTTATACAGCTAATTCCATCCTATTTGGATTAAGATTTTAACACTGATGTTATCTCCCTTTCCTCATCAATGTAGATGTTTGTTGCTAACTTGTTACCTATACATTTAGTAATACGTACTAGTTTAGTACAGAAATATTTTATGAATTACAATCATAAATTAACATTTTATTTTATAACAAGCACATATTTATACATATACTTCATCAATTCCTCTATGCTCTTTTTATAATAAGATAAATGCACTTTTGCACACTCTCTCTGACTTTTAGAACTTCTTTTTTACTTTTGGTACTTTTATCTTACTTTTTGTTCAAACAATGTAATATTTTGTACAAAAAGAACTTTTTATAACATTGCAATTAATTAATAAAGAAAGCGAGAAGAACAAATAGGAACGAGCATGGAGTAACACTCAATTCCAATCTATAGGGGGCCGCGGTCCCCGGTCTATCCCCATTTTCTTGTAATATTCCCATTCATGTGGATGCTTCATTTGCTAGCATTAGTCACATAGGGTTGGGGGGTTGTTAGGGGCTACAGAGGGAGGTGGATCTTGAGTTTTTGGGAAGAAATCATTTGCGTTAGACATCCTCATGTCTGAAATATTGGCTCTATATGATGGGTTATGTGTTGCTTTAAGCCATAAGTCAACTAATGCCACGATTTATTCGGACAATCGAGTTGCTATTGATATGTTGTGTGCTCAAGAGATGAATGCTAATAAATATTCAAGTTTGTTGTATCGTTGCAGAAAGTTGTGGAAACAGGTTTTAGAAGTGAAGATTGATCGTTGTAGTAGGGTGTACAATCAAACGACGGATGTGCTAGCCAAACATGGCAAGATGGCGGATTGTAATAGTAATGTAACTAGGATATTTTCCTCCCCCTTAGTTATTGTATGGATATTTATATATCGGATTGTAAGGATCTTTTTCATACGATAATTTAAGTTGGTTGCGTTGATCGCGAAAAAGAAAAAAGAAGTAATATAAAAGTTTTATTATTGAGTTGTTAATTGATCAATGGAGTGAGGTCATTTTGTGAATGAGCTTTATGTGTGTTCATTTCACATGAGTTTAAGAGTTTTCACTAAACTTTGATTATGTGCAAGTTGTTGTTCATACCTTTCAAGGAAAGGAAGTGGAGATTAAATTCTTTTTACCAAAGACGGAATTGGACAAACAGAAGATAGAAGAGTTATATGCGGTTAGTTAATTTTAAACAATTTGATGAAAATTAATGGAGTTTTAAGCTACTCAATTAACATTTTCTTAATCCAAACTTAATGTCTTGGTTAAGACCATCTTAATCAAGCGAGTGATTGAGACGACCAAGCTGAAATCGTTGGAATCATAAGCGCTCTTCATCTTTGTTAGGAATCTGGGTGTTGTAGTTTGATTAATGCGGAACAGAAAATCAATGAAATAATAAAAGTGAGAAAACAATAAAGATGAACAAACAAATAACACAAGGATTTACGTGGTTCAGTCAAATTTGACCTACGTCCACAGGTGGGGAATTAGAGCTTCTTCACTATAATGGAGAAAATCAGAGAGAATAATACAAGGATTCCTAAATTTTAGAGGCTAAAAGTGTTTCATGAGTTGTGTAAATAATAATGAACACCAGGAAGCCCTTTTATAACATAAGGAACCCCGTACAAATACTAAAAAATAACTCAAAAACGAAAAATACCAAAAAAACGCGTGCAGCGCACAAATCGGCGCACCGCCCGATTGGGTCGGGCGAAATCCGCCCGATCGGGGGCCCGAGACGAAACAGTTTCGTCAGTTCTTCGTAAAACAGTCATAACTTTCTCGTTTCTCAGCGGAATTGGGCATATGACCTATCGTTGGAAAGCTCTTTGAACAAGCTTTCACCTCCAATTTGAATCACATAAAAACCATTTATATATTGAAAGATATGTGCATTCAAAATCACCCTTATGCCATTCACAAGATTTCAAGTCATAATTAACAATCTCCACCTTGACTTGAAACCAATCAATCAAGATACCTCCACCTTGAACCAAGAAGTGATGCTCAACCAAAAACACCATAGAACCTCCACCTTAAACAAAATTCCATAAGCCTACTCACTTTAGGCAACCCAGACAACGGACATCTTCTATAATTGTGTACCGATGCGTCTTCGAACACAAAATCGATATACAAAACCATTACATGGCCTAGATCGAGAGTATAAAGTCACCAACGCCAAATATGTTTACTCAAATTGACCAAACTCTCTTCAAACACTTCTTCATCTCAACAACAAACTCAAGCAATTCTAGAAAACCAATTGACATCAATAACATCTAAATTGCAATTGTACTTAACAAAACACAAAAGTACCAAATTTGAGATAAGAAATAGCATAACTAGAACAAAATCTAATGCATAACCAAGATTGTTACAAAAAACTCAAAAAACAATCTTGGATAGACTCCATAGCAAAAAATCCACACGGTTTCTCGTTTTACCAAGAGATCTCAAAGGGCACCAATCATAAAGAGATCGTAGAAACCGCAGCCCCAAATCTGTAACCCTAAAGTGCAAGATCATCATCATCAAAGCCATTGTTGGCGATATTTGCGGATTGGTCCTCATTGGACTTTTTCCCATTCTTCTTCTTTAATTTCCAACACTCAGATTTAATATGACCCTTCACATGACAATAGTTACAAATTTTGCTCTTACCAAAATTCTTGCCACCATGAGCAACCAAAGCATTAGTTTGAGCATATTTATTAATCAACTTATTGTCAATTAAATCTCTTTGAGTTAACGCATCCTTAACATCATGCAAACTCAAATCATCTCTACCATACAATAAAGTATCTCGAAAATGCTTATACGAAGGCGGTAAAGAACACAACAACCTAATAGCCATATCCTCATCATCGATCTCAACATCGATGTTTTGCAAATCCATAATAATAGAGAAGAATTCATCTAAATGAGACTCAAGCGGTTTACCTTCTTCTAGACTGAGATCATGAAGTCTAGATTTGAGTAGTAGACGGTTAGTCACGCTCTTTGTCATATAAAGTGAATCCAACTTCAACCACAAACCCGCAGCAGACGTCTCTTTGGCAACCTCTCTCAAAACTTCATTAGATAGACATAAATGAAACGCCGAGAGTGCCTTCAAATCGATCTCCTCCCACTGATCATCCGACATACCCGAAGGCTTTTTGGATGCACCTTCAGGAGCCTTGTGACAGCCACTTTGAACCAAGATGGCTTTCATCTTCAATTGCCATAGGCCAAAATTTACTTGCCTATCAAATTTCTCAATATCGAATTTCATTGACATAATCAAAAAATCAAACTTGTTCTATAAACACCACCTAAGATCTTAAACAACCAAGCTCTTGATACCAATTTGTTAGGAATTTGGGTGTTGTAGTTTGATTAATGCGGAACAGAAAATCAATGAAATAATAAAAGTGAGAAAACAATAAAGATGAACAAACAAATAACACAAGGATTTACGTGGTTCAGTCAAATTTGACCTACGTCCACAGGTGGGGGATTAGAGCTTCTTCACTATAATGGAGAAAATCAGAGAGAATAATACAAGGAGTCCTAAATTCTAGAGGCTAAAAGTGTTTCATGACTTGTGTAAATAGTAATGAACACCAGGAAGCCCTTTTATAACATAAGGAACCCCGTACAAACCCTAAAAAATAACTCAAAAACGAAAAATACCCAAAAAAACGCGTGCAACGCACAAATCGGCGCACCGCCCGATCGGGCCCGAGACGAAACAGTTTCGTCAGTTCTTCGTAAAACAGTCATAACTTTCTCGTTTTTCAGCGGAATTGGGCATATGACCTATTGTTGGAAAGCTCTTTGAACAAGCTTTCACCTCCAATTTGAATCACATAAAAACCATTTATAGATTGAAAGATATGTGCATTCAAAGTCACCCTTATGCCATTCACAAGATTTCAAGTCATAATTAACAATCTTCCTTTTCTCTCTGTTTTTTGTCGCATCTCTCTCCTTTGCTTGGTTATTCTTGTCGCTGCCCAGCCACTTTTGTTGATATTGAGTGAAATATTGTTTGATGTTGAGTTTGCTTCCGATGATGATGGGAGCAAGGCATAGGTAGTGTTTGGTTCAGATGTTGTGCAATGTGCAATTGCTAAAAGTGAATGGCAATGAAGATGATGTTTTGGAGCAAATCAAAGAATTCTGCATCAAAATTATTAAAGTTGGCAAATAATAGGATTAAGCGTAATGATCAGATCCAATTCAATGCAACCCTATAATCTTTCTTATGGTAGAAGGATATTGGAAAGCACCAGAGAGAAATAGAGAAAAAGTGAGGAGGATGTAGAAGAAATTCAAGAAAAAAGGACAAAAGTAATGACAACCAATAGGTATGCGCCTTGACAAAACTAATAATAGTAAAACCTTAAAAACTAAAAACTGTAGTTGTGCCCATAACTGATAGATTTGTGCCTATAAACTGACAAGTCTATGCCATAAACTCATAAGTTATATATGCCCATAAACTTATCAGTTTGTGCCTAAAACTGATAAGTTATGCCCATACACTGATAAATAATATTCATAAACTAAATATGCAGAAATTGATAAATATATGGCTTAAAATAATAGATATATAGCCTAAACTGATACAAAAGTGCCTTAAATTGATACAAAAAATGTCATAAACTGAAACTCGTCTCAGTCATTTTGACTAGAGCTGTCAATTCAGTTACTCGAGTCGGGTTCAGGTTGGGTCATCTCAGGTTTCATGTCATGTTCGGTCAGGTCGTGTCAGATTATTAAATCAAACATGTCGGGTGCAGGTCAGGAACGGTCGTAATTCGGTCATGTCTGTCTCGGTTTGATTCTTCTTTCGGGTTCGGTCGGGTTCAGTGCGGTCAATTTCAAGACAGGTCATCATTCATGGTCATGTGGTGTCGGATTGAGTTTATTGTAGGTTTGTAGTAGTTGCTTTCAGGTTCAGGTCATGCGTGGGTCTGATAGTTATCCAGTTAGGAAAAAAACGGTTTAGGTCAAGATCGAGTCAAGTTCAAGTCGATAGTCATCGTGTTGTGTGATAATTGAGATGTGCTATACTTGGTTTGGGTTCGATTCGAGTACGGAACGGGTCATGAAACTTGTGTGACACTGCTTCAAATTTGTATCATTATTTAAGATTTCATTGAAAATCAATGCTTAAATAGTTCATCTAATTGTATGCCTTTTTGTAGTAGTATTAGTTTATGATTTATGTTACTATGTGGTGAAGTCAATGACAAGTCGAGTTATCAACAATCAACAAGTCGGGTAAAACCATTTACCGGGTAACAACATGTCTGATAATCAGTTAATGGGTCGCAACAGGTCAGGACAATAACAGGTTGCGACGAGTTATAATCGGTTTTAGATCCTAATCAGGTTAGGTGTCGAATCGGGTTCAGATCGTTGTTAGGCCGTATCACTTTAAATTATCAGTCTTTTTTGGGCGGGTGTCGGTTTAGGTTCAGGTCATAGAGTATCTGGCCAAGATCAGTATCGTTTATTATCAGATCGGGTACAGATCAGGTTACAGGTGACCTTTTTACCATAATTTCAGGTGCAAGTCAGTTACAGGTTATTACAGGTTTAGGTCGGATTCTCAGATCAGGTCATATTTTAACAGCTCTAATTTTGACGTGTCTCAGTCAATACGCTATGTAATCTAAATTGATTTTGCAAAAGTTAGACAGAAACGTGCGTTTAAGAAAGAAACCTTTCTGGTCACTTCCTTACTTTTCTTTCTCCTATCAAACTCATAACCATAATTAGTAAAACTCAATATGAAAACGGTATTTATTTTGTAATAATACTATTTTCTTTTCCTTTCACCATTCCCTTCCTATCAATTAATAAGTCGCATAAAAGCTCGACGAAGTCTGACCAATAACAATACGACACTAAAACGATCAACTAATTAATAAAACAACCACCTGATTAGGACCTTGAATGGTAAGCAGTTCGTATAATTTGTGGAGGGAAAATGTAGAAAAATCCAAAGAAATTAAACAGTTGGATGCTAAGGATATATAAATGGGACCAACCTTATCAATTGTTATGATTTTATTTTCTATCAACATCTAAAATTTAGTGGCGGACAGTGCACAATTCCTTGTACCTGAGCTTTTGCCTGCTTGCACTATGACATATACACTTTCACCAGTCACCCTTTTGCTTCTTGCTGCTTTAAATTTGGTTACTATTTTCAAACTTCAATTCATCAAAATCATATACTCTGTTCTGTTTATATTCTTAGCTGTGTATCGTCATGATGATGTTCATGATCATGATAGTATTAAGACAAGTGGTACTTGTTCAAATCAAACCTGTGCATGGAAACATATACCTTATATAGACACAAAAAACGTTATATTGAGAATCAACGACATAGCCATACGGACATGACCTAAGATGGAGTACTTCCTCCATTATGAATACTCCTTCCTAGGGGTGTAAATGATGCGAGTCGAGTTCGAGTTTAAGCTAGCTCGACTCGACTCGTTAGCCTTTCGAGTCGAGCTCGAGTTGAGTCGAGCTCATTCGATTCGAGTTTGACCGAGTTTTGTCCGAGCTTTGACCGAGTCGAGCTTTGACCAAGTAGATTTCGAGTAGCTTGCAAGTGTCTCATGTTAAAAGCAACCGTAAGGTAGAAAAATGTTGAAGTTAGGTATTTTGTTATTGATAATTGGGTTTTCGAGCTTCTCACGAGTTTTCGAGTTGCTTAACTCAACTTGCCAACATTTCGAGCCGAGTTCGAGCTCGAATCGAGCTCACTCGAGTCGAGTTTTGACCGAGTCGATCTCCAGTAGCTCGCGAGTTGTCTCGTCTCATTGACACTCCTACTCCTTCCGTTTTTTTATTGTTTATTTACTATAGTATTAATAGATATCAAAGTAAGGAGGACAAAGCGTGTATAATTGAGATCTTTTTGTTTATTTGAATAAAACATAATGTCATTGTGAGATAGTGTAAATGTATGTGGGTCCAACAGATGGGTTAAGATAATGGGAAAAGAGAACAAATTTTTACCAGTTAAAGAAAAAGTAAAAATAAGAAGATATTTTCCTAAAAAGAGAAAGTAAGAAGATCTTTTGAGAACAGACTTAAGTATAAAGTGGAAGATCTTTACAAAACGGAGTGAATAGATTATAAAAATTCTTATGTTCTTTTGATTTTCAAATTTTTGTTGCTTTATCTTTTTTTATGAAGATAAAAACGATGTTCATGATTTTCTCCTCATTTAACTCACTCTATTAGATTTTATTCTAAAGTTATTCAATGCTATCTGGAATATGTCTAGTTATTGTCTGATAAGTATCCATAAAAGTAACCAAGGACCTTTGGGTTCAATGGTATGGCTTCCTATCTCGCACATGGGAAACCAAGGTTCAAATCTTAGTTGAAGCAAAATTTCAATGTTGGGAGGGGGGTAAGGGATTGTTGGGCCTCTGAGTGAGTGACCCTGTGCGAGGACAGTCCAAAACAAATTCTTCATACCACGGGATCCGCAAAAAGGCCTAAAAAATATCCATAAAAATACGTCTTAGTACATGTCATTGGAGCGTGCGACACGTGTTGGGGTGGATTAGATGTGTGTCAATATCACTGTATGAGTACATGTCGGACATGGTTCTTATTACTCGAGTTAAGCATAAATACAGGACTTCACATTTGGTATTTTTAACCTTTAAGGACCTCCCACTTTTTTTTCACCTTTGAGGACCTAACATTTAGTTTCAGGCCATAAATCATTAAAATAAACCCAAGTGTAGTTAAGCCATGGTTAACTGACATAAAGTAATAATTATGGGGCTGAAGTTGTCTTGGGGAAGCTGGCTTACTGTACACACATATAATCAACTGTACAAGGAAAAATTGGCGCCCTTTCATTTCTTCTCCCCTGTTCTAATACTCAACCCACCATTGTTGGAGGAAAAAGCAAGGCGATTAGTCTCTTCTTGGAGCGATTTCAAACCGATTTTCAGAATTTAGCAAGGTATATTCATAATTCCTTTATTTCAGTTGTTTTTTTTTCGATTTTATGAGAACTTTTTTCTGGGTAATGTTAGGTTTTAGGGTTATGTGATGATCATGTGAAATTTTTTGTCGCATTGTTACTTTGTTGTTAGTTAAGAAGTTGATAATGTGCGTTTCATGTTTAGATGATTAAATTTCGTTTAAATTTGCTGAGAGTTGATGAACTGAAACCCAACAAGTTCGAGTAAATAAGAGTAAAACAGGGGGTAGTGTAGTGGTGGTTTGAAATTGGTTTTATGCTGACTGTTGGTGTTTTTTCGAAGGAAAAATATGGCTTCCCTTGATGAACTTCACCCAGTCCTCTCCATGCCTGAGATTTTGCGATTCCACGTTTTCCCTAGACTTAGAGACCCAAGGGACAGAGAGTGTGTAACAAGTGTATGCAGGGATTGGAGGAGGATTTCCCGATATGGTCTGGAAGATGCCCACCAACTGTTAGGAATGGACGACATTATGTGCTTGCATGTGTTTCCTAAACTTGACTGTTGGAGGTCAACTATTGTGAAGATGGTTTGCAAAGACTGGAGGAGGATGTGGGGGGTAAAGGAGTGGGTTCATGTGACATGATGTGAGGCACAACCTGGACAGTAACTCCATCAAGAAGTGGGCTCTGAAGTCCATCATTGAAGGTGATGGGGTTGATTTCTGGGCTCACATGACTGGTGAATGGTGGGCTTACTGTGATGGGTTCCCATTGTTGTTTGGTGAAGAACAAAACTGATCAAGATTAGGCTTATTTAGGGCTAGGGGTTTGGTAGTTTTTTTTTGGATGCCATTGTAACTAAAGGGCCCTGTTGTTTTTTGCTTGCAGGCCCTATTGATCTAAAATGTTGGTTTTGTTTAACCTAAGTAAATGTAGTTACAAACTCTGTTTATGATGATCATGAATGTTTAACCTATGATTATTTGTCATTGAATAATGACATTGTGATGTTGAAAGTTGTAACACAATGTCATATTAGTGACAAATCTTTTGTAATTAATCTATGAATGCTATATATATATATATATATATATATATATATATATATATATATATATATATATATATATATATATATATATATATATGAAGTTGGTTAATCCTAATTGTCTATTGTTCATGTTATTCTAGGTATCAAATTATTATTGTATTGATTTGTGATCAATCATTTATTGTAGATATTATGGATTTGATGGTGGATATCTCACCATGTATTGTGCTGCATCATGGGGGTAAATGGGAATCTACCCCTAATCTCAATTACATTGGTGGACAAGTGAAAATTGTCAATGATTTGCCAACTTCTTTCAATGCCTCATACATGAAATCTGTGATTAATTCATTGGGATATGATAATGTCATAAAGCTCCACTATTGTGATCCTTTAAAAAATATTCAATCAGGGGTGAGGTTCTTAGGTTATGAAGATTACTATGCTTGAGGATATTAATTAGAGAAAGCCTAATGGAGAGGCTTCATAAAAAAGAGACTTCATAGCCAACAAGTATATTCTCATTTGTCCTAGAATAAAGAATAAGTTAGAGAAGTCAAAGATAGATGCCAGAGGGTGGAATGCATTCTGGGATGGCCATTTTTGTTATGGAGTTAGGGAAGGAGCCACTCAAAATAGGTTTGTTGTCAGCTTGTTGGAGAGAACATGAACCTGCAATGCTTGACAGCTTAGTGGAGTTCCCCTGTAATCATGCTGTGGCAGCAATTTGGAAGGTTGTTGAGCACCCTGAACACTATGTTTCTACCTGGTTCACCAAAGAAACATACTTAAAGGCATATGAGTTTCCTCTTGAGCCTTTAAATGGTCCCCAAGAGTGGCCTGAATCTCCTTATGCCCAAATATAGGCTCCAGTGGTCAAAAAGCTCCAAAACAGACCAACTACAAAGAGAAAGCCTTATCTTGGTGAGGTTGAAGGGTGCAAGTTGTCTAAGAAAGGTGAAGTGCACAAGTGCACAAACTGTGGACAGCCTGGTCACAACAAAAGGAAGTGCCCTACGCCACTACAGGACACTCTGACTACTGGGAAGCCTACTGCAGCAAGGCCACCTAAGTCCTCACAAGTTGGAGACTCAACTGGACCAACAAAACATACAGCATCTAAGAAACACACACAAACAACTACATCAAACATGCAAGCAATGGTAAGTTACTTTTTTTATTCACACAAATTTATTTCATACATAAATGTTCATACATGTTTTGCATTTTGCTTGCAGTTCATCAATCAAAGTCAGACAGATTCTACTCCTCAATCAGATTTCACAAACTAACCAACTACATTAAGGTAATTACATGTCCACTGTCACCACTCAATTATAAGCACAAATTAGTACAATTATCAAAAGCAATAACAATATAACCAATATGTAAAATGCTGTCATTTTCTTGTTCTGCACCTCTGCTTCCTCAAGGAATTCATTTCTCTTTATCAACTTGATCATCTCATGTTTGAGTTCCCAGTCATGGTCTTCATCAATCCATTCCCAGAAATGGCAGCCATTTGATTGCTTGTAGTTTCTGCATGTGATGAACCTTCTAAAAGGATTTTTAGTTGTTTTGGAAACCCTTTTTACCACAACCTGGTTGCACCCACATAATATAACTGACTGATGATACATTTCTTCTGCAAATTATTTTCAGATAACCAGTGCATATGCAAAGAATTGGAGAAATGGGATGGCTGGGCTAAAGATTTCTTTTGTAAAGATCAATTATGTAACGGCTACTTTTTTTAACTGTTAAAAAAAATCTCCAAGTAGCAGTTAAACAGCAAAAAACTAAGTTTTTGGTTATATAAATGTACTGAAGGACCTAAGTTTTTGATGTAATTAATGCAATGAAGGACTTAACTTTTTTTTTTTAAAGGACTACAACTTTTCGCTGATCTCAGGTGAGTTAAATTGCCTGAGATTTAACTCTAGGTCCTCAAAGGTGAAAAAAAAAGTGGGAGGTCCTTAAAGGTGAAAAATATCAAATGTGAAGTCCTGTATTTATGCTTAACTCCTTATTACTCATATAAAGTGTCCATACAACGATAATTAAATATATACATCCCTTATATAATTTTCTTTTACATTAGTACCACATCAAGGTAATTATCTTTGTATTTAAGAATAATATGAGAAAGTTCAAAGTTTATCTTAGTGAATTTTAAAGGTTGCTCATTATTTTGAGACGATCTAAATGCCTCGCCCATATCCTATATTTAATGTGTGGATATGACGACATGAGCCCAATTGACCTTTGTTCTCCTAACACACTCTTGGTTGCAGCTTGATCCGGGATTGAAGCCCAATAATATACTCTCAGTTCACATAAAGCTATTTGTATGGCCTGCTCAATTTAAATACTATGAGCAAGATGTGGGCCTCTTAGAGTTTCTTAAGGTTTAAGGGTCTGTTTCCTCAATGTGTTCTTTTTAAGATGTAAATCCAAAATTTAGCCTCTAACATAGAATATATTGTTAATCAGCATAGGGGAATTTACTAATAATGTATATATGGCGTTGCAACAAACTAAGACATACAATTACAAATTTATATCTTAGATGGACCGAATTCACAATAATTTATTGTACACCCAAACTGACTTTATCACATAAGAACTGATTATATTAGAAAAAAAAACCGATTATATCATACGAAGACTGACTATATCAGAATATTGACTATATCATTCAAAAACTGACGGTATAAAAGGTGATTATATCATATAAAAACTGACTATATCAAATGATAACCGACTATATCATATTGTTTCCGCGATAAGTTATTGTTAATCCGGTCCATTCAAGTTCTTTTGAATTTGAGCGTGCGTATATTTAAGCGTGCGACTTGCACAAGGAACGCAAACCCCTTTCTTTCCTTTGGAGATAATTTAACATGACAATTATTATAAATTTATAATATATTGATCAATCAACATTTATTGATACATTAGTATTCACTGAAAATGGTGATTAACATGATATGATCAAACAACTAATTTAAAAATCCCTCTCTTTCCCTGTCCTCTCACTTTTATATTATTACAATCTGTTATTCCTATCCTCTCGCCATATTTTTCGACCATTGTAAATATCCCCTTATAACAATCAAAACCTACAAAAAGAACTTCATAATCATTCTCTAATCGTAAAAATGTTGTCTCTCATTCTTATAGTACTAATTACAACTCTACCTTCCTACGCTCAATCAACTCCATGCACTAAATACACCTTTGGACCAACCTTAAACAAACCAAATAACGGCTTCAAAAATGTGTTGATCTCCCCTCTATTAAACTCCGCCCTACATTACACCTACCAACCTCCCACACAAACTCTCGAACTCGCCTACCGCCACCCCGCTACCAACTCAGAGTGGGTGGCGTGGGCTCTTAACCCCACCGCAAAAAACATGATTGGAGCTCAGTGTTTGGTTGCGCATCGGAGTCCGAAAGACGGGTCCGTCGTTGCATACACCTCGCCTATTAGCTCCTACAAGACGAGGCTTGATGAGGGTGTGTTGAGTTTTAACGTGACAGGTTTAAAGGCAGAAAATATTAAAGATGAGATTATTATATATGCAACAATTAATAATGTTCCTAATAATAAATCGGTGGTTAACATGGTTTGGCAAGAAGGCCTACTTTCTAAGGAGGGGTTTGTTGAGAAGCATTCTATGTCGGGGCCATCCCTTCGTTCTATGGCCTCACTTAATCTTATTTCCGGCGCCATACATTGTGATTCTTCGTTAAAAATTGTAAGTTTTGTTATTATAGCTTTAATATTACGTGTGTTTCTTCTTAATAGTACATTGAAATGTGTTGCATAGAGAAGGAAAATAATAAATGGTAACATGGAAGAAAAGAAAAGCAGTAATTTATTTTTTTTAATGTTCTGCTTGATTGGACGGAAAATATATCTGCGGAAAAAAAAAACATTTTTTTTAAAAGAAAAACACAATTTTCGTTTGTTTGGTTACTTACCTGAAAAGTTGAAGAGAAAAGAAAGAATCTATACTAATATATTAAAAGGCGTGCGTAAACCAGGAACGGTGCCACGTGGCGCTCTCCCTAGGGAGTTTTAGTTCATGTAATCCATGTACAATAAAAAAAAATAGAAATTACATAGTATAGGTTTTGATCCCGTGACCTCAAGTTTATGTACTAAAGTTTTAACCACTAGGCCAAGTTGTATTTAGTGTTATCGTATCAAAGTACAATATTAATAAATGAAATTTTTTTTTACCCGGGGCATAGCCTGGGCCTAATAACTAGTGTAAGTAATTAAATGATGGAGGATAAAAGAGGAAGATGATGAATAAAAACAAAAAAAAGTTATATTTCTTCCTCTGAAATATAAAATGTTTCCACGCTTTAATTTGATTCATTCAAAGAAGTATTTGAATAGGGACATAATTGTAAATCTACAGATACATGCGATGAGGCAAAAGAATGATCGTCTTTTGAAAATATTATTACCCTTTTTAATTTCAATTCTCTAAATATGAGAAACGGAATACATGACCTTCATGAAGCTAATAGTCTGATTATTAATTAAACCACTCTGGCTTTTAGGTAATGTGTTTTACGCTAAAATAATGGTGCGGCATTATAATTAATCTCACATACTTTATACATTATTGTTAAACTTGTTTAAACTTAACCCACATCAATATAATATATATATATATATATATATATATATATGGCGGCAAAGTGGCCTACCAGGCTACCACAATCCACATATAAAGTTTTAATTTCTATGATTAAACTTAGCTTGTGTTATTCTATATCTCAGTTTTCCTTGTGCAAATGGAAGTAAAAGTTTGATTTCAGGCGCATGGGGTAATAAATGTAATAAGCTGGGGATTCTTGATGCCTGTGGGAGCATTAATTGCAATGCATACGAAGAATTTTTTTCCATCAGCAGACCCAGCTTGGTTCTACCTCCATGCTGGTTGTCAACTCATAGCCTACATTCTCGGCGTTACCGGCTGGGCCACCGGTCTTAAACTTGCCAGTGGCTCGTCCGAGCACCACCTGCTCCACAGAGTCTTCGGCATCCTCCTCTTTTGCATGGCCACGCTTCAGGTACTATACATGTATTCCACCAAGCATTTGTGTAACAAACGTGCTAGAAGATTTTTCATGTAGCAGTTACACTTACACCACTTGGATGTGTTAGCCTCGCACATCATCCTAATATATATGTAGGAGAACTGCTTATGCAACCTATTTGATTAATCGTCATAAATAATGGTAATAGTTATACATTATAGTAAATATATAAAGGAATTTCATATGTCAATATCCATAGTAATGCTACTTTATTCAAAAACATATATTTTTTTCTAAGGTTTCATTTTCGTCTGTTACCCACTTGGGATTTGGGAAGGTAATATTGACTTGTAATGAAAGTTTATGAAGAAAAACACATGTTTTGAGATCAAGTTTCATTACCATGGATATGAACATATTAGGAATATTATGGATACTAAAGATACTATCTTATTGGAAATACCCCTAAGATAGTATCTCCCTAAGATAATAATATTATCTTTAACATCCATAATATTCCTAATAGAACAAGAAATTTTTCCTTATAAAATATCAACTAAAATCTATTACCACCATTATTACCGCCTATCAAGTGCGCTGTTAAGGTAGCATCACATCATCAATTTTAATTGCTTCAAGACAACAAAGTTGGTCGAACTTGCAAAATACAATATAGGGGGTTCATTTAAAAGGGATGTAGTTGGAATACAATATTTAACCTTCACTGCATGAATTTCAAATCCCACCATATTAGCCTACTTTTGCTGAGTCGTTTAACTGCGATTCCTAGTCTTGGAGAAGTCGAAATCCAGCATTAAGGAGGTGAAAATTTTAAAAGACCAAGAAGGAAATTTCAATCCCAATCCACAACTGCAGTTGCACTTGCAGCGCATGTGAATTTGAGGTGTGGGGGAATATAGAGCCGGTAAGCTTTCAAATCCACCACCTATCTAGTATCTGCTACTCATGGTGGGTATGACTTTTGACATCCATATTCACTTATATATAGCACACCAAAGCCATACCTATGCCTACTTCAAATGGGACACATACGCATGCGATGCAAATTTACCGATTCACCTAGTCCAACCCACGCCCATCCCCGTTTTGCAGTCTTTCTTAAAGGTTATATTGCCAAAGTTCAAAGTTCTAAGAGTATTTTTTCATGTTTTTGTGTGTGGCTAATTCTCAGGTGTCAGCACTTTTCTTAAGGCCAGATAAAGACCACAAGTACAGAGCGAACTGGAACAAATTCCACCAGAGTGTTGGGCAATTAACAATCTTTACCAGTATGTTAAACATATTTCAAGGTCTCCGGATCCTCAAGCCTGGTTTTACTTGGCACATAGCCTACATTATTCTGGTATTTGTACTACTGATGATTCAACTCTTACTGGATATCATTGTTTCTAATAAAAAAAAGACTGAGGTTGCAGAAAGCAGCAACTAATCAGGCCAAACTACAGCAGTAATTAACAATTTAAGACCTTGGTCAAAGACATTAAATTTAATCTAGCTAGGTTTATTATAAGCTTTATTTCTTTTTTCTTTAGCAGAACACCCCCTTTTGGGAGGATAATGTAACGTAGGGATTAAACATACAGATAGGCAATGAGAAGCCGGCATCTGTTATTAGATCTTAAATACAGTACTATCATGCTTCTGGATAACAAATTGTTGAAGTAAGAAAAATACGTAGTTCAGAATAAAAGAATGATTCTCATCTTCATTCATAAAAGAACATGCAATTCGTTATAAAACAACATATGGTAAACAACTTGCAAAAATAAGAAAACAATATTAGGCAGGAACATATTGCACATCATGCTCATTGATGTATAATCTAAGTGATAATACACTTCTCTGTTTGATTTCTAGTGACTTCAAAACATTAGGACCATTTTCTAAGCAAAATTTGACAAATTTTCTAATGTGCAAAAAATTACATATCAAATGCTGGTGCTGACAGAAAGAAGAGTGCAACAGCAGCTTGTAATATGAATTGAATGTATTGTTCATAATTTGCTAGTTTGTTTTCTCATTAAGATTGTTGAAAAACCTCAGTAAAGGAATCCTTAATAAGGGGGTTCGAAGCGGCTACTCGAGTGACTGTAATATCAAAATCTTTACCAGACCTGATCATAAAACAGCAGCAAAAACACTCCAAAAGTTAAGAAAAAATACTGTCTTATTTAAGTTCAATGGCAAAGATTCAAATCAATAGAATGAAACAATTAATAGAACGTGGGGAATTTTGCATCTTACGGATCAAAAACACGCCCTCCAGCCTCTTCAACAATTATAATGCCAGCTGCGACATCCCTGACATAAGGCAAAAACTGCAAAACATGAGTGTCTTTCCACATAATTCAACCTTCAAAATCCCTTTTAAATTCAGACAAATCCTGAACATTTCGTTTGGGTAGCAATGATAGAAAGAAAGGCAGAGGAAAGGAGAGGGAAGGGAGAGGAAAGAAAGGGCATAGAAGAGTGAGCTTGCATTTTCCTTTCAAATTTTTCCAACACTTGGAATGATATGGTATCAAAGCTTGGTTAATGCACCCAAGTGCACCATGCTCACTATGCACCCTAAAGAACATATTATTCTATTAAAAAGAACATGAACTTATATAAGCAAATTTTTATGGTAAAAAGAACACGTAGTTCATACTAAAATAACATGTAGAATCTTCAGTCATAAAAGAATATGGGTCATACTGAAAAGAACATATCAAAGAATGCGCAAATTAAATTAAAAGAATATACCAATTTCGAACTGTATATATTTTCTTATTAAACAAATTCATGTTCTTTTTCATATTGAGTTATGTTCTTTTTAATATTGAGTTATGTTCTTTTTGTATATAAACAAAAAGAACATATCTTTGAAATTAGAAGAATATACCTTTTAAATTAAAGGAACATATAGTTTTAAAAAAAGTACTCTCCCTAAAATATATAAAACTGATGTAAATATACAATTTTTTTGATGTAAATAACATCTCTAAAAAACATATTTGAATTAAAGAACATATTTTCTAGTAAAAATACAAACATTTGAAAATCAAATAACATACTCATTTAAACATATAGTAAAAAAATTTGCCCATTTAAATATAAGAAGCATATTTTTTTTAGATAAAAAAAAACATTCGAAAATCAAAATACATATATTAAGAAGATAGATTTTCACTTTTTTTAACCGGTACATCTCCCACAGATGCCGGCATAATTTAGGGAGTTGTTTTAAATTATTTATTTAATATAGCATTTTATCACATCATGCGTTTTGTTTGTTGATGGCTGCGTTTTCTACCGAGATCACCAAGCTCTACATGGTCTCGAGACCACCTTCATATTTGTGGGAAGATGAACACCCCCGCCCCCCCCCAAACAAAAAAAACCCTCCCTCTAAATATCCCTATCCAGACAAACTATAATATGATTGATAAAGAGGCAAGGATAATACAAAATTCATACCATGCACCCCCGTATCCAATCTCATACATAAGATCAAGCCTTCCGCAAGCTATACCGCATAAGTTCATTGCACAGGAGCCTGACATTCTTACAGATCTCACCTGATATATTACAGGAGACATTGTTATATCTTATGAAAAATGCTTATTTACCAATCTCCGACGATTGGGTTCAGATTTATACCTTGAAAAGCAATGAGTTAATTCGGTTCGTTGTGGCGTCAACAGTGGCTTTATCACGTTGCGTGCCAGTCTGCTCCAGCAAATGGAATAAACAATCACAAGTTGAATTTCATTCATTTTTTTTGAATTTAAAAAAAAAAAAAAAAAAAAAAAAACTTAGATGAGAACCGAATATTACAAGTATTGAGAAGAAATCTCAGAACTAAATATGGAATCTATTACAAAAGGTGTATTATAATTTATAAAGGTAAAAATTAATAGAAAAAGGTTTCTATATACCTCTGTTGCAAGGAGGCAATTGACAAGTTCATCTTTCGAAGACACTGCATAAAAGCAACATATGGGGCTCCGAATAAGAGAGTGCTTTGGAAATCAGAAGCTAGCAATTGAATCAAAGACACATACCTTGTATAGGCTTTCCGTTTAAAAAAGCTCCTTGCCCTCGGACTCCAGTGAAGAGCTGAAAAACCAAAAACCAAATGTCGGTTCACATAACTAATCACAATTCTAAACTTCACCCGACAACTACTTGTTTGGTTTACATAAAAAGAACACGGGAAATTGAAGTTTCTAGGAGGTGGAAGAGTGTGGAGTTGTTTCAATCGCAAAAACATAGGGAGTTCTACTTCCCACAAAATGAAGGAAACTGCAGGTAAGTGGAACCTCCATGATCAACCAAACAACTTTATAAGATAAAAATAACTAGAAGATATCACTTCCATTACGCAATCAAACAGCTACTAAATTGCAAAAGAAAAAAAGTTTCCTGAGTTCAGAGAGGTCAAGAAGGTTTACAAAGTCACTTATGATATTTGAAGGGACTCGCACTATTTCATTCCTACCATAAAGTATAAGCATTGGCAATTCTCACCTCATCCATAATTGGATTATACACGACACCAACAGTTGGGATTTTTCGGATGGTGAGACCAATCGAGACACATACGAAAGGGAACCTGAGAGTTGTAATTTGTAGCGAACACAACTTAAATCAGCAAGTAAAATACGGAAGGAGAAAGGTAGTAAGCTAGTAACCAGTTACCCATGCACGAAGTTAGTTGTCCCATCAAGTGGATCAACAATCCATGTTGGATCATCTGTCAGTTCTGTAGCACCATAGGCAGCTGTAGTTTCTTCACCGATGAACTGGAACGATAAATGAAGAATATTATGTTAAAAACATGGTCTTGTTATCATCATAAGACGTTCTAAAAAGGGAAAAGATAGGAGAATTAAAGAGAGGAAGACCTTATGATCAGGGTAATACTGCTTGAGATGATTAAAGACGAGCTCTTCGCATGCCTTGTCAGTTTCCGTCACCAAATCCACCTGCTTGGACAAGTTGTTGAGTAAAATAATAGTGAATTGCTAACTTTGGCCATAAGAATTTTAGTTTTAACATCAGCTAACCAATCACTTCCTCTGATCATTTACAGTACACACTGAAAGATCATAACCAAAACACAAGACATCATGCATAAGCATTCAAGTACATATCTTGGTGTTACCTAATTTGCTCAGTCCCCAACAAACTATGTTCCGGAACGTAGAAACTGTTTCTACATGATAGTAATAAAGTGGTACATCCACAACTTAGTTTAATAAAAGTAGCCAATTAAATTTAGATACCCCTTCCAAGTGCCAGAACATACGTATTCTTGGAATCTTGGTTATACTGATGCATCCACAATGCCAGTATAAATCCAACAAATCCCTGCTAACTTCAGGTGTTTCACCCCCAACCCCATATACAAAGTTCACGGCAAATTATGAGTGGACGTAATAATGAAATAAAAGAACCCCATCCCTTCTCTCACGGCCTTCAAACACCATCAGACCACAGAGCTTTGCTTTAACAGTCATTTCGAAACTTTCTTATTGCAGTTTCTATCAACAAAAAGCAATGGCCTAAAGTTCATATGTTCACGGTTATCATTTCATTTTTCTCTCCACTTCATTGTTCAACCTTTTACTACCTCTGGTTTTTTTTTTTAATTTGTTACACTTTCCTTTTATAGCCATTTTTATTTAATTGTTACACTTTCACTTTTTCCTTATATGGTAACCTATCACATCAACTTTTTACACTTTTCTACATCATATACTCCACCACCCATTTTAATAATCCACCCAAAACCTTCCTACATACCCAATTTTTCTCTCTCCTACAATATTTCAATACTTTTTTTTTACATATTCCAAAATCAAACATTCTTTGGTTGTGCTTCTTTCTCGTTTTTTTGCAAAATTTCCTTAGTTCTCCCCCAAAGTGAAGTGTAACAATTTAAAATAAACGGAGGGAATATATAACATTGCTTTATGAAGCATGACTCGAGCTAATTTTGATAATTCACCACCTTAAAAGTTGAACTGATGGCAAAGACATGCATTAGCAAAGCCTTAAGCCAAAAGGGCAATGTTAGTTATAGAAATGGCGAATCTAAAGGCGATCACCATAAATTCAGCAAATATACACACTATTCTGTAAAATAAATACATCATCTTCAACATCACTCCTTTATCAGATTAAAATTTATCTATAATTCACTTAAAGTTTAATTTACTAATAAATTAAACAAGAAGCAATACTGCCCAGAATTCAATTCACTCCAATCTATCAGAATATAAATAATAAAATGCACAATATGCCAATTCAACATCATAAAATACCACCCATAATTTGGCTGTACATTCATATATTTCAACTAAATCTAACCCAAAAAAAAAAAAAATGAACTCAACAAATAAGTAATCAATCACAAAAATTAAAACTACCCCAGAAAGTATATACATATATTTTGATTAGCATAACATGAGAGAAAGAAATTAAGATAGAGTGGAAAAAAAGGGTAACCTGGCCTTTGTGCTCTACATTTTTGGTTTGATAAAATCCTTTTCGAATTACCTGTAATCGAACAAAGGAGTTTTTATTCAGTCATTTTTTAAGTGATAGAATTCTAAAAATTGCAATTTGATATAGAAAGAGAGAGAAAGATTGAGACTTCGCCAGCTTTCTTGGCAGAATCAACAGCAGTTGCAAGGAAATCTGAGAGTGGCACTATCAAGCAAGAAATGACAGGAAAAATGAAAAAGAATTCGACTTTTAACAAATTCAAGAAAAATAATAGAATTAATATAACAAATTATTAAAAAAGAAAGAAAAAAAAGGTGGTACCATTGGTAGCCATTTTTTTGTCAATCTACAGGGGACTGGGGAGTGAGTGAGGAAGAGAAGAGGGGAGTTCGAGTTCTAATTGGTGATTAACTGATTATAGGAATAATGAGTGTTGTAATTTGTGAATACTACTTGCCAATAATAAAGAAGAAAATGAGACAAAAGTATGGGGGAAATAGAGAATAAATGAATTGAGAGAACTTTATAATGAAAATGAGGCACTTTATGTTTCATGCAATCGTAAATATTTAGAGGGGGTTTGGTATGGGAAAATTTGATGTAGGAAATTGATTCAAATAAGTGTTTTCATTTCTAATTGTTTGGTATGAGTGTAGGTAACACATACCGTTTCGGAGGAAAACATAATTCCTCAATTTGTTACCCTTATCGACTAGTGGAAACAGATTACATTTCCTTCCTCAATCATAAACCTCCCAATTGTTTTCATTCCACTGTGATACCAAACAACTATTAAAAGTAACAATTATTATTTCCATTTCCCCCTTATCCAAATCCTTTCCAAATCCGTTTACATTGATTATACCAAACGCCCTTAGAGTTGTTATTTTAAAAAATTATTTAGAGTTGTGAGTATTTAACTCTACACGACAATATGACCAAAGTCTATTATATATGGACATAAAATTACTAAGAGATGACACGAAATCGAAACAACACGACACGACACGACTTAATCCGATCATTTGTCATATTTGCAATTATCCTATATTTACATAGTTTTTGAAAAAATTTGTGAACAGATCAAGATGAACATGTGACCGAGACACGACCCGTTTATAATCTCATTTTTTTACCTTTGGCAAACTAAATGGTGAAAGTGGGTGTTGAATAGTAGAGCTTCCATCTAGGTTCAAGTCCAGAGATTAGAGTTTGATACGGAGCAAGTTAATGTTTTCCACTTGGGAATTTTTTTTCCTTTTGCAAAGTATATTCCAGCTTTATCTTTTTTAAATGAGTTTTTACGGCTTTATAAAACCAAATTATCATGTCTATATTGTATATTTCACGTATTAATAAGTTATGATTACAATAAAAAAATGAATATTAGTAATTAAGTCAATTTAATATTTTTCAGGTTTGAACTCTTTGATAAAACATTAATACACTTCAATCTATTCATAGATAAATTTAAAATTAGTGATCCCAAGTATAAGCCTATCATAAATATCTAATCTCTTTCTTTTTATAATAAAAAAAAAGGAGAAAAACAAAATTTTATGAAAGATATGATAACTCAAACAGATTATGCTTCCTGTGAATTTCATTGTAGTCCGAATGAGTCATATGTGTCCGATTTTAACCCTTATCACCAATCGAGGTGCATAATTATTCTCAGCCAAATCGGAATCATGGGACATTCTTAACCGGATGTGTAATGCCCAGCCTTCTAGTCATCAATATTAGGTTAATTAATGAGTTATTAGTTGCGGACCTACATAGTCGGTGCATTCTTGTCAAATCTTTCCTATTGGAAAGCAACTTGTAAGACTTTTGAGTTAAATTGCTTTTTTTTTTTTTTTTTTTTTTGAGAACCAAGTTGAATTGCTTTTCAATTAATAATTATAATGGAGTAATGGACTAATGGTTAAGATGTATTTAAGATAATTATATTGCAAGTGGTCATAAAATTAGTACAAGGAGTGTATGGAAATGAATCAACAGTAAGAGCAAGGAGCGCATGAATATGGCTGTCAGATCATATGGACTATGGAGCAATTCTTTATTCCCTTCTTTTCTTTTCCTTTTTACTAAAATAAGGTTGGAAGTTTCCATGGCATTCTCAAATGTACTTCGGAATATACCGATCCAATATGCTGTTATGACCTTTTTGTTCAATTTTATTCTTTAACCAAATCCATGACTTCCCACGGCTATAAATTTCCTCCAGAATCCACATGAAACGCAAGTTTCCAACCACATATTTTTCTTTACAAATTTACAATTGCTAGAATTCACTTGGATATACTCTACACATGGTATAACTAAGGTTGATTTCTTACTCATTCGCTTATTTGAAGAACAATAAATATATATAAGTACAATAGAAGAGTTTCAAATGAGCTGAAAACAATACTTCCTCCAATCCGAAATAAATGAAAAAATTCTCTCACAAAGCTCTCACAAAACGGAAAGCGGCGTTTTATTAATTTCAAAACGGAGGAAGTATGGTTTTCCTTTCACATAATTTTTTAAATGTATAGAAAATGCATTGTGTTTTTAGTCATTCCTTTGAGATTTCATTCTTTACACAAAACAAGTTGAGTAATATTCGATTTGATTTTGTTAAGAGAAAAGGTCATGATCCATCAATTCAGTAACCGAAAATGACAAAAACAGAAGCAAATAATTGATAAGTAGATATTAGTTTTATTAGTAAAAGTAAGTTTAAAATATCATTGTTAATCAACAAATTAAGAAAATCGGCAAAATCAGATGAAGAGAACAAGAGTACATGGAAAAAGAACATCCCTGTAAAGGTGACTCAAAAGAAGAAAGATGCATTTCACTTTAAACTCATCGAATCAACCATATTTACCTTTCCACGTTGTTCTTTAAATACAAAGAGTGTTCTCAATAAACTCAAAATTACAAGATACTGAGAACTGAATGCTGCTTACTACTTTAATACCTATAAGTTGCAAAAAAAAAAAAGATAGCAAAAGATAGATACTTGTGGCAAACAGATGGCACCATAGTGCTGCTGAAATCACAGGCTTATGTTTAAAAAAACGCCATGAAGGGGAAAAAAAGGTTGGAGAGATGAACAATGGCAACGATAATACACATAAAACAAAGAAAGCTTATGCAACAAGCTCTTTGGGTTCGAGAGAAGCGATTTCTTGCATGACTTGGGCCTTGTCAGCATCAAATTGTTGATCCTCTGCAAAAACATCAACACCTTGTATCAAATTTTTTGAAAGTGATCTTCAACCATATCCAGTCTTAGGTTGGCCCAAAACAAATGGTTAATTCCCAGAAACGCCAACTCAAGGGCGAAAGAGAGAGACGTTTGTAATAGTCTTACCTTTATCGGTCTTCAAATCGCCTAATAATCGAAGCAGCTTGCTCTTGTTTGCAACAAGGATGTTGGCAATGTCAGCAGGCTTGTTCTGATTTGCAGCAAATAGCTGTTTGGGAAATCAAAACACAATTAAAGGAGTCAAGATAAATATTTATGATGCAAATATGTCATTGTAGAAAAAAAAACCTTGAAAACATGAAATGCTTCAATTTGGATGGTCTTGCTTGACTCCTGTATCAAGATAATACACAAGAAATCGTAGAGTCATTATTTTCAGTGAAGGTAGTATTAAAGAAATTTTTCTATATGGAAGTTCATAACATTAAGCGGGGCTAGTTACCCTTAGAAGATTCATGAGTATCCTTAAATTATCCCTCGAGCTCACATATTTTGTCATGGTTGCAGCATTGCTACGATCAAGTAACATGTCTCCCAAGAGCTGAAAAAACATAAAAGATGAGCAAGAAAATTGTGCCAGCAAACTACACGATCATCAATTCCTCCATGGAAAGACAAAATTTGTCAAGAGGTGTATCAGCTCATACAATAAAAATTTTGTTAAGATGTGTATCAGCTCATATAATAAAAGAAAATTGTTAAAATGTGTATCAGCTCATATAATAAAAAAAAATTTGTTAAGAAGTTGATCAACTCATACAATACTTGTCCTGAAGAACTTTAGCTACATTGTAAAAGGACAGTCATTCAAATTCAACAGTTCGTACACCAAATCCTGAAAATAATAGTAATTTATGCATATGCCATCTGTAATACCTTGACTGCTTGTCTTCTGGTAATATAGTTGCTAGATTCCAGCAGTTTTGAGTTATACTCTGCGAAAAACTGAAATTCAACGAACTCAGAAACCTAAAGTGAAACTCAACTCTGTTCAACATCGAAGTGGTTAAAACAATCAAACTCTAACAAAGTAACATAAAGCAACTATAACAGCTTCCTATAGAAGACTTGAATTCATTAAGCTCATAATCTAGAAAAATGAAGCCCTTTCAAAGACATTATCTTGATAATTTTCCAAAGATACTGTTTACTTAAAGCATAAGCAATTGCACACAATTATAAAAAAAACATTATGTGTAGTTCTTTTGTGTCATATATATATATATATATATATATATATATATATATATATATAGACATCCATCCCTAACAAGATAAGGCCGCAACGATATCCATTTTGTTCACTTAGTAGAGTGTTTGGTTGGGCAGAAATTCTTTTCCGGGAGAGTGCTTTTGCCATTTTCCTTTGTTTGGTTTTTAAAGGATGGAATATCATCCTTCCTAAAGGAAAAAAAGCCGCAGTTTCCTCCCTACTCTTTACCTTCCGCTTTCCTTGCTCCCATCCATTATCTCATTCCTTTTCTCTCGAACCAAACAAAGAGAAACTAATCTACAATTAGGTTTTCCCTGGAACATGTGTTTTCATGGAAAAATCATTTTCGGTTGATGTTTTTCGTCCAACCGAACAGAGTATTCTTCAGCAGTAAATTACAGAAATAGTTCAGCACCATCAACAAAATTCTTCATAATCTTATAACATCTTCGCCCCTCCCTCATTTCACTTTCTAATCAGTGAAAATTACGAAGAAAACAGTTGTTAGATTCATGGCCTTTGCTGCTTTGTACCATGAGCAGCACTACAGCCATTTGTAATTTCTAGAATCAGGTCAGCAATTCAATGAGGCGTTGACTGCCTAGAAAAAGGCAGTGACAGTTGCAAACTTGCAATCCTATAAATTGTGAGTTGTGAATCTTGTGATCCATTTTCAGTATGATTCATGAATCTATCGTCTCCCAACACTCGTTTCTTTCAGCTAGGTTTGCAAGGTTCCCAAACTTGATAGCTGATAATCTTCAAATTTACATGAAGGCACATGTTAAATCATAGAGTAGCATATTTTTGACACATTTTTGTTCACCTGTCGTAATGAAAGAAAAAGAAGAATATTGTCCAACAGTAATTACCCAATCATAGTTCTTCGAGAGAAATTCAGCTACTGTAGATTTATGCCTCGTCAATAGTTCCTGCATCGTGACCACAATAGAGTCAAATTGTTGCATAGATGGCATATATTTTGCAATCTAGCTAGGGCATAGTTGAGCCAGACCAACCAAGTCCATAATGAATTTCAGGTGCACTATATCCATGTTGGCCATGTACATGTAGTCATGTACTATAACATATATATATATATATATATATATATATATATATATATATATATATATATATATATATATATATATATATATATATATATATATATATATCTACAAACTAATAAAAGCTTGTACTTTATCTTTACTTTTGAGACATAAAACAAGACCTACCAATGTTACGAAAAATCATAAAAAGAACTACCGTGTTCACTCCCATGACCAGACAGACTCCAAACACAAAAGAAATCCAGACCTTAAAAGTTGCAGCAGCATCAGCAGCAATGTCAAAATTTGGGAGCTGAATAAATTCAAAGAACTTCTTCAAATGCTCTGATTCTAATACATATCTGTGACATGAATGCATAAATGTCAGAGATAATCATGACACTGGAACTTAGGAAACAAGAAGCATACGAATCAGAAAAAACATATACACTGTATTCACGTCTAAAAACATGGCAGCCTGATTCTAGTATCAAGCACACCAATGTCAATGAGGGACGTAAATAAAGCTCACTTAAGTCCAACAAAGGTAACATTCAGGGGGTAAGCTTTTGGCCCGTAAAACTAACAAAAGATTGTATGACACTATTGATTGGTGCTAGAGGCATATATGAGACAATGCATGTTGCACAAGGAAAAATCTTAGAGTGCAAGGAAGCAACGAGCCAACACAGATGAAAGATTCTTAACATATGGTAGGATTTATATTCTAAGAAACCAGGCAAAATCAACTGCAAGCCATGCAAGCTCCATGTATAGAGGTAAATAAAGTTTCTTCGTTAAACCTGATCTACCATTGTTCGTGACAAAATTAGAAAGTTCGAGGAAGTAATGAATAGGGAAGATTCTCTAATGAGGTAGGGTTTATATTCCTAAAATCCAGCACAGTCACCTACAAGCCATGCAAGTTCCATGTAGAAAAGGAAAAAAAATCATCATAAACTTAAACTACCATTACTCAAGAGTCAAGATAGCTCACTTGGCCACAACTTGATGACGTATGCACTCCCTCAACATGGAACCATAATGCAGAGCCATGTCTGTGTTCTCATACCTGTGCAAAAAGTATTCAGCCAAGAATCAGAACTCATATGCTTGATTTATGCGTACAAAGAAAAACCCTCAAGGATGCTATTCATATACCAAGAAGACAAGCAAAATGAGTAAATCAACCACGTTAATCTTCTTTAAAGATTAACAAATCCCAGGCACCACTAAAAGATGGGGAAGAGTTATGTGCACAGTCTAGTTAACCCAAGAAATATTATTTCCTAATCAAGTAGGCATAGGCTATGTTGTGCAAACAGTTGATAAATCGAGACCAGAAAGATTTTATCATTCCATTAACATACCCTGTCATAAGAATATCCATCAGATCTTTGTTTTTTTCCAGGTAATCAGATGCAATTAAACGAGAATGAACTTGTTGCCTTTGCAAATTAGCAACAATTTGAGTGGCATCTTTACGAGCCTGCAAAAGATTACCCTCACACAATTAGGAAACCTTAGGGGAACAATGTTAGAGTGAAAACTGCATGTGTCCTAAAAGCAAGTGTCTGATCAAGCAAAACTTTGGCACAGCCAAAACTCGAAGCTCAAAACTCAAGAAAAGAAGCTACACCGAACGCCGGGGATTATACTGATGTCCAAATTTGCCATTTTACACGTAGACAAGTGACATACCTCCAGGTTCAATTTGGGAAGACTATTGACCAGCAAGCGAAATGTGTTCTCTTTAAAGAACTCTTGGGTTAACTGCATGCAAGCCTCTGCAACTGGCTCTGCTTCGCTATTTCCATATAAAATACATTTCAGATCTCGAATGTGTTTGCTTAGCTCTACCATCTGTAGAAGGAATGTTCATAAGGTTAGCGATTACTATATACCTCAGTAAAATAATAGAGCAGCACATAGCAACTTGAAGAACAGCAGCATACTTCCTGTACAAAGGTATATCTCTTCTTGATCAAGCAGGTCCTCCTAACATTTTCAATCTAATCTGTACATTTAATCCATAACACGAGCTTGGATTTTAAATAAACATTCTCAGATATTTTGGCTTTCATGCATAAATCTAGTTTACGTAACATAGACTTCAACTTTAGACAAGACCGAACTTACAACAGATGTTAAAAAACAGATCATTACACACATCAACTAATCAACACTAATGAATGAAAATCTAACCATTATACAAACTTGACTACATAACTAAAGAAAGAAAGAGGCAACTTTAACTACAATACAATTATATAGAGACCACGCATAACAAATACCGACCCTTTCATGAAGTTAAAAGTACAAATTTCCTGGGACCATGCAGAACAACTATTAGACAATGCTAAAACTGAACTCTACAAAAAGAATTTGACCACATTATACTTACAAAAGATGCAGGACAAAACATATAGATATATATACCAAAAGATGTGAACACTAAGAAAAGGTGCAGCATTCTCATCTTTAACACGGACAATTACAGCAACAGAAACCAAATTAAAAGTTGCCATTAAACAATTAAGAAAATTGAAAACCTGGAAAATATGAGTTCTATATCCCCACAAGGCTGTCATTCTTAACAGTTCGATTTTCGGGAGCACAAACTCAAAAAGGGCCATGAGAACTACTGCATCAAGATATTTAACAACGATTTTCAATATAAATTTAAGAGTACTTCTTTG
Source organism: Beta lomatogona (assembly GCA_947646795.1). Taxonomy (NCBI): domain Eukaryota; kingdom Viridiplantae; phylum Streptophyta; class Magnoliopsida; order Caryophyllales; family Amaranthaceae; genus Beta; species Beta lomatogona. The sequence continues at coordinate 645,613 of CANSNZ010001103.1, read as the reverse complement.
ATTGCCCTAACATCCACGAGTCAGCAGTTCAAGTTATACACTTTCCCAAAGATCAAACACATCTTTTAACACCTTCAAGAGGCCCCCGCCATAGCACAGCAAGAGAGGTCACACATACCCAGGCTTAGCTTATGATAACAGTAAGACTATTTCAGAATTAACCTTAATCCCATAACACCGACCACCTAGCCACTATTTTGGAGATAAGTAAGAATTGCAGGCAGTTTATAAGCCATTCTAAATTAGCCCATTGTAATCCATAAGTCAAAGAATAAGGAGTGTCCAACTTCATTAGAAGTAGATAGGTATTCCAATAATTGCCCATAAATTCTATGGAGAACAAAAGATTCCGACTTTACACAAGATGTGAATTACGATATATTTCAGTCAATATATCATAATTCACAGCACCTCATACCCACAATTTGTGATGCACTTATATTGTTGCCAAAAATCTTTCGAGTAAACCATCAACCAAAAGCGAGTCACCCAGTAAATAGAGATCCAAGTGAACGTATCCAACCATCTCTTGACATTTACTAAAGTAAAAGTAAACTGCATAAAGTCAGACTCTCCACAAACCACACCACACCACACTGGAAGCTAGGACCGAAAATATATTAGCTTCAATCGTCTCAGTTTTTACGACAGATTGAACTTCAACTTTAAATTAGATGAAATAAATAACTTTGTTGGGCTCCTAGACAGCTTTACTATATAGTCCTAATTTTACCGACCTTACAAAAGCTCAAAAGCTAAAAATTAACACTTTCATAACACTTTTGCACAAAAATCAACAAAAAAAATCAAATTGTCGCAAGTAAGATCCAAAATAATGCCATAAATCACAAGTTCAAAATACAATTAGATAAAACAATCAAAATGTTGGCGGGATCGAACAACAAATTTCAGCTATTAATATTCAGTCCATACTATAAACTATAGAAATCATCGCAAATCAACTCGAAAAATTCACGGATGAATTGATTTAATTACAAAATTCACATCACAAACATAAAAAATATGAAATTAACCTTCTCATCGCGCTTGCTCTCGCGAATACTATTCATATCAAATTGAACAAGAAGATCGCGAGTGAGACGAACAATTTCTGCCGGAGTTCGAGGCTTGGATTTGAAAAGCCCTTTCATTTTCTTCAAAAAAAGAAAAAATTGATTGAATCAGAAGAAAATTCCCTAAATGTTAGTATTACTCTCTCTCACACACCTAGGGTTTCTGATTTCAATCGACGATCATCAGTGGATTGAAAGAAGAAGAAAGGATACATAGGAGTAATATTGTAAGGAGTATCTTGTTTTTATGTTCGACAGCAGAGTTATTTTTTTGTCGCTTATCCTGTGTTTTGCACATGAAAGGAAAAAAGGGGGATATTTGTGGGATTTTGCTACTAAATTATTCTGTGGAGGTCAACTACTCTCACAATCATGACTCTATTTTTATTGGTTTAGATCGTACTACTTCTACTATACCCACACTAACTAGATGCGGATTTGGGGTCATTTTCTCTCTAGAGTGACTAAATATACTACTCCCTCCGTCCTAGAAAGATTTCAACACTTATTGGGACACATAGTTTAAGTTTAAGGTGATAAGTTGTAGTGTGGTTATCAAATGTTATTTTATTTAAAAAGTGGATGTGATAGGAGTTAGTGGGGTATTTTTTATTAGAGGAGAGAGAAAGTTGGGTAACTTTTTATTGATAAAAGGTAGAGTGTGGGCCAAAAATGTGTAAAAGAAGTCATATATTAATGGTGGACCATGCCAAGAATGGAAGTGTTCAAACTAATTTGGGACAAATATAAAAGAAAAGTGTTCAGATTATTTTGGGACGGAGGTAGTAGGATATAAGGAGTAAGATTAACTAGAGAACGATTCGTATTCAGTTATTTGGTATAATTTTTATGTGGAGTGTGGAAAAATATACCATGATAATATAAATAGTAAGAATGGTTATCTAGCAAATAGCTTAAAGGAGGCTTTTTTGGTAAATTAACTTGGTGCGGGGTTTTGCACCAGTTCTTCTCTTGTTCGATGTTGAGCTCATTCTCAATTTTGCCTTTTTCCATTATAGATAGCAATATGAAGACTATATCATATGCATGGATTAGTGTCAAGATTAGATCCATCTTTTTAATTAAACTAAGTTGTAGGTGCTATTTGTTTAATAATTAAACTTAATGGTTGTTGTTGAGATTTCCAGTGCAAATCTAGCAAATTCCACCTTTTTTATTGATTCATGTAGGCAATCTTGAACTTTTGGAGTTCGAAGAGGTGTTTGGCTAAAAAGCTTAACTGACACAACAAAATGCTAAGAATCTAATGCGAGAAGGAAGAACAATTTTGTGTAGATTTAATGCTGATTTTGCAAATATTGGTTATCTATTCCTGACAAGCCAATTGCAAAATTAGAAAGTTGATTTGACCGTAGGAAAACATTTTAGCGATTGCCCACCAATATTATGAACTCAATTAATCATAACCTCTTTATAACATTTCTATAAGTTATAGGGGCATTTTTCCTTTGTAGTCTGTATACTAATTAATACTTATTCCTCCTCAAAAACCCTAATTGTTTTCTTCTAGTTTGGGGTTGCCATCATCCTTTCGATGATGGTAAACCCCCAATTCTTCTTTTTTCTTCTAGTTTTCATTGTCTTTTTATTAATAATATTCCATTCTTTCTCTTTTTGAGAGTTTTCTACTCAATTTTTGGATTCTTTCTCTCCTTTAATGGGAGTTTGGAGTTTAGTTTTATTCTCTTCCCACATGGAAGTTTAAACATTGGTATGAGAAATTTGGTTGAAGTTCAAGACCATTATCAACATCGAAGTATTGGAAATTCGAATGCGGTCAACATGGTTATTAATCAAGAATTTTCTTCCCCAAACTATGTCAGAATGATAGACTTCCCCATCAATAGCTGCGTGATTCAGCAAATACAAGGGGGTTGCGCTGTATTGCTCGATCTAGTTCATTGTATTTCTTCGAGGAATAATTTAATTTGATCTTGTCTGATTATATCTTGTTTTCCTTTAATACTTATTGTAGATGTCGTTTGACCTTCATTTAATGAAATTTCTCTTTCTTCAAAAATAAAAAATGAACTCAATTAATCAGGCATTACCTCTAAGCATCCAGAAAATAATTTAGCCAATAATTTTAAAGCGGTTGACTAAAGGTGGTCGTTAGTAATCGCAAAGATCCATGTGTTCCTCTATACGAATCTATACAAATATATTAAAAGGCGTGCGAAAGAAAGTTTATGTGCCACGTGGCACTCTCCTCCAATTTCTAATGCAAATGCTTTATGTTCATGTAAACTCCTCACTTTTAAAAAAATGTGTAAGTGTAAGGTATCGAACACGTGACCTTTGAAATGAAAAGTAAGAGCTTAACCATCAATACACTATGACTTTGTTGTTCAATGTTTCAAAAATAATTTGATAAAGTCTTGTAATAATTGTAGTTAACTAAAAAGACTTAACAAGTATATAATCCCTCCGTTTTTTTATTGCTACATTGTTGTATGCACAACAATTTATGCAATGTCACTTCAAGCTTTTTGGAGTATACTTTTTGATCCATTTAATATAAAATCATGAGAAAAAGTAAAAAAGTAGTACTTTTGGGTGGAAAAGGAGAAGAATAAATATAAAAGTATTACTTCATGGTAGGCCAAGTACCCCAAATAAAGAAAATGTAGCAATTAAAAAGAAACAGTCATTTAAGAAAAATGTAGCAATTAAAAAAAAACGGAGCGAGTACATCTTTAACACTCTTATTACGTAACTTACAAGAGAATATTGATGTCATATTCTCTTACCACAATTCCTCTTAAGGTATGTTTTCAAACTCAAAGCTTTCAAATATTTTTTACTTATCACATCGTCACGTGAATTTTTCAATTTCTTAATGGACAAAAAATACAAAAAGTAGCCAAATAAATTATGAAATAAAAAATAAGAACATATTTGTTTATTATGAATCGACCCGAGGCATCGCCCGTGTAAAAAAAACTTACACTATGTGCCACGTGGCACTGTCCTCAACTTTCTAATGCAAATGCTTTATGTCTATGTAAACTCCTCACTTTAAAAAAAATGTGTAAGTGAAAGTATCGAACACGTGACCTTTGAAATGAAAAGTAAGAGCTTAACCATCAATACACTATGAATTTGGTGTCTAATGTTTCAAATAAAAAATGATAAATTCTTATAATAATTATACTTAACTAAAAAGACTTGAACAAGTATATACATCTCTAACACTCTTATTATGTAATTTACAAGAGAATACTGATGTCATATTCTCTTACCACAATTCCTTTGAAGGTATTGTTTTCAAACTCAATCCTTTCAATTTTTTTTACTTATCACGTTGTGACGTGAATTTTTCAATTTCTTAATGGACAAAAAATACGAAAAGTAGCAAAATAAATTATAAAATTTAAAAATAATAACATATTAGTTTATTTTAAATGACCCGAGGCATCGCCCGGGCAAAAAAACTAGTTTTAGATCATATCCAGGTACCAAGCTACATGTGTCTCACCTCTGTGTCTGACCTCCCTAATGTCGCTAAGATCTTCAGGTGAACAATAATAAACTAAGGGCAAACCAATAAGCATGTAAATGGTTGAACTGACCTATAAATGGATAGAGCAATAATATATAGATAGATAGAACCTATGAACTAATCAATGAACCTAGAGCATGTTCATTATCTTTTTATTTTTTATTTTTAGTCTCTCGTATCTTATATAACGTTAATATTAAAACCTAGAAAATTAATTTTATACTTTTGTTATCAATTTTTAGAACAAATATGTTTTATTCAAATATAACATATTTATCTATCGTCTGATTTTAAAATGTTACAAATAAAAAATATCGATCATATTGAATAGTGAATGAGTCTTGAATTCTTTTACGTACTTTGCTTTCAAAGGACAATGATTTCCGTTCCCACTGGGGCACTTTGGGGGAGGGGATCTCTTTATCCTTCTCCCCTTAGTTACTCCCAAAGTGTCTAGCCTGCTAATCAGAATCGAATTAACGCACAAGAGGTCAATTTCAACTTGGGAGAGATCTTTCACCTTACCTACTAAAAAACATGACAACGATTTCATAAGCTTCAATTCAACGTCTCTACTAAGAAAATAATTTCCATTTTAAGCACTCCATTACCCAAATCTCCCATTTTTACCATTTTGAAAATAGAATTTTATTTGTCGAACATTCCAAATAATTGTTCACCTAACACCTTTCTGTTTTAGAGTAGTCGTAGATCATCTTTGTGGGTTTTGGTGTGATAAAATTAGTTGTTGTTGCTAGATTGGAATTCTTGCGTCTTGGCGCCACTCTTTATCTTGGCGAATCTCTGGTGAAGGTTTCCATAATTTGTTTTTAGTTTTTAAATTACTAAAATAAAAAACAGAGATTTATCAATAACCCTGGTTTCTATGTTTATGGGTTTTGCTTAATAAAAAACTCAACTAAAAAAAAAAAAAAAAAAAAAAAAAACGGAGGCAATGCATGTTGTTGTTTTAAGTTGCTCCGACCAAATATAAGGGGTTTTTAGGATTATACTCAAATGATTTAACTTCGTCGGCCATGGCAATGGAGTTTGAGCTTAAGTGACTGGATTGAATGGACGAATCTAGCAAGATTCTCCGTCGGTAGAAGGGTTACCTGAGTTTGAAAGGGAAGGGAGCACTTGGGTCACTGTTTGCCAGACATATGGAAAGCTGATTTTTTTTCTTTTTTTTGCAATTGAAAATAAAAGGAGTTTTAGAAAATATAAAAGAACCAACCAGAATGTGCCATGTGACTCATTTACAAGGTAAACCGGTTTCTTCCGGTTATCAGTTCATTTTTGGAAGACATCTCTAATAGTTGGGATTATTATAGATTCTTAAGTGTTAGAATAATGTAGAATATTAGTGTGGAATATTCTCTTGATGTATATCTTGTGTAATTAGCTTAGTTAGGCAAGTTTGTTATTGCTTCCTAAATTGTAGTATACTCTTGTATATTATGGAAAACGGTCAGCTAAGAATACCAAGGAAAATCATTCTTTAATGGTATCAGTATTACTTTCCTAGGCCGATTTTCACTACGGATGATGAAAAAGAACTTTGGTCTACTCTCCATGCTACGGTCCTTCAATGGATCTACGCTACAATTTCCGACGATCTTCTCCATACCATCATTGAGCTCGACTCTACGGCTATGGATGCGTGGAATCGCTTACGCGATATTTTTCAAGACAACAAGAATTCTCGTGCCGTCACCCTTGAACAAGAATTCTCTAATACACACATGGAGGACTTTTCTAATGCCTCCGCGTATTGCCAACATCTTAAGACCCTTGCGGATCAACTCAAGAATGTCGGTGCTCCAGTCTCTAATAATCGCCTTGTGTTACAAATGGTTTCCGGTCTTACGGAGTCCTACAACCAAGTTGCTACACTCATTCGCCAAAGTGACCCGCCTCCCCCATTTTATCAAGCCTGCTCCATGCTCACTCTTGAGGAAGCGGGCCTTGCCAAGAAAACCTTGGTGGCACGTGACACTGAAGATTCCTCCCAGGAATTTTCACAGCCTCGCCCTCATTCTCACAATGGTAAGAATACTGGGAGAAATCGGAATCAAGGAGGGCAAAAAAACTGTCAACACGGCGGCGGTAAGGGTGGTTCTAAGGGTGGCCGTAACTCCGGCAGTGGTGGCGGTGACAACCGCGGTGGTCGCAGTCCGGCAGCACCTGCACCGGCTGCTGGGCTGGGCAAGGGGGGTCAGACGCTTCCTGCGTGGGCGTGGCCTTGGGGTTAGTGGCCCTAACCTCCATCTCCTTACCCCACTCTCCCTTGGGCCGGACACCGCTCAAGCTTCTTACTCTCCTTATGGGCCGAGCAGGGGTATTGGGCCCAAGACCAAGACCGCAAAGATGCTTATCCAAAGACAACAACATGCTTATCATGCTTCATCAGCCTCCACAGCTCCTCCTCCAAGCCCAACAGACATTGAAGCTGGCATGTATACCCTTGGGCTCACTCCACCCGACCCCAATTGGTATATGGACAATGGAGCCACTTCCCATATGACTTCCAATTCAGGTACTCTCTCGTCCTATTTTAATATGAGCAAAAATCGTGGTATAATTGTTGAAAATGGTAGTTCTATTCCTATTCATGATTATGGAGACACTCACTTGCCTTCCCCCCACTCCTCATTGACTCTTAAGAATGTTCTTCATGCACCCAAACTTGTGAAAAATTTAATTTCTATTAAAAAAATTTACCACCGATAACTCTGTTTCTGTGGAATTTGATCCTTTTGGGTTTTTTGTGAAGGATTTTCAAACGGGGAGGCGCCTAATGAGATGTGAGAGCCGCGGGGATCTCTATCCTATTTCCACCATTATCACTCAACCACCTTCAGTTTTTGCTGCCTTGGCTTCTTCTATGGCATGAGCGCTTGGGACATCCGAGGGCACCTGTTTTAGCTTCTCTTAGGCAAAATAAAATGATTGAATGTAATCAAACTCATAATTCCAATTATTGTTATTCTTGTCCTCTTGGAAAACTTGTTAAGTTGCCATTTGTAGTTTCAAATTCATGCACTCTTATGCCATTTGATATTATCCATGCTGATCGTTGGACTTCACCTGTTTTAAGTTTTTCCGGCCATCGCTATTATCTTGTGTTATTGGATGATTTTACGAATTTTGTGTGGACTTTTCGATTATCTAAGAAATCTCAAGTGGTATCCACTTTTCTTTCTTTTCAATCCTATATCCGCACTCAATTTGAACGAGATATTAAAACACTTCAATGTGATAATGGGCGGGAATTTGACAATGACACTTTGCATGATTTTTGTAAGAAACATGGGTTAAGTTTTTGTTTTTCTTCTCCTTACTCTTCCTCTCAAATTGGGAAAGCTGAACGAAAAATTCGAACCATTAACAACATTATTTGCACTATTCTTGCTCATGGTTCCATTCCCCCTTCCTTTTGGCATCGTGCCCTACAAATGGCCACCTACGTACTTAACATCCTTCCGAACAAGGGACTAGCTTAATTATCAAACTCCACACAAAATTCTCTATCAACGAGATCCGTCTTATGCTCATCTTAGGGTGTTTGGGTGTTTATGTTACCCGTTATTTCCTTCCCCCACCATAAACAAGCTTCAATCCCGTTCTACTCCATGTGTATTTTTGGGGTACCCTTCCAATCACCGGGGTTACAAGTGTTATGACATGTCCTCCCGCAAAATCATCATTTGTCGCCATGTTATTTTTTATGAAACACAATTTCCATTTACCACTATGAATTCTCCCCCAAAACACACCTATGATTTTTTACAAGAAGGAATCCATCATGCCATCATCCACACACTAGCCCAGTCGGATTTACCCCCTGCTAGGCCGCCTCACTCCCCTATTTTGAGCCCAGTCCAGCCTCAACCTCATTCTTCTCCTGCGCTGCGATCTCCCCAGCCCAGGCCTATTCCCTCTTCCCCAGCGCCTCACACGCGTCTCTCCCCTCCCCCTGCTCTTACCAGGCCGAATTCCCCCCCAAGCCCACTCCATGGGCGCGCCTCAACCAGCCTGGATAGCGAACATTCTTCTCCCAGCCCACATGTTGGGCGCTCCTCTCCAGGCCCGAATGCTGAGTGCTCCTCTCCTCTTTTGCCTACTTCAGATCAACCCAACTCCCTTGCTCCCTCTTTCCCATCTCATGCGCCTCCTTCCAATTTATCTACAACACCCTCACGCCCCGTTACTCGCAGCCAACATGGGATTTTTAAGCCCATACGCCCCCTTAACCTCCACACTCAAGCTTCTAAACCCCTTTACCTCGTAACCCCGTGAGTGCTCTCCGTGATGTGAATTGGAAAATGGCCATGACTGATGAATATAATGCTCTTATTAAAAATAAGACGTAGGAGTTGGTGCCTCGTCCACCTGATGTTAATGTTATTCGTTCTATGTGGATAAAGAACATTCTGAGGGCACTTTTGAGAGGCATAAGGCCCGTCTTGTAGGTGATGGATAGACGCAGCAGGTTGGTATTGATTGTGGAGAGACATTTAGCCCGGTTGTCAAACCGGCTACTATTCGCACTGTTTTGAGCCTGACTTTGACCAAATCTTGGCCTACTCACCAGCTTGATGTCAAGAACGGTTTCCTGCGTGGGGATCTCAAGGAAGCAGTTTACATGCATCAACCCTTGGGGTTTCGCAATGCAGATAGCCCCACTCATGTTTGTCTATTAAAAATATCCTTATATGGCCTTAAGCAGGCTCCCCTGGCCTGGTATATGAGATTTGCAGAGTTTGTTTCCACTCTTGGGTTCCATCATAGTAAGTCTGATCATTCTCTCTTTATATATCGGCATGGTTCCGCTATGGCTTACTTGTTGCCTTATGTTGATGACATTATTTTGACTGCTTCGTCTGATGAGTTGCGTAAGTCTATCATGGCCAGTCTTAGCTCAGAATTTTCTATGAAGGATCTTGGGCCCTTGAGCTATTTTTTGGGCATTGCTGTGACTCGGCATGCCGGTGGTTTATTTTTGTCTCAACGAAAGTATGCTATGGAGATCATTGATCGAGCTGGTATGTCTTCATGTAAACCGCCTCTTACTCCCGTAGACACCAAGCCCAAAATGAGTGCTCATTCCAGCTCCCCTTATGAGGATCCGTCTCATTATCGTAGTCTTGCAGGGGATCTTCAGTATCTTACCTTCACCAGAACCGATATTGCTTGTGCTATGCATGATCCTCGTGAGGAGCATATGTATGCTCTTAAGCGCATTGTTCGCTACATTCAGGGTACTCTTGATCATGGCCTACATTTGTACCCTTCTTCGACTTCCACTCTTATTTCCTACACGGATGCTAATTGGGGTGGATGTCCTGATACTCGTCGATCCACTTCTGGCTATTGTGTCTTTCTTGGTGACAACTTGATCTCTTGGTCTGCAAAACGCCAACCTACTTTGTCGCGCTCTAGTGCCGAAGCTGAGCATCGTGGCATTGCTAAGGTGGTCTCTGAATCTTGCTGGTTATGTAATCTACTACTTGAGCTTCATTGTCCTATTCAGAGGCTACATTAGTATATTGTGACAATGTTAGTGCCATTTATTTGTCCAGTAATCCTGTTAATCATCAGTGTACTAAACACATTGAACTTGATATTCATTTTGTATGAGATTAGGTTGCTTGTGGTCAGGTTCGGGTGTTACATGTTCCATCTCATCACCAGATTGCTGACATCTTCACCAAAGTTCTTTTTCTTTTTCAAAATGGGAAAGTTGAACGAAAAGTTCGAACCATTAACAACATTATTCGCACTATTCTTGCTTATGGTTCCATTCCCCCTTCCTTTTGGAATCATGCCCTACAAATGACCACCTACCTACTTAACATCGTTCCGAACAAGGGACTAGCTTATCAAACTCGTCACAAAATTCTCTATCAACGAGATCCATCTTATGCTCATCTTAGGGTGTTTGGGTGTTTGCGTTACCCGTTATTTCCTTCCCCCACCATAAATAAGCTTCAATCCCGTTCTACTCCTTGTGTATTTTGGGGTACCCTTCCAATCAATGGGGTTACATGTGCTATGACATGTCCTCCCGCAAAATCATCATTTGCCGCCATGTTAATTTTTTATGAAACACAATTTCCATTTACCACTGTGAATTCTCCTCCAAAACACACATATGATTTTTTACTAGAAGGAATCCCTCATGCCATCATCCACACACTAGCCCAGTCGGATTTACCCCCCTGCTAGGCCGCCTCACTCTTCTATTTTGAGCTCAGTCCAGCCTCAGCCTTATTCTTCTCTTGCGCTACGATCTCCCCAACCCAGGCCCATTCCCTCTTCCCCATCGCCTCACGCGTGTCTCTCCTCTCCCCCTGCTCTTACTAGGCCCAATTCCCCCCCAAGCCCACTCCCGGGCGCGCCTCAACCAGCCCGCATAGTGGGCATTCTCCTCCCAGCCCACGTGTTGGGCGCTCCTCTTCAGGCCCAAATGCTGAGTGCTCCTCTCGTCTTTTGCCTACTTCAGATCAGCCCAACTCCCTTGCTCCCTCTTTCTCATCTCATGCGCCTCCTTCCAATTTATATAGAACACCCTCACGCCCCGTTACTCGCAGCCAACATGAGATTTTTAAGCCCATACGTCCCCTTAACCTCCACACTCAAGATTCTCAATCCCCTTTACCTCGTAACCCCGTGAGTGCTCTCCGTGATGTGAATTGGAAAATGGCAATGACTTATGAATATAATGCTCTTATTAAAAATAAGACGTAGTAGTTGGTGCCCCGTCCACCTGATGTGAATGTTATTCGTTCTATATGAATTTTTACGCATAAAGAACATTTTGACGGCACTTTTGAGAGGCATAAGGCCCGTCTAGTAGGTGATGGACAGACGCATCAGGTTGGTATTGATTGTGGAGAGACATTTAGCCCAGTTGTCAAACCGACTACTATTTGCATTGTTCTGAGCATGGCTTTGTCCAAATCTTGGCCTATTCACCAGTTTGATGTCAATAACGCTTTCCTGCGTGGGGATCTCAAGCAAACAGTTTACATGCATCAACCCTTGGGGTTTCGCGATCCTGATCACCCCACTCTTGTTTGTCTCTTAAAAATAATCCTTATATAGCCTTAAGCAGGCTCCCCGGGCCTGGTATATGAGATTTGCAGAGTTTGTTTCCACTCTTGGGTTCACTCATAGTAAGTCTGATCATTCTCTCTTTATATATCGGCATGGTTCCATTATGGCTTACTTGTTGTTGTATGTTGATGACATTATTTTGACTGCTTCCTCTGATGAGTTGCGCAAGTCTATCATGGCCAATCTTAGCTCAGAATTTGCTATGAAGGATCTTGGGCCCTTGAGCTATCTTTTGGGCATTGCTGTGACTCGCCATGCCGGTGGGTTATTTTTGTCTAAACGAAAGTATGCTATGGGGATCATTGATCGAGCTGGTATGTCTTCATGTAAACCGTCACTTACTCCCGTAGACGCCAATCCCAAAATGAGTGCTCATTCCAGCACCCCTTATGAGGATCCGTCTCATTATCGTAGTCTTGCAGGGGCCCTTCAGTATCTTACCTTCACCAGACCCGATATTGCTTATGTTGTGCAGCATGTGTGTTTATTCATGCACGATCCTCCTGAGGAGCATATGCATGCTCTTAAGCGCATTGTTCGTTACATTCAGGGTACTCTTGATCATGGCCTACATTTATACCCTTGGACTTCCACTCTCATTTCCTACACGGATGCTGATTGGGGTGGGTGTCCTGATACTCGTCGATCTACTTCTGGCTATTGTGTCTTTCTTTGTGGCAACTTGATCTCTTGGTCTGCAAAACGCCAAGCTACTTTGTCGTGCTCTAGTGCCAAAGCTGAGTATCGTGGCGTCGCTAATGTTGTCTCTGAATCTTGCTAGTTACGTAATCTACTACTTGAGCTTCATTGTCCTATTCAGAAGGCTACATTAGTATATTGTGACAATGTTAGTGCCATTTATTTGTCCGACAATCCTGTTAATCATCGGCGTACTAAACATATTGAACTTGATATTCATTTTGTACGAGAAAAGGTTTCCCGTGGCCAGGTTCGGGTGTTACATGTTCCATCTCGTCACCAGATTGTTGATATCTTCACCAAAGTTCTTTTTCTTTTTCAAAATGGGAAAGTTGAACGAAAAATTCGAACCATTAACAACGTTATTCTCACTATTTTTGCTCATGGTTCCATTCCCCCTTCCTTTTGGCATCATGCCCTACAAATGCCCACCTACCTACTTAACATCCTTCCGAACAAGGGACTAATTTGTCAAACTCCTCACAAAATTCTCTATCAACGAGATCCATCTTATGCTCATCTTAGGGTGTTTGGGTGTTTGTGTTACCCTTTATTTCCGTCCCCCACCATAAATAAGCTTTAATCCCGTTCTACTCCATGTGTATTTTTGGGGTACCCTTCCAATCACCGGGGTTTCAAGTGCTATGACATGTCCTCCCGCAAAATCATCATTTGCCGCCATGTTATTTTTTATGAAACACATTTTCCATTTACCATTGGGGAATTCTCCCCCAAAACACACATATGAATTTTTACAAGAAGGAATCCCTCATGCCATCATCCACACACTAGCCCAATCGGATTTACCCCCTGCTCGGCATATTGTACATGAAGGAATCCCTCATGCCATCATCCACACACTTGGCACATATTTTGCCTGCCACAAAATTGAGAGGAGTGACACCACGGTGAGCACCTTTCCAAGATTTGCATGATATGTAGGGCAGCTGCGTTTGATGGTTTACTTAAGTGATTGGTAGTCAGGTGATCTGAGCAACTGAACTTGAATTTTGCTTGCTTGAATGATTTTGAGTTGGAAATAATTGAGTTTAAACTTTTTCATCTGAGGGGTGAAGCAATCATATTCTTATTCATGTTATGCTTTGCTTGAGGACAAGCAAGGGTTTAGCTTGGGGGAGTTTGATGTTACGGTTTTGTATAGTGTTTTTCCCCTTATATCTGAGCTAAAATGTGCATCAATGGTGCTCGTAGGAGCCATTTCACGCTAACTTTCTTCTTCTAGTTGTGGTTTTCTGTTTTGTGATGATTTGTAGGTATTGGGGAGCTTTTTCCCTATTTTCTACTGATTTGCGTCTACCACAATCGAATGGGGAAGTTCGAAGGCATTTATGATGAGTTCCGGGGTCCCGAGAATACTTTCCGATGCCTTGGACAAAAGTAGAAGTGAAGCCTTGGCGTTTGAAGCCAAGGAATGAAATACCGGACCTGAGCCCGATTGGATCGGGCGCCATACGCCCGATCGGGCGTTCAACTCCATCACAAGCAAGAGTCGTTGCCGGCCCGATCGGGCGACGTTGCCCGGTCGTTGTTTCGTTGTCCAGCCCGATCGGGCGAGATGGCCCGACAGGATAGGGCGCTAGGTGAGAGCGTACATGCATCTGCTGAGCTGAGCGCTGAACATCGAGATAGCCCGACAGCATCGGGGGGATGGCCCGATACCATCGGGCGAGGTTTTCTTTGGTGCGCAGCTACTTTGTTTGTGCCCGACTTCATCGGGCTTGGTTGGCCCGATCAGGCTTCTCTCCACGCGCGCTCATTTAATGAGTTTCGGGCACTTAGTATAAATAGGAAAGTTAGAACATTTATTAATCATCTTTTGTTTTAGCTCTTATTTTCTCATAGATTCTCTCAAGAACCCTAGTTTTTACTACTCTTCATTGTGATTCAAGATTGAACCTTTGGATTATTCGCAAGTTTAATATAGTTCATTAATTTGGTAATCTTCTTCTTTATTCTCTTCATATTTATTTGCTTTGTCTATTATTGATTAGATTAGTTTCTTAGTTATTTGCAATAGTTCAAAGCATGGATTTTTATATGAAATTTGTTGTTGGATTCTCAAACATGAGTGAGTAGTTTTATTTCTAGGATTGTGGGGATCTATGTATGCAATGAGGGATTAATAGATTAATATAATTACCCTTTATTTCAATTGTTTCCTGTGATTGAATCGTTCATGCTAGATTTATGAATTAGGCCTGATTTGTATTTCTATTATCGCAATATTGAATCTACTTCGAGAGGAGAGGTTTAGTATAGGCTTTCAATCATTAGGCATAGTGATCCTTGACCATGCGAGAGCGGCTAGGTGATCTTTGAGGGAGGTAATGTTCGAGAGAAATTACATGTGCCCTAGATAAATTGACTTATTGTGGTGGTTATTATTCGTCTCTGATTTCCCGAATTGTATGCATAGTGATCCATAGTCCTAGTTCTTTATTAATTGATTCTTACCTTCATATTTAGTTCTGTCATTTGCCTATTAGTTTAGTCACACACCCCTTTTCAACTGATTTAGTTAGTATAATATTAGAATTCAGATACAATAAGTATAACTTTCTCCCTGTGGATTCGATCCTGACTTCCCTGACTACTTGTTAGTGGACCTTAGGTTATTTTTGATAAGGTGATACGACTTTAGCCTGTCAGAACTTCACTCCTATAGATGATTCTTTTCCTGACGATCATCTATACGCAGTCACCTCACAGATCCCTTGGTTTGCTGATTATGCCAATTACATGGTCGGCGGTATACTACCTCCTAATTTGTCCTACCATTAAAAGAAACAGTTTCTCCATGATGTTAAATTCTACTTTTGGGATGATCCTTTCTTGTTTCGTGAATGTTCAGATGGTCTTTTCCGCAAATGTGTTCCTGAATGGGAGGTCAAAGGCATTCTGAATCGCTGTCATAACTCACCTTATGGTGGGCACCATGGCCCCTCACGAACTGTGGCAAAGCTCCATGAGTCGGGTTTCTATTGGGCCACAATGTTTAAGGACGCACAATCTTTCATCATGTCATGCGACGCTTGCCAGAGGACCGGCAATATTTCGAGACGGCATGAGATGCCCCAAACAGGTATTTTAGAAGTTGAAATCTTTGATGTTTGGGGTATTGATTTCATGGGACCGTTCCCATCTTCTAATGGGAACTGTTACATTTTGGTTGCGGTCGATTATCCAAGTGGGTTGAAGCCGTGGCATTTCCTACTAATGATTCTAAGGTAGTGATGGCTTTGTTCAAGAAAATCATATTCCCCCGATTTGGAGTCCCACGCGCCGTGATCAGTGATGGAGGCTCCCATTTTCATGAACGACATTTGGATACCCTCTTGAAGAAATATGGAGTCTACCACCGTACTGGCTTAGCGTACCATCCTCAAACGAGTGGGCAAGTAGAGGTCTCAAATCGAGAAGTTAAGTCCATTCTTGAGAAGGTAGTTGCAAGGTCTAGGAAGGATTGGAATAAAAGGTTGGATGATACACTTTGGGCCTACAGAACCGCATTCAAGACACCCATTGGTACTTCACCGTATAGGCTCGTGTATGGGAAAGCATGTCACCTCCCCGTCGAATTAGAATATAAGGCTTTTTGGGCGATCAAAGAGCTTAATATGGATAAAAAGCTTGCAGGGGAGAAAAGACTTCTACAACTCAATGAACTCGATGAGTTCCGATTGTTGGCTTATGATAGTGCACAAGTATATAAGGAGAAAACGAAGAAGTGGCATGATAAAAAGATCCTACCAAGGGAGTTCGCCGTGGGAGACAAAGTCTTATTGTACAATTCTAGGCTCAAACTCTTCCCTGGAAAGTTGAAATCTAGATGGTCAGGCCCTTTCACAGTTACTAGAGTGAACAAGTTCGGTTCTGTAGAGGTTATGAATGAAAAAGGTGAAGTGTTCAAGGTTAATGGGCAACGCTTGAAGTTGTACCACACAGGTGCTACTGTGGGTCTAGTTGAGGAACTTTACCTCCAAGCACCATCACCACTTAACGAATGAGGGCGGTAAATGGTCATGCGGGACCTTTATAAACCAGCGCTGATCGGGAGGCAACCCGATTTTTGACTTTTTCTCTCTTCCTTTTTCTTGTAGTTTTTCTTTTTCTTTTTTTTTTTTTTAGCATAATGAGAGAAAAATTTTCATATTTTGGAACTTTATCGTGCAGGAATGTTTGTCAAGGGTGACAATTCGCAGCTTCACAATGAAAAAACGCAAAGAATCAAACTCGCTGGGCACCGCCCGGGTGGGTCGGGCGACGTCCGCCCGGTCGGTCCCGCAAGCGTCATTCCTGGGCACGCATCACAAAACGAAAAAAAATCTGAGGAAAGGGTTTGCTGGGCATAGCCCGGGTGGGTCGGGCGAACTCCGCCCGGTCGGGCCCGCAAGCATCTCCTCAAGGCGAACAAAAAGAAAAAAAAACGCAGAGCAAGCACAAAAAAAAAAATTTCGCCCGGGCAGGTCGGGCTAAATCCGCCCGGTTGGGCGACAAGCAGGAAACGCGGTTTTCCTTCATTAAACCCCCGAATTTCATTTCGCCCGGGCAGGTCGGGCTAAATCCGCCCGGTCGGGCGACGAGCAGGAAACGCGGTTTTCCTTCATTAAACCCCCGAATTTCTTTTCAACTTATTCATCTTCTTCCTCTCACTCTTTCTCTCTCCTCAAAACCAAACCCCAAACCCTACCACCCTCTTTTCTCCACACTCCATCTTCACAACCCCAACCCTCAAAATTTTGCATAATTCTCACAAATCTTCATCTTCCATTCATCTTTTTCACTTTTCTCCACTCAAATTATCCTCTTCCTCCTCTCAATCTCTCACCTTTTTTCTCCATCTTTCTTGGGTTTATTGAGTCAAGGTTTCTCATCTTCTTCAATGGCGGCTCGTCGTGGTGCACGTGGCAACGAAAATCCCGCAATTGAGGCAGACACTACATTCCCCACATCATCTTCAAAGATGAAGCCCAACGGGTACGTTTCCAAAAACTTAAACATCGCATGATTTATCCTACTAGATTTGTTAGTCGGGATCTCTTGCATGCTTTTGGTATCACTGACATTACCCGGACATTGTTTGCGGGGGTTGGTATTAGGGAGTTTTTCACACTATATCATGGAACATATGCTGATATCACACTTGAATTTTTAAGCTCCATTGAAATCCGAAAACATTCCTCGCATGATCATGTCATGTATTTTAGGATTGCTAATGCTGACCGTAAACTGACTATTAGGCAATTTGCCCAACTGTTTGGAATGACTGTTAGGGGCGATAGAAAGAAACCATAAACAATGCTATTAGGCCTCTTTTGGCAAGCCTTGACAGGAGTTAGACCCCCCAATTGCCAACATCTGCAGATTAAGTCTGTTCACAATCCGAGCATTCGATTCCTCCTAAAAATTTTTGGGGGTACTATTTTTGGGAGATGGGAACCCAATACAACCCAGACTGAGGAACTCACTGCTCTAGGGACATATGTATGGCCTGCTACTATGAAAATGCAGTTTGATCTAGCCTACGCCTTCATGCACCACTTACACAAAATTTCCACCACTTACCCCACTTTTGAGGGGGATGGCAGTGTCAAGACAACTGTGCCTATCGTTATTGGGGGGCTAGTCACCCACATTGCCTGTCATTTCGGTTATGTTAAAAATCGGAACAATGTAGTTCCTAGAGCCACCTACCTCGATCTTGACCATTTTCTGTCAGCTCGATATTTTACCTCTAGTGGTCGACAGTTTAGGTGGATGATTGCAAATCGAAAATCTATACTCCTCCCTAATCCTGACTTGATCCAATTACCTATAGGGGATGACTACTCCGATGATGCTGTCCCACCCAGCTACCTTCTCCCTGTAGGTGATGAGATCAACCATCCTCCAGCTGCTCCCACACCTGAACCTTCTCAGACCTACAGTCGGCGTGAGACTGCCCCTTCCATCCCTTCCTCTTCTTCACACCCCCCTCCTCCTACTGCTGATTTTGAGGGTATGATGAGTGTTTTGCAGCGTATGGAACTGAATATGACTGCTAACACTCAAGCTATTGAGCGCCTCGAGCGCCGCATGGACACCATTTACATTGACCAGCATCTAGCTATGTTTCCATTATATGATGAGTATTGCAGGCTCGGAACGATAGCTCAGGCTGGTCCCCACCCCAGCTGGTACACTTGGAACCCCACATATGGTCATGTTGGTGGAGGGCGTGGCGCCGGAACCGCATCTGTCGCTGGTAATGAGGATGATGATGGTGATGATGACACTATGGACGACCGAGGTCCTTGTTCCTTTTCTTTCCCTTCTTTGCAATGCGGACATTGCCAAGTTCGGCTGGGGGAGGCTATCTCTTGTGTATACGGTATTTTTTCTCTCACTCCTTAGGTAGTTTAATGCTTTCATAGTTTAGTTGCATAGCCAGTAGTTTTTCCTTTACCTTAAAAAAAAAAAGAAAAAGAACAAAAATACGAGTTTACTAGAAGATCAGAGTTAAGTTGAATAGTTGTTTCCCTGTGCCCCGTATCATCATATTTGTATTTTGACTTTGGATTGTTGATGGGCATGAAACAATGATTGATCACCAGAGCATGATATTTTTGTACTTTGATCTATGATAAGAATCATAATTGTGGCACTCTATATGTCCTACAAGCATGTTTGGATTTAACTGTGAGCTTCTGTGCCTTAAAACTGCATATATTCCAGTTTTTCTTTTCATGTGTGTATGCCCACTTCTCTAAGGGATGCTAGAACTTGTGTTTTCTCTCCATTGATGCATTGACTATATGATGACTAAACAAAAATGATTATGACTCTCTTAGGAAATTGCACCATAAGACCAAATAACCTTCCCTGCATTTATTTCCCCTAGTTAACCACTCTGAACTGAGCCTATTTCCTTTGATAGCCACGCTATGAGCTCCACATTTTCAAAAATACATCTCTCTACCTTTGGTTGTGAAGTATTTAGGAATTGTATGTTGGTTGACATTTAATGGATGGAATTGGTTGTTAGTGTAATTGAAAAAAAAAGGAAGAAAGAACATTCGTGTACTTGAAAGAAAGGACTCCGCATTAAACACTTTCGAGTCCTAATTATTGACTCTCCTTTATCCTTATTAGCTAGTAGCTAAAGTAGAAAACTTTTGATAATGAGACAAGGCTTTCAAAAAAAAAAAAAAAAGAGACAAAATTTGGAAAAACATTGAGTTGGAAGTTTTTGCTTGGATTATATGAAAGGAGAAAGGGATGAAGGAAAAGAAAATTGGTTATAATTGTGGTGAAGTTTAATATATGGTGTGGATTGTTTCATCAAAGTTGTAGTAATACTTCACTTCCTTGAACACCACATTCCCAAATATTTACCACACCTATTACCATGAGCCCCGTTACAACCTTTAATGAGTCATATGATTTGTTTGCATGTGTAGTTACCTAATGTGGAGGGATGATACAAGCCTATGGACTAACTTGGTGAAGTTTGGCAATTGAGTGTTATTAATCATCCTTCAAACACACGAGTGTGAAAGTTGGGATGGGCACTTGAGGTTGGTTAAAAGCAGTCATTTTAACTGCTTGGAAAGTGTTCTACAAATGAGTGGAGAGTCCCCTTGTGAGATCCTTTTCATTGATTTCTAGTGCATGTCTAGTGGCCTATTTTGATTCTTATCCCTGATTGGTGCTTATCTGTTGAGCTTTACAGATTGTGATTTGTGGTGTGCTTGGATTCGATCTATAGTCACCTAAATATTTTTGAACGATTTTATGTTGGGGTGAAACGACTATTACTTCCTTGAACTCTTGATCTTCAGACAGGTTTTGCTTAGGGACAAGCAAAAGTCTAGCTTGGGGGAGTTTGATATGTCTATTTTATATAGAGTTTTTCCCCCCGTCCCTCATTGATTATTGGTCTTAATTGCGCTCTTCGGAGCCATTTTTAGTACTCATGTGTTCTTGTAGGATGTTTGTAGTTTCAGGACGATTATTGTAGGAATTAGCATATTTGATGCATTTTGTACTCATTTATACTCCTACAAGAGATGATGCACTTTCGAGAGTTCGAGCATTTCATTTGGATTGGATTTTTTAATTCAAGAGCTTTCCAACGAGTGCTCGTTTGCTTAATTCCGAAAATTAACGCAAAAGTTATGACACGTTGAAGATTGGAAGTTGCGCGTTAAGGGCCTGAAGACCGCCCGGTCGAGCGATTGTCGCCCCAGCCGGTCGGGCGACTTTGCCTTAGTCACTTTTTCAGATTGAAAAGGAAGCAAGAAAAAACCCTTGCGGGCCCGACCGGGCGATATCCGCCCGGGTTGGTCGGGCGAGGCGAGTGACATTGAAGGGTGCAGCTGAAGAACGCCCGGTCGGGCGTGACGAAGCAAAATAACACCTGGCGACCGCCCGGTCGGGCGGATCGTTTTTTAATGATTTTGAAGCGCGTGTCGCGCTGGTTCTTATTTTCATATAAATACTTTTCCTTTTAGGGTTGAAAGACCACGTTTTTACACTATAGTTTCAGTTTTAATTTTCCTAAGCACATTTTAATTGCTCAAGAACCATAGTATTACTCTTTACCATTTTTACATTGGATTTTCAATAGAAGTTGGGATTTTGCAAGATTGTTCTACATTGGTATTTCTTTTCTTCTCTTGTTATTCTTATTCAATCCTTGATTATTGATTCACCCTGTTTACTTGTTTCATCATGAATATGTTTCCTTTAATTATGATTGAGTAGTTTAATTCTAGGGTTAAGGGGATCCATGAATATTTATGAAGGGATGTTTATAAAGTATTGATTTTTGATGATGTATGTCGATTCCTATTGAATGTATTACCTCTATTCAATCCGATTTGGCCAGATTTGATTGTTATAGTGTTGCAATATTACGTTATGCGCCGAGAGGTATAAACTTGATATTAAGGCTAGTTTCAATAGGTAGAATTGGTATTAATAAATTGTGAGAGCCTGTTAATATCATTCTATGGTTTATTTCGACTCGAGAGAGGAAATCAACCTGTTTGACTGCATTATTTATTATTGATTATTGTGTTTCATCCTGGATTATTGTTCATTGGTGGACCTATGCCCTAGACTCTTTATTATTGATATTCTCGATATAGTTATTGACTAGTTTAGTATAATCACAAACAAACATTCGTTACCTATAATCTAGATTTGATCGACGATTAGGAAAAGAACAATGTTTCCCTGTGGATTCGACCCTACTTCCCTGACTACTATTTGTTAGAGGACTTTAGGATTACTTTTGATTAGGTGATACGACTTTAGCCTGTCACTACCACTGTGAATTCTACCCCAAAACACACATATGATTTTTTACAAGAAGGAATCTCTCCTGCCATCATCCACACACTAGCCCAGTCGGATTTACCCCCTTCTAGGCCTCCTCACTCCCCTATTTTGAACCCAGTCCAGCCTCAGCCGCATTCTTCTCCTGCGCTGCGATCCCCCAGCCTAGGCCCATTCCCTCTTCCCCAGCACCTCACGGGCGTCTCTCCCCTCCCTCTGCTCTTACCAGGCCCAATTTCCCCGCCAAACCCACTCCCTGGGCGCGCCTCAACCAGCCTGCATAGTGGGCATTCTCCTCCCAGCCCACGTGTTGGGCGCTCCTCTCCAGGCCCAAATGCTGAGTGCTCCTCTCCTCTTTTGCCTACTTCAGATCAGCCCAACTCCCTTGCTCCCTCTTTCTCATCTCAATCCTTCCAATTTATCTACAACACCCTCATGCCCCGTTACTCGCAGCCAACATGGGATTTTTAAGCCCATATGTCCCCTTAACCTCCACACTCAAGCTTTTAAATCCCCTTTACCTCGTAACCCCGTGAGTGCTCTCCGTGATGTAATTTGGAAAATGGCCATGAATGATGAATATAATGCTCTTATTAAAAATAAGATGTGGGAGTTGGCGCCCCGTCCACCTGATGTGAATATTATTCGTTCTATGTGGATTTTTACTCATAAAGAACAATTTGATGGCACTTTTGAGAGGCATAAGGCCCGTCTTGTAGGTGATGGACAGACGCAGCAGGTTGGTATTGATTGTGGAGAGACATTTAGCCCGGTTGTTAAACCGGCTACTATTCGCACTGTTTTATATATCGGCATGGGCTACTATATGAGATTTGCAGAGTTTGTTTCCACTCTTGGGTTCCATCATAGTAAGTCTGATCATTGTCTCTTTATATATCGGCATGGTTCGCTATGGCTTACTTGTAGCTGTATATTGATGAAATTATTTTGACTGCTTCCTCTGATGAGTTGCGTAAGTCTATCATGGCTAGTCTTAGCTCAGAATTTGCTATGAAGGAACTTGGGCCCTTGAGCTATTTTTTGGGCATTGCTGTGACTCGCCATGCTGGTGGTTTATTTTTGTGTCAACGAAAGTATGCTATGGAGATTATTGATCGAGCTGGTATGTCTTCATGTAAACCGTCTCTTACTCCCGTAGACACCAAGCCCAAAATGAGTGCTCATTCCAGCACCCCTTATGAGGATCCGTCTCATTATCGTAGTCTTGCAGGGGCCCTTCAGTATCTTACCTTCACCAGACCCGATATTGCTTACGCTGTGCAGCAGGTGTGTTTATTCATACATGATCCTCGTGAGGAGCATATGCATGCTCTTAAGTGCATTGTTCGCTACATTCAGGGTACTCTTGATCATGGCCAATATTTGTACCCTTCTTCGACTTCCACTCTCATTTCCTACACGGATGCTGATGGGGGTGGGTGTCCTGATACTCGTCGATCTACTTCTGGCTATTGTGTCTTTCTTGGTAACAACTTGATCTCTTGGTCTGCAAAACGCCAAGCTACTTTGTCGCGTTCTAGTGCCGAAGCTGAGTATCGTGGCGTTGCTAATGTTGTCTCTGAATCTTGCTAGTTACGTAATCTACTACTTGAGCTTCATTGTCCTATTCAGAAGGTTACATTAGTTTATTGTGACAATGATAGTGCCATTTATTTGTCCTGCAATCTTGTTAATCAACAGCGTACTAAACACGTTGAACTTGATATTCACTTTGTACGAGAAAAGGTTGCCCGTGGCCAGGTTCGGGTGTTACATGTTCCATCTCGTCACGGGATTGCTGACATCTTCACCAAAGTTCTTTATCTTTTTCAAAATGGGAAAGCTGAATGAAAAATACAAACCATTAACAACATTATTCGCACTATTCTTGCTCATGGTTCCATTCCCCCTTCCTTTTGGCATCATGCCCTACAAATGGCCACCTACCTACTTAACATCCTTCCGAACAAGGGACTAGCTTATCAAACTCCTCACAAAATTCTCTATCAACGAGATCCATCTTATGCTCATCTTAGGGTGTTTGGGTGTTTGTGTTACCCGTTATTTCCTTCCCCTACCATAAATAAGCTTCAATCCCGTTCTACTCCATGTGTATTTTTGGGGTACCCATCCAATCACCGGGGTTACAAGTGCTATGACATGTCCTCCAGCAAAATCATCATTTGCCGCCATGTTATTTTTTATGAAACACAATTTCCATTTACCACTGTGAATTCTCCCCTTGAACACACATTTGATTTTTCACAAGAAGGAATCCTACCTGCCATCATCCACACACTAGCCCAATCGGATTTACCCCCTGCTAGGCCGCCTCACTCCCCTATTTTGAGCCCAGTCCAGCCTCAGCCTCATTCTTCTCCTGCGCTGCGATCTCCCCAGCCCAGGCCAATTTCCTTTTCCCCAGCGCCTCACGCGCGTCTCTCCCCTCCCCCATGCTCTTACCTGGCCCAATTCCCCCCCAAGCCCACTCCTTGGGCACGCCTCAACTAGCCCGCATATTGGGCATTCTCCTCCCAGTCCACGTGATGGGCGCTCCTCTCCAGGTTAAAATGCTGAGTGCTCCTCTCCTTTTTTGCCTATTTCAGATCAGCCCAACTCCCTTGCTCCCTCTTTCTCATCTCATGCGCCTCCTTCCAATTTATCTACAACACCCTCACGCCACGTTACTCGCAGCCAACATGGGATTTTTAAGCCCATACGTCCCGTTAACCTCCACACTCAAGCTTCTAAATCCCCTGTACCTCGTAACCCCAAGAGTGCTCTACGTGATGTGAATTGGAAAATGGCCATGACTGATGAATATAATGCTCTTATTAAAAAAAAGATGTGGGAGTTGATTCCCCGTCCACCTGATGTGAATGTTATTCGTTCTATGTGGATTTTTACTCATAAAGAACATTTTGACGGCACTTTTGAGAGGCATAAGGCCCGTCTTGTAGGTGATGGACAGACGCAACAGGTTGGTATTGATTGTGGAGAGACATTTAGCCCGGTTGTCAAATCGGCTATTATTAGCACTGTTCTGAGCCCGGCTTTGTCCAAATCTTGGCCTAATCACCAGCTTGATGTCAAGAACGCTTTCCTGCATAGGGATTTCAAGGAAACAATTTACATGCATCAACCCTTGGGGTTTTGCGATCCTGATCGCCCCACTCATGTTTGTCTCTTAAAAAAAGTCCTTATATGGCCTTAAGTAGGCTCCCCTGGCCTGGTATATGAGATTTGCAGAGTTTGTTTTCACTCTTGGGTTCCATCATAGTAAGTCTGATCATTCTCTCTTTATATATCGGCATGGTTCCGCTATGGCTTACTTGTTCCTGTATGTTGATGACATTATTTTGACTGCTTCCTCTGATGAGTCGTGCAAGTCTATCATGGCCAGTATTAGCTCAGAATTTGCTATGAAGGATCTTGGGCCCTTGAGCTATTTTTTGGGCATTGCTGTGACTCGCCATGTCGGTGGGTTATTTTTGTCTCAACGAAAGTATGCTATGGAGATCATTGATCGAGCTGGTATGTCTTCATGTAAACCGTCTCTTACTCCCGTAGACACCAAGCCCAAAATGAGTGCTCATTCCAGCAACCCTTATGAGGATGCATCTCATTATCGTAGTCTTGCAGGGGCTCTTCAGTATCTTACCTTCACCAGACCCGATATTGCTTATGTTGTGCAGCAGGTGTGTTTTATCATGCACGATCCTTGTGAGGAGCATATGCATGCTCTTAAGCGCATTGTTCGCTACATTCAGGGTACTCTTGATCATGGCCTACATTTGGACCCTTCTACGACTTCCACTCTCATTTCCTACATGGATGCTGATTGGGGTGGGTGTCCTGATACTCGTCGATCTACTTTTGGCTATTGTGTCTTTCTTGGTGACAACTTGATCTCTTGGTCTGCAAAACGCCAAGCTACTTTGTCGCGCTCTAGTGCCGAAGGTGAGTATCGTGGCGTCGCTAATGTTGTCTCTGAATCTTGTTGGTTACGTAATCTACTACTTGAGCTTCATTGTCCTATTCATAAGGCTACATTAGTATATTGTGACAATGTTAGTGCCATTTATTTGTCCGGCAATCCTGTTAATCATCAGCGTACTAAACACATTGAAGTTGATATTCATTTTGTACGAGAAAAGGTTACCCGTGGCCAGGTTCGGGTGTTACATGTTCCATCTCGTCACCAGATTGTTGACATATTCACCAAAGGTCTGCATTTGGTCCTTTTTGAAGACTTTCGTGACAGTCTCAGTGTCTTCAAACCTCCCGTTTCGACTGAGGGGGTGTGTTAGAATATTGTAGAATATTAGTGTAGAATATTGTAGAATATTAGTGTAGAATATTCTCTTGATGTATATCTTGTGTAGTTAGCTTAGTTAGGCAAGTTTGTTATTGCTTCCTAAATTGTAGTATACTCTTGTATATTATGGAAAACGGTCAACTAAGAATACCAAGGAAAATCATTCTTTCATTAAGAGCTGATAGCCAATAGTTTGGATGATTCTAAGAAGTATCTTGTAGGACAAAAACAACGTATGAGATATTTTGTCTTTTTTTTCACCACCTTACTCCATATTCCTTTCAACTTTACCTCAAAATCCTCCCCTTGTTTCTCATTCTTTTTACCTTGTAATCGTTGTTAGAAAAAAAAATAATGCTTAAGCTGCAATTTGATTGATGAAATTTGTATTATCTTAATTTTGTACCCCCATGAAACATAAATCCCTTAAATACAGAATTGATGTACTCTCTTAATTTCTTATTGATGTTCCTAATTGGAATCTTGGCACTATTTAGAATTATATGAAATTTCTAAATTTTTCCCAATACATACGAAAAAAAAAAACATAATCATATGAGATCTTATTTGATTTGTCTCAATGAAGACTTTAATAATATCAAAAATTTATAATTATTTTTACTAATAAGCAATTACATATTTTAACAGTCAAAGATGTGCATGATCAAATGTGCAGATCAAACTAGGAACATCAATAAAAAAACGGAGGGATTATCTCATTTGCTGACATTGATTATTTCAAATTTCATCGATTGATAGACAGAGGTGAAATTTGAAATCTTGATTACTTATGTGAGAAAATTTCGAAAGAGAAGAACAACACATATTTATTATATAAGGGTTAAATCCATTGAGTATTCAACTTTTTTAGTCTCTTGTCTTAGGAAGGGAA
Organism: Beta lomatogona; assembly: GCA_947646795.1. Lineage (NCBI taxonomy): Eukaryota > Viridiplantae > Streptophyta > Magnoliopsida > Caryophyllales > Amaranthaceae > Beta > Beta lomatogona. Next base: position 618,644 of record CANSNZ010001103.1, on the reverse strand, counting down.
CTGAGTTTGAAATGTATACATAAGGTAATTAAGCTGTGTGCAATGAAAGTTGCAAGCACGGTTTGAAAGGGTTTTTTTTTTCTTTTTTTAACAAGGAAACTATCTTTTGAGAATTGTTTCAAGCAAATACTACATTCCTTCTTTTTTAATCTACACACTTTCGTTTTGGGGCCGTTCCTTTTTAATGGAACATGTTTCTTTATCTATATACGGTAAAATTCTCAATCATTATTCCCCACTTTGTTCCCTATGTGGTCCGTCACCAAATATATTAATATACTTAAAACCCCCCACCTACCCCATTTTTCTCTCTCTCTTCTATTTTTTTTTTACTTTTTGTACTTTTTACTCTCCACTTTTCATAATTCCTCTCCTCTCTCTGCTACTTTTTCATTTTTTTTCCTTGGTTCTAGTGAAAAGCAAACCGTGTAGATTAAATAGGAATAGAGGTAGTATACATTCCCCACTTTTTTTAAGAAAAAACAAATAACTCTTCTTTTTTTTCTTTTACTTTTTCCAGATTAACGAAATAAATTTTAAAAAATTTTGTGGGAAAACATGTAGATGCTCTCTCCAAGTGTGCTTGTTCCCCCTTCTTCCTTCTTACCATGGAAACTCTTTGTGAAATAACTCCGATGAGAAGAAAAAAAGAAGGCATAAAGCGACCATCCTAGCATTAGTCCTACACATACCCTAGGATCCTTTTTCAAATCTGTTAAGGAATTTTTTATGATGAGTTTGACCAAATTCATTACAGGATTAGGGGTGGCAATGATGATAGTCGAGTTCGAGTGTAGGTAGCTCAACTTGACTCGCAAACTTCTCGAGTCGATTAGGTCACTCGAGTCAAGTATTGAAGAGTATTGATTGAGCTTTGACCTAGTCGAGTTTTAATCGAGTGGATCTCAAGTAGCTCGCTATTTGTATCATCTAATTAGTACAAATTATGTTAGATATAAGCATTTTCCCTTTGATAGTAATTGATAATTATGTTTTCAAGTCGAGTATCAAGTAACTCAACTCAACTTGCCAACCTCTCGAGTGAGCTTGAGTTCCATTCGAGCTCACTCGAATAGAGTTTTGAGTGAGTCGATTTCGAATAGCAGGTGAGCAGTCTCGTCTCATTACTACTCTTATATAAGGTAGCGATGGTAACAAAAACAAATGATAAGGCAGTTTCTTCTACCATATATATATATACTTCCTCCGTTTCTTATTAGTTGTGTGGTTGCAATAAGAAATTAGTTTAAGATAAACCCACTTGTAGTAATATATCAATGACCAATGACCAATGACCAATGACCATATAAGAGTTACCTATTCAAACAATTAGAATTAGACGGTAAACATCAGACTTTACAATTTGAAATAATAGAAAGGGTCCTGGGTTGTATGATAATAAATATATACATTCTTTAAATTGGGGTCTTCGTCATTAATTCACTAGAGCCATAGGTAATGGCCTCAATCAGGCACTACCAGTCTGCCCTGTCTACTAATCACAGCATTACATAGACGATTTAAAAACAAATATTTTATTCCATCAAAAAAATATTAATTAAAGCTCATAATATTGGGCCAGTACTGTCTTATGAAATTTATTGGGCTGATTTATAGATTGGGCTTATTTGACCATGGCACTTTGAAGTCAAATCACTTTTCACCTACAAAAAAAAATTAACAGTCAATTCTCAAAAATCGTTAAATTTTTTAAAGCACATGACTGTAAAAGCAGAAGTATAAACATTAAAAAGAAAGGCAAAACCTATATATGTAGCCATGAGGACTGATATAAGATGATAAACGAATATTTTAGTCTTTCGCTATTCTTGTTAGTTTTCAGTCTCTTTGAATATTTGACGGTCACATAAATTCAGTTGTATTATGAATTTAGAATTAGTCATACTTAAACTAATAATGCTTAAGTATTAAAAATAGAGATCAAGTAATAAATTTAAGAGATTACTTTTTTTTTTTAGTTTCCGATCAATAAATTAGTTTTTGTTTCCAAAAACTCTAAAAATATAAAACTAAAATGATGACGAACAGATGCCTCATTTAGAATCGGCTCAAATCATATAGAGGTCCTGTTGTTTGTTTGGACTATGCTAATTATCAATAGTGGGCCCTTCAAAAAAAAACTTAAAATGGAAAAATTATAAATGGTATTAATTAAATTAAATAATTACATAATTGTTTGGTGCAATTATAATCATATGATGATAGTTTCTTAACAAATGAGGAACTATGGGACTGTTCTGCCCAACTTATTTTCAGTTCAGCTCAGTTGCAATCAGTTTAGTTTAATTCAATTCAGTTCAGTTAGTTTAATTGTTTTATGTCGAAGAGAACATGCCTTATGAAGAAGAAAATTTACATAAATGTAAACTAGTAGAGTCTTTTATTTTAATGAAGCCATCATTAGTGAGTAATTAGCAACTAAAATCTTCCCTTGGTCTCCAAAACAATCTTCTTTAAGTAATTAAAAAGACATTTTTTACAATTTGGGATGATTGTCTTATATGGAGAGAAAAATTGAAAGGTTATAATGTGGAGTTCAAAATTGGTTAATATGGGAATTGTTCATTTTTAAGAGTATTAAGATGGGAAGAAATAGACTACTGGAGTTCTTAGGAATTTTCATGAGAAGAGAAAATGAAGTAAAGTGAAACTGTTCAAGCAAGGAGTACTCATACAGTCAGGATAACACAAGAAACAAAAAATTTTAGGACTTTCTCCTAGTTTGGGGTTCTCACAAACGTGAGGTCGATTGGTTCTATATGGCGACTCGTGTGAGGGTTGGATGTCCAGAACTTTAGGCAAACAACAAGCGGACGTCCAGAACAACGTTGATCTATATGGGAAATATTGCGACTCGTATGAGGGTTGGATGAGCCTCCCAAGCTCTCGCATTTTGTGTGGCAAGGATGTAAAGAAAGCATGGCTATAAAGGAAATATTATTCAGGAGACACATTGCTCAAGATGAATTATGCTCCTGTTGTGGGATAGAAGAAGGGTCGTTTGCTACAAAATTGTTGTGGTGGGCTAGCAAAATGGGGAAGAATGAAGTGAGAGAAATTATGACCATGGCCTCGGGTATTTGGTTATGTAGAAACAAGTTCATCTATGCTCATGAGCAAGTGAATGCGCAAATGATTAAGGGCTTATGGTTCATCTGATACAAAAATTCTGGATCCGCCAGACCGCCACTGTTTGCGTCATGGTATAAGTAAATAAAATACTCACTCCGTCCCAGAAAGATCTGAACACTTGTTGGGACACGTAGTTTAAGGTGATAAGTTGTTGTGTGGTTATCAAATGTTATTTTATTTAAAAAGTAGATGTAATAGGAGTTGGTGAGGTACTTTTTTATTAGAGGAGAGAGAAAGTTGGGTAACTTTTTATTGACAAAAGGTAGAGTGTAGGCCAAAGATGTGTAAAAGAAATAATATATTAATAGTGGGACCTTGCCAAAAATGGAAGTGTTCAAACTAATTTGGGACAAATATAAAAGGAAAGTGTTCAGACTATTCTGGGACAGAGGGAGTAACTTTTTGTATTTTTTTTTTTATGGGGAGAAAAAAACCTTAAGTTGTCCTCCTTAATCCGGAGGCCAACCTAAAACATACTTGCGAATGAGAAGGGGAAAATCAATACAATAAGGAGGAGACCAAAATAACACATTGGAAGAAAACTGACCCATGTGTGCCATAAAATCCGCTGCTCGGTTGGCCTCCCTATAACAATGTTGAAACGACACTTGATCAAACTGATCCAAAAGCGAACCTGCACCAACAATAATATTAGCAATAGACCACGACAGAACACCATTTGGCTTTATAAAGTTAATAACAGTGATATTATCTCCTTCAATGACAATCTTCTTAATATGGAGAGAAATGGCCTCTTTAATGCCTTCAAGCAACCCCATACCTTCCGCTATTAGAATCGAAGGATAGTCTCCCAAAGATTTGGCACTAGCCATCAAAACCTCACCTTGGGAATTTCTAAGAACAAAGCCATAAGAAAGCTTGCCCATTATCTAGTTTAGAGCCATTAAAATTTAACTTAACAACATCCTCATCAGGAGGGGCCCAAATAAGATTCTTACCAGAACAAGAAGGCAGCTTATTGATTTTGTTAGGGGAAAAGCTAGGGGAAGGAAAAACTATATTGGAACAAACAGCTTTATCCCACTTGTTAACATAGGAGTTAATGATAAAACTAGCTTGAGAGAAAGAAACACTCTCATTATTGAAAATGAGTTTATTTCTGAAATACCAAACATGCCACCAAACAATAGCGAGTTGAGTAAGATGAGCATAGACAAGCAACTATGGCAAGCTTCTAACGCCGAACGAAAAGAAGTGAGCTCCAAAGAAGGGATCCACAAAGGAAGGATAGGCCATTCAAAATTATTCGCTAAGTGAGCAAACACATCTAATGTAAAAGGACATTCAAAACACAAATGACAAGTCGTCTCAGTAGGATTATTACAGAAACAACAATTTTGCGGCACAAAAATATGATTTTTTTTCAAACGACTAGTAGAGGCTAGCCCATCATTTCAAGCTTTCCAAAGAAAATTTTTAATCTTAGAAGGAGCACAAATACCCCAAATCCAATTGTACTCCACCTTGAGGTCATTATAGCCATTAAGATTTTGGATAAGAGAAGCACCTGATTTGACCGAATACTAGCCATCCGAAGTTAGCCCCAACACCCATTTGTCTTCTTGATTAGACGAAGGAATAAAAAGAGAAGCAATAATCTTTACCATACTAGGAGGAACTAATGTAAGGAGTTTGGGGCAATCCCAAACACCCGAGTCCAAGATACAATCTGCAACCTTAAGATTTTCAGTATTTAGAGTTGGATGAAACTTAGAGAGAAAAGAGAACTGAAAGATCTAATTATCGGACCAAAACATAATGTGCTTGCCATTTCCCATTTTCCATCTAACACCTTGTTTAAATATTTGACGATGACGCAGAAGATTTTTCCATCGGTTTTGTCACCACGTACCCCTGTGGTTTTTCAAAATTCATGGGGTACCCTTGCTTTTTAAAAAATGCACCAGGTACCCTTACTATTTCAAAAAAATTCACGAAATGCCCTTAATGACTAACAGCGTCAATTTTTCGCTAGTCATTAGGGTTAATTAACCCTTCTAACCCCTCTAACCCAAATTAAACCATCTAACCCTAACCCTAAAACCCTAACCCTAACCCTAACCCCTAACCCCTAACCCTCTAACACCTCAACCCACCCTAAACCCTAAACTTAACTACCCAACCACCACGGCCCCCTCAAATACCCTTCCCCCACCCAGCTCCCCCATCCCACACCCTCCCTGAGCTCCCCCTCCCACACCCTCCCGCAGCCCCCCCACCCTGTCGAATTCCTACACCCTTCCCCACCCCTTGTCGAATCCCACTCCCCCACCCCCCGTCGCGAAATTCTAGCTGAAGTTTTGGTCGATTTTGGCTGGTGTTTTGTAGCCCGGTTCGCGAAATTCTCTCGCTCTTCATCTGCGGCCCGAGCGTGAATTCGACGGGGGGGGGGGGGGGTTCGACAAAGGGTGGTGGGGAGAGTGGGGGAGGGGGAGATGTGGGGTGGTGGGGAAGGGGGAGCTGCTAGGTGGGGGTGGTGGGAGGGTGGGGTGAGGGGAGGGCGGCTGCAGGGTGGGGGGGAGGGCGGCTACGGGGGTAGGGGAGGGTAGAGGGTGGGCTGTGGTGGTTGGGTAGTTAGGGTTAGGGTTTAGGGTGGGGGTTAGTGTTAGATGGTTAGAGGGTTAGAGGGTTTAATTAGGGTTAGAGGGATTAGAGGGGTTAATTAACCCTAATGACTAACGAAAACTTGACACTGTTAGTCATTAAGGGTATTTCGTACATTTTACTCCCAAAGTAAAGGTACCTGATGCATTTTTTAAAAAGTAGGGGTACCCCATGAATTTTGAAAAACCACAAGGGTACCTGGTGAAAAAACCGTTTTTCCATTGCCAAGAAGCATTAGAAGGAATTTTACACGAAATATTATCCTTCATATACTTTTGCTGAACTAACTTAACCCAAAGATTGTCTTTATTTGAGACTATTTTCCATAATAATTTCATTTGGAGAGCCACATTAGAAACTTTAGCTTTTCGAAAACCTACGCCCCCAAAGGATTTTGGTTGACAAACCTTATTCCAACCTATTAGATTAGCCGTTTTCGAAGAAGGATCTTTATTCCAAAAGAAATTTCTATAAGTTGCATCCAACTTATAGAAAAAGTAAAGCTTTGCATTTTGAAGCTCGCTTTAGAAGCTAAATTTGACTGAATAAGAACTGTTCTACCAGCTTGCGATAAAATATTGACCTTCCACTTAGGAAGTTGTTGAACAGCTTTTGAAACAACCCCAACAAATGTCTCGTTAGTGACCCTAGAATTGATGATAGGGCAGCCTAAGTAATCACCTAGATCTGAAGTTTCTTGCATTCCAAGAATAGCAGCAAAGTTTACTTTATCAGAATCAATAACATAAATAACTTTTTTGTATATTCTTCTAAAATAAAACAAAGTTACCTTATTGTATATCACTATACTTTTTATAATAAACCAATGAATAAAAAGTCCAAAATGCAATTGTTAACGTGATGATCATACGTGCCGCTTCCAAAACACGTCAAAAAACTAATATATACTAAAATTGATCTTATTCAAAGTATATATTTCGAGCAAGATTCAATGGTGCATATATTATATTCTTTTTGAATTGATCGAATAGCAAAAGTTACGATCAGCTGATATAATATTAAACTCCTTTTAATTTATTGAGAACCTGCAGACACTGTAGACACATAATCGTGTCTCCCCATTTGAATACCTGATGATGATACATATTGTAGTCTTAATTGGTCCGATCCAAGGGAGAGCAATCCTAAGAGTTATGCACAAAACCGTTTCTAAAATGATAAAACCTATTTATCTATTTTAAAAGATTCAAAATCCAATTTCAAAACCCAAATAATTATTCCTGATAATTAATTGTATTTTGAGCCCAACAATTAATTATTTTAATCCCACTTCTTTGAAAAGCCTAATTAATCATTCATGATAATTATATGCATTTATATATTATTTTAATAAATATATTCAAAGATAAAAGGATTTTAGTAAAATCAGATTTTATCTCTTTTAGATAGCTGATTTTAGGATTTTAAATGATAATATTTGATAAAGATAAAATAATCTTTAAAAGGTTTAATTAAATTGAAAAAAAACGTTCAGATCTAAGTTGCTTCATACATAACTTGTTACGCACACGCAACTATGAAGTAGTTTGCAAAATTCGGAAACGCATAGGGAATGCGCTAAGCGCACAGAATTGCGCGGCGCATAGCTATGGCGTTGGGTGCAACTCTGATGCGTGTCGTGCACCCTGTTGCGTGCAGAGCAGCATAAATTTTTATCTTTTTCTAATATTTTTAATTTCCTATAAAAAGGCCATGATTTTCCTGGTTTTTGGCACGCTATTCTTACAATTTCTCACGCATACTTACGGTTTCTCTCGTAGACTTACACTCTCACAACACTATTATACTCTCATATATACACTCATAACAAACACACCCAAACACATTAAAGACATTCATAATCGATTGATCCTCCATTGGTTTTCGTTGAAGGCTCCACGATTGCTCCTCTCGAAAGTCGTTATTCTCTCAGGCCCAAGCCACACCAATATATTTCTGAGGGTCCTTAATCTTTCCTTTTCTTATTTATTTGCTTGAAGTTACTAACTACACACACCCAAACACATTAAAGACATTCATAATCGATTGATCCTCCATTGGTTTTCGTTGAAGGCTCCTCGATTGCTCCTCTCGAAAGTCATTATTCTCTCAGGCCCAAGCCACACCAATATATTTCTGAGGGTCCTTAGTCTTTCCTTTTCTTATTTATTTGCTTGAAGTTACTAACTACCTTTTCTTGATGTAGATCTTTAAGCAGAATTCGCTCTTTTGTATATTCTTAATTTATACTCTTTCTTTATATTTTTGTATATATTGTAATGTTGCCATGTTTATGTTTTCATCACCTCTGATCACATGTTATTATTGCTAATAACAAGACCTAAATAAATGTACTAGCGCCTAATAAGATAATTGGACAATTTATTGGGATCCCAGTAATTTTGATTGCTAATAACTTGTCACTAAAAAGTAGTCTTTATATATGTTTAATGAACCAACATAGACTAATCTTTTTTAGGGTGTTAAAAATATTATTTGGTTGTTCAATTGCGTACCATTTGCTATGAATCGTGTTAAGCAGAGGCCAGCAATGGGCGACCGTGATTCCTGATCATGTTCGTACCATCACCCCCGAACTTATTTTTGGTTCATGACCATTAATGAAGTTATGACAGGAAAATCTACATTAGATAGGTTTGGCCCTAAGATTCCCAAATATATAATTAGGTTTATGAGTCTTCCTTTAAAGACTCGTTGGCGACTTGAAAATGTTTTTGAATAAAACCTTTCAATAAGGTAGTCAAATACGCGTTCACACCGCGTAGACAATAAAAATACGCCTACATACACCATTTTTTATTTTTTTATTATCAATTTTTATTATTTTGAAATTATAATTAAAAACAATATTGGGATGTTTATCTTTTATAGAATTTTCCAAGTCTTCTAATGTGATATATTTTACATTTAAATTGATTTTAATTCTTTCTTTAAACATGGTTGATTATATTAGAGTTGCTAGATTGACCTATTACTGACCTTTTGTTATCTTATACGCTAATTTTAACCGACTTTCTCTTGCAGAAAGTTGTTATACCTAATTAGGACTATATTTATCTTGTGTTATGTTATTGTTTCATTGAAAGTTTGATTTATGAAGTTTTAACTTGGTAGTACAGCTAATCAAGTATTTTATAATCAGATCAGATTAACTAACTTATTATTATTAGCTAAACTCTTACGTGAACCTGATCCACACTAAAATTAATGTGGACCAAAAAGGTCATGCGTGTCAAAAATATACACGGAACATATAATGACCTCTATTTTGACATAGTGACATAAGCATATTCTAGGTTCACACAAGTGTCTGGTTCACTACCTCTAAGAAAATGGTCACTATATTTTAAACAAAGATCAATATGATCAAATTAAGGATTACTTAAGGGTAAATGTACGAAGGTGACTTTATTTTGTGAAAAATATCTATAACAAGCAATAACTATATGTTACCAAAGCTACAAAGGTGAATATGTTTAATTGATACTTTAATTAAGAATTAGAGTATATGTTATAAATAAAGTCGCGATGTTAGAAAAAGGGCGACAATATTTAAATAGGGGTCACTATGTGTTCCATATACAATTTTTGGCACGCTTGACCTTTTGGTCCACAATAACGTTATTGTGGATCAGATCCACGCAAGTCTTACTCTTATTATTATGGCTCATGATGAACTCTATTAAACTACTCATAACTGTATCTTAATCAAACTTATATTATTAGCCAACCAAGACTAAACTAATAAAATTTGGTATAAACGTATTTTGTTCACAGCCCCACCCACTCATTCACTCACTTAAAGCTGCTACTCACTCTTTTATTTCATAAATTGCCGCTGCCCTCTTTTCATCCACCAAAGTTTCATTTTTTCTTCAAAGCTTACAAACTAGTGCATCAATGGCAATCAAGGCTTATCTATATCTCACTTATTATTTTTGTAGATTTCCTTCAATGTAAGGTGGTTTTTGTAGAGTTTTCCTTGAATTTGTGCCTAAACCCTAAAAACCAACCCTTTTCTCTCTTATAAGTAAACAAAATGTCTTCATTTAGAAGGGCATTCTCAAAGTTGCTTGAATCGGTTGTTCAATTACTAAAGTGGAGGAAGCTCAACTTAATTCACTCACTGAAAATTATTGTTGATTCTTCGTATGATAGTGTCAAGAAGATATTGTTAGGAAATATTGTGCAAATTTCCTTTAGAATCAGATTAGTAGGACTAGAAATATTATAATAAAAATAACACAAGAAAAATTGATAATCCCGCAAGTGTTTATATCTCTAAATATGCTGCAAAACCTTTAATGAAAAATATAAATAAATAGCATCTACAACACTTATTATAACGCACAACCCTTAGACCCCAATTACACCCGAGAATTTATATATTCTAAAACTCTCTCAAAGCTTTTCTCTCTCTCTTTCTTTAAGCCTTCTCACTGTTTTTTTTTTTTTGCGATGATAATTACTCATTTCAAACTACGTATATATAGTTTTTAACTTTCTAAAAATGATTACTTAAATTTAGAAAATCAATGTATCCCTTGAATATTTTGGGCATTCTAAGTTTTTCAAGGGATTGCATTGCTTCCTATTTTATTTTAACTAAAATATTTGGTGGCTGTTAAACATCTAACAATCTCCCACTTGAAGACTGATTTTAATCTGTCTTCACACCTTACTCCATGCAATCGAGCTTTCTCTTTATGTTATTCATGCAGGCCAACTAAAGTTGAACACAACTTCAGTTTGTCAATAGTCACCGTCTTTGTTAACATATCTGCCGGATTCTCAGTTCCTTTAATTTTCTCCAGCTTTAACACTTCATCTTCTAACATAGATCTTATGAAATGATATCGAAGTCCGATATGCTTAGTTCTGGAATGAAATGCTGAATTCTTTGCTAAGTGTATTGCACTTTGACTGTCACTGTGCAGTACATTATTCTCTTGCTTGAATCCCAACTCAGTTAACAAACCTTGAAGCCATATCATTTCTTTACTAGCTTCAGTTACCGCTACATATTCAGCCTCTGTAGTGGATAGAGCAACAATCTTCTGTAATTGCGACATCCAACTAACTGTTGTATTTCCAACTGTGAATATATAGCCGGTGGTGCTTTTTCTATGGTCGACTTCACCTCCAAAGTCTGCATCGACATAACCTTGCACTTTTAATTCGCCTTTACCAAAGTACAAACACTTTTCTGTGGTACCTCGTAGATACCTCAAAATCCACTTCACTGCTTCCCAATGAACTTTTCCTGGATTTGACATAAACCTGCTAACAACTCCCACTGCATGTCCAATATCTGGTCTTGTGCAAACCATTGCGTACATCAAACTTCCAATGGCTGAGGCATATGGAACCTTAGCCATATAATCTTTATCTTCCTCCGTCTGAGGAGACTGATCCTTGGATAATCGAAAGTGACTTAGCAAGGGTGTGCTGACTGGCTTAGCGTCGCTCATATTAAATCTCTGTAAAACACGTTTGGTGTAATCTGCTTGAGATAACTGCAGAGTACCTTTATGCTTATCTCTTGTAATTTGCATTCCAAGAATCTTCTTTGCTGGACCTAAGTCCTTCATGTCAAACTCCTTTGATAATTGCTGCTTCAACCTTCTTATATCATCCATATTCGAACCTGCTACTAGCATATCATCGACATAAAGTAGTAAGATGATGTAACTGGATTGATATCTCTTGACGTAGCAACAGTGGTCAGCGTTACACTTCTGGAAATCTTCCCTATGCATAAAGTTATCAAACTTTTTGTACCACTGTCTTGGGGCTTGTTTTAGGCCATACAAACTTTTCTTAAGTTTGCACACCATATTTTCTTTCCCACTTTCTAAGAAACCTTCTGGTTGATGCATGTATATTTTTTCATCCAGATCTCCATGAAGAAATGCAGTTTTCACATCTAATTGCTCAAGATGAAGATCTTCAATGGCAACAATACTCAATACAGTTCTGATGGTATTGAGTTTCACAACAGGTGCAAAAATCTCATTGTAGTCAATCCCTTCTTTCTGTTGGAATCCTTTGACTACTAATCGAGCTTTGTATCTCTTGGAACCATCATGCTCCTTTTTCACTCGATATACCCATTTGTTGTGAAGGGCCTTCTTACCTATGGGTAACTCAGCTAGTTCCCATGTCTGGTTTGATATCAAAGATTGCATTTCATCTTTCATTGCAAGCTCCCACTTGCTAGAATTACTGGTCGACATGCTTCATTATAACATTCGGGCTCCCCTTCATCGGTTAATAACGAGATAATTCATATATTTTCTGTTAGGCACATGAGGTCGAGAGGATCTTCTTAGTACGGGAGGAGCTGGAATAGAAGGTTGTGTTATTTCGGATTCTTTGCGTCATGTTGTGTCCACCATGTTCTTCTTCTTGAGGACTTGTTACAATTTCTTCTATAACAGGACTATCTGGAATAGAATTTGGATCTACAAATATTGGCCCACTCTGATCTAATTCGCTGGCATCAACTTTATGTCTATCCTTATACATGACTCTTTCATTAAAGTTCACATCTCTAGTACGGATCACCTTTTTATTTTCATCATCCCATATGCGGTATCCAAACTCATCTCCGCCATAGCCAATGAAAGTACATTTCTTTGATTTAGGATCAAGCTTATTCTCGCCTTGATCACTAATATGCACATATGCTACACAACCAAAGACCTTTAAATGAGACAAATTTATCTCTTTTCCAGTCCACACCTCTTCTGGTATTTTATATTCTAGTGGAGTCGATGGTCCTCGATTGATCAAGTAAGCTGCTGTGTTGACTGCTTCTGCCCAGAATTGCTTCGGTAAACCTGACTGTATACGAATGCTTCTGGCTCTTTCTGTCAATGTTTTGTTCATACGCTCAGCTACACCATTGTGTTGAGGCGTACCCGACAAGGTTCTCTCCATCTTGATTCCATGCTCATAGCAAAACTTCTTGAATGTGGTGTCTTCATATTCACCACCATTGTCGGTTCTTAACTTCTTAATTTTCAGACCTGTCTCATTTTCCACCATAGCTTTCCATCGCTTGAAAGCTTCAAACACTTCAGACTTGTGTTTTAGAAAGTAAACCCATACCTTCCGGGAGTGATCATCGATGAAAGTCACAAAGTAGTGTTTTCCACCGATGGATGAAGTAGTTGTTGGTCCCCAAATGTCGGAGTGAACAAGCTCCACCTTTTCCTTCTTTGGGGTTCTACCACTAGTTTGAAAGCTTACCCTTTTCTGCTTTCCAAGTATGCATTCCTCACACATGTCTATCTCAACAGATTTTAAACCGGAGACTTTTCCCTTCGAATGCATAAGCTTCATTCCTTTCTCGCTCATGTGGCCTAGTCTTTGGTGCCACAAATTGGAATTTTCATTTCCTGCTGCAACTGCAATCGTACAACATGCCCCTGCTGTCATGTAAAGAGTACCACTCTTTTTACCGTGAGCAACTGACATGGCTCCCTTTAAAATCTTCCAATTATCACCTTGGAATTTTGTAGTGTAGCCTTCACTAGCCAATTGCCTAACTGAGATCAAGTTCTTTCTTAGGTCGGGAATATGCCTGACTTCCTTCAGCTCCCAAGCTGACCCATTTAACTTAATCTTAACTACACCTTTACCAACAATGTTACAAGATTGGTCATCACCAAGGTATACCTTTCCAAGGTTTTCGGGAACATACCTCTCGAAGAATTCTTTCTTTGATGTAGCGTGGAATGATGCTCCAGAGTCTAACACCCAAGACTCTCCCTTGCTCTCTAAGGAGCATATCAACGCATCATCTCCTTCTACAGTAGAAGTAACATTTGCTTCTGCCTTTGCTTCTTGGTTTTTCGGTGCAATCCTACACTGATTTTTATAATGCCCAGTCTTCCCACAATTCCAACACTCGATAGACTTCGAGTTCAGGGAATTATTGAGATTTCTTGATTTTGATCTCCTATATCTGGATTTACCTCGATAGCTTGATCTTCCACGTTCATTCCTTCTGGTTGTATTTCTTCCTCTTGACTCTGTATGTAAAACTGAAGAGGTTGATGATTCACCCGACTCTCTTCGTCGGATCTCTTCACTGAGAACCAGGTCACGAACGTCGTCAAATTTTAACTTATTGCTTCCTGACGAGCTACTCACAGCTGTGACTGTAGCATTCCAGCTATCTGGTAATGAAGACAAAAGTATCAATGCTCGAACTTCATCATCAAAATCAATTTCAACTGAACTCAATTAGGTTGTGATAGAATTGAGTTCGTTAAGATGTTGAGGTACCGATCCTCCTTCCGTCATCCGCAAATTGAATAGTCGCCTCATTAAATGAACTTTATTAGAAGCCGATGGCTTCTCATACATACTAGAGAGAGCTTTCATTAGACCTGCCGTGGTCTTTTCTTTTGCTATATTAAAAGCAACATTGCGTGATAACGTTAACCGAATAACTCCGAGGGCTTGTCTATCATGAAGATTCCAATCTTCGTCTTTCATGCCCTCTGGCTTTGTTTCCGAGAGAGGTTCATAAAGCTTCTTCTGGTATAAATAATCTTCAATCTGCATCTTCCAAAATCCAAAATCTGCACCATCGAATTTTTCGATTTTTATCTTTCCTTCATCTGCAGCCATTTCTCCCACTCAAAATTGACTTCTTTGGATCGTTTCTATCTATTCCTCTCTGAATATTGACAGAATATCAACTCGGCTCTGATACCAGTTGTTAGGAAATATTGTGCAAATTTCCTTTAGAATCAGATTAGTAGGACTAGAAATATTATAATAAAAATAATACAAGAAAAATTGATAATCCCGCAAGTGTTTATATCTCTAAATATGCTGCAAAACCTTTAATGAAAAATATAAATAAATAAGCGTCTACAAAACTTATTATAACGCACAACCCTTAGACCCCAATTACACCCGAGAATTTATATATTCTAAAACTCTCTCAAAACTTTTCTCTCTCTCTCTTTCTTTAAGCCTTCTCACTGTTGTTTTTTGTGATGATAATTACTCATTTCAAACTACGTATATATAGTTTTTAACTTTCTAAAAATGATTACTTAAATTTAGCAAATCAATGTATCCCTTGAATATTTTGGGCATTCTAAGTTTTTCAAGGGATTGCATTGCTTCCTATTTTATTTTAACTAAAATATTTGGTGGCTGTTAAACATCTAACAGATATCGAGTCATGGTTTTGTTCTTTTGGGGGCTCAGGAATCGTACATGGGTATGAATAGGATGTACTTCAATACTAGGGTGCAATGTAGTTATTTTAACCTCGTCGATCGATTGATCTCGATCTCAATCAAGAACCCTCCCTTGAGCCTATTCATCAACATGAATACGATAGCATTGATAAGAGTAATATGAGTGTAACTAGTGCTGAATTGTCAAGGTTGTGTTGGTCTATCCATGCAACATTGGAATTGGTCAATGCCCAAGGTGAGGAGGCTAAGCCTTCCATATTTGCAATTGTTGATTGCAAATCGCTTTATGAAATCTGGAATTCTTATGTTAATTCATTACAAAAAGGAGTTCCCTACATAGGGAAACCGAGCCTATCTTCTCGAGCCCACTTCAATTTATTGAAGAAAAGTGGCGCGCAACTTATCTTTAATACTCGGGATAATCATAGACTCTGAGATGCATTGGTTACTGTAACAAAGTGTATGGGTTCCGATCCTCGCAACTTTTGGGATAGGTTAATTAGTTTTTCCTGGTTCAAATATTCTACCTATCAAGTGCAGCGAGATTTCTCGACAGAGTATATTAGAGTAAATATATGTAAATATATTTAGTGACCTTCTTTAGCATTATGTATAATACATAATGCTAAAGAAGGTCACTAAATATATTTACATATATTTACTCTAATAGAGTATCTTCCTCTTAATCTGATCCCTAGTGAGATGAAATTTATTCATTCATCATCTTTCATAATCTATTATCTATAATTGATAATTTATGCTGGACATCTGTATATATTAAGCTAAATTTTTTATAAGAGTAATATTTCAAAGACTGTGCTATAAGGAGAAATCTGCATATTTTGTATTACTTGCATTTTTTTCAATGTCTACTAGTATTAGAACTTCGTTTGCTTTTGTGTGTGAGTGTGTGTATGTGGTGTGTGTGTGTGTGTGTTTGGGGGGGTGGGTAGAGAAAGGTATAATATTACTATTAGCTGCTTGTTTCAACTTGGGGTTTTTAGGTGGAAAGGAGAAGAAAGAGGGAAAATTTCTCTTTTTATTCCATGCAATATGTTTGGTTTTGTTAAAACATGAGGTACCAGAACTTGCCAAGTTTCGCCTTTATGTTATCTATAGCTTTGCTTTTTTTATTTATATTGAAAGGCTTGTTGGTTTAGTTGTAAGGCTAATATCTGTAATTACTTGAGGGTTGGGCTGTCATGTGGAACAGGCTAGGTCTTTGATGTATGATTGTTCTTGCACTAATCAGGGTGTTCATCTTCCGATTCGAAGTGAAAAAGTTGATCAGTCTTTGGTCCAAGGTTTCTAAAGTATCGATTTTTGGTCCAGACCAGTTGTATAGTTTATTTAAAAGTAACTTATATATATAACTTAATTTAACAATATATTTTAATCTAATTTTTTGTAGATAATATACCAAAAATATTTATTAATCCATATATGAGCTATATTTTTCAAATACTAAATCAAATATGATTATAAACCTAAAAAAGATAATAAATTTTAAAGTAAAAAAAAAGTAAAATTAAAAATCCAGTATCGGGTTAGTTTTACTAGTTCAGTTTTCATTTTGAAAAAATTAATTTTTTCGGTCCTCGGTCCGGTGACTCCAGTCATATCAATGAACATCCAAATCCCTAATAGACAATAATGAATGGATTCCGGGCGTGCTCGAGTCAAACTTAATAAACTACCAAACAAAATCCACCCAACTTTCATAGATTTTTTAGTAAATGGAAAATTGAGCAACAAAATGGACAGGAAAGTAAACTAACCAAACTTGTTAACATTCTTAAAAATCTAAAGAATTTTTTAACAACGTAATTAAAGTGAGATAGAGAAAGATCGAAATCTGCCCACTCCATTTAAAATCCAACTCCTCCACCGCTTAGTATTTAAATCTTTTATAGAATTGTCCAAGTCTTCTAATGTGATATATTTTACATTTAAATTGATTTTAATCCTCTCTTTAAACATGGTTGATTATATTAGAGTTGCTAGATTGGCCTATTACTGATGTTGTTAAATGGTCGGACGGTTGTGAAAATATACCATTAAAGCAACAATGCTAATTAACACGAAGTATTGCTACTCCGATGATAATTATGTTTATGTGTACCCCTCACTTTAAAAAAAGAAATGTGTAAGTGCAAGGTATCGAACACGTGACCTTTGAAATGAAAAGTTAGAGCCTAACCATCAATACAATATGAATTTGTTGTCTAATGTTTCAAATAAAATATGATAAAGTCAAGTATACTTAACTAAAAAGACTTAACAAGTATATACATCCCTAACACTCTTATTACGTAAGGGAAAATTTCATAAAACTACCTTTTATAGTCAAAAAATTTCAAAAAACTACCTTTTAAAATTTTTCTTTCAAAAAACTACCTTATATAACAAATTTGTTTCAATATACTACCATTTTATCATAAATGGGGTTTAATCATTAATAATTGAGTCACTGTAAATTGTTTTTCTTTCTTTCCCTCTCGTTTCTCTCTTCTTTTCTCGCCACCCCATCGACAGCAACGCCTACGGCGACTGTCATTTATTGATTAGTATTAAATAGAAACTTAAAAGGTAGTTTTTTGAAAGAAAATTTTTAAAAGGTAGTTTTTTGAAAAAAATGGTTATAAAATGTAGTTTTTTGAAATTTTCCCATTACGTAACTTACAAGAGAATATTGATGTCATATTCTCTTACCACAATTCCTTTTAAGGTATTGTTTTCAAACTCAAACCTTTCAATTTTTCTTTACTTATCACGTTGTGACGTGAATTTTTCAATTTCTTAATGGACAAAAAATACGAAAAGTAGCAAAAGAAATTATAAAATTTAAAAATAATAACATATTAGTTTATTGTAACTGACCCGAGGCATCGCCCGGGCAAAAAAACTAGTTATTATGTTAAATCATGCATTTGTAACATATGTGAAAAATAATATATACGCATTCTGATGAATTTAAGAAGTTCCTGCATAATAATATCGTTTTCTTATAATTTAATGGGAATTAAGCATAAAAGGAATACAAAATACAAGCTATGTTAGTCTTCCTCTGGTTTTTTTTTCCGTGTATAGGTTTATATGGTAAATATGTAAGCTGTCGAGTTAAAAGAAAATTGTGTTTTTTTTTTCTGTCCTAGAATTATATAGATTTCAAAAATTAAAGATATGTAAGCAAAATTGATAAATAGAATCAATATATACGTGTACTTTTTCTAGGTCATATAAGAAGCGTGAGTATTTTTTCTAGGTCATATACCCATATCCGATATGATACAAGTACATATACGCGTACTCATGTCCTGAAATATCAAAATCTTACCGTTTTCCGTCCCTGTACCTGAATTTGAACCCATAACTTTATTCGTCTCTGTGAAACTTTGCCTATGGACTATCATCAAGGGTCTAATTTTATCTTTATGCTATCGGGTCTTTATAATAATTGAGTGACACAAGGGGCGGGGTAAACATATTGGGGGCCCTATACATTTTCTTAAAATTGGGCCATTCATATGTAGTTCAACAAAGATATAAGATTCTCAATTCGAAAAAAATTACTTTGATATTGAAAATAATATCTAGTTACATCATATTAAAATAATC